>JBBBDQ010000249.1:3647500-4215000 GCA_037127315.1 Ascarosepion bandense
CTACACATTATTACATTTAACATTGCTATGTTAAGACATCTTTAGTCTGTACGATTATAATAAAAAGGACAATTCAATATGTAATGATATCGCCGCCCTTTTTTCAACGTTTCTTGTGCAGTTACGTCGTAAGTTACTGATCTACTAGATTAGACAGTAGGTAAAATTAAAAGAACGTTTAAACAAATAGTGAATGAAAGTAAGAAAAAGACGAAAACCAAGGAAAAGAACACAGTTCGAACAGTAGAATTCTAAAGAATTGGGAGAGTTGTTTTGAATCTCTTTCCGTGCGTGATCAGCCCAGAGGACGATGCCTGAATCAAGCGAAATATTCATATATTAAGTTAGTGATGTTTATTAATGATGTCGACGAACTCCAAAGTGTTATTTGATTAGACAGCGTCGGTCGACCGATGAAGACAACAGCAGGACGCCGCAGATAGTAATAATAGATTTTATATGTTTGTATTTATATAAAGAGACACTGTAACGATCCTGACAGCGTGTTCCAGCCTGTACAAATGCGAAGCATCCAAGCTTACTTGTTTTAAGAACATTAAACCTATACTAAATTACATTTAACAATTAATGTGTTATTAATCAACCAAATTACGTAATATTTTATCGGAGATACCAAAAAATTTATATAATGGAAAAATGTAAATTTTTACTGAAAGAATGTGATATTTATTTTAGAATACAACATGTATAGAAAGTATTTTAAATAAACAAAAATAATACATATATTAGATATTTTATGATGCAGAGACATCTGAAACATTTCATATGTCACTCGATCGGAGAATGATAGAAACTCGGCTACACATTCGCGCTACGACTACACCAATTCGTGGGGATAATTGATGATTATATATATATATATATATATATATATATATATAGTACTGTGCCAAAGTATTAAGACAAGAACTATTTTATATTTTATGAGGTATCAAAATAAAGATGAAAACACCCCCTGTTCTTACCCTTTTGCACATTACCGGTAGTGTGCAAAAGTATTAAGACAGAGGTGATTTTCCTTATAACCTCACTGAAATTCAAATACAGGGTGAAAAGCCAAACCTTTGTAAGTATTATTTAACTAAAAAGAAAAAGGAAGAAAGTCTTCGGAATTTGAATTGGCCACCACAAATCCCTGATTTCAATTCTATTGAACATCTATGGGTTTTTGGGGATTAAAGAAATTGATAAATCTAAAGTGACTTTGCAAGACACACATTGGGAACAAATCCATGCTGCTTGGCAGAAGATACCATTAGACACATTGAAGAAGCTTGTGATGCCAATGCCTTACAGAATGAGGCTGTGTTCAAAACTAAAGGATATTATGCTAAATATTAAATTTATTATGTAACAAGTATTTTTTTAAAATATTTGTTGAGTAAATCAAATCAAATTACTTTAATTTTTTTATTTTCTATCAATATGCTACATAGATATAAAATAGTTTTTGTCCTAATACTTTTGCACAGTATATATATAAATTATTTGTGTTTCAATGGAAAATAAGTCAATGTTAAATAAAAAAAACAACAACTTTAGTTATATTACACTTTACGATCTACATTGTATTGAGCGTAGTTTATAAAAAGTAAAGGCCTGGGTCGTGTGGATTCTAAACCTATTTGTTCCCTTCATTTATCTAAATCGCTCTCTCTCTCTCTCTCTATATATATATATATATATATATATATATATATATATATATAAATATATATATATGCACTACCGTCCACACTTGTTAGGCAACATCTGTTTTCTTTTGGTAAGAAATGATGTATTTCATATATTTTTAGTATTTATTGCCAAATAAAAATAGAATAGTTCTTTTGTTATTATTACTGTGCAAAATGTTACGAGGCAAAAATCAAAGATTAACTCGTCGGAATGACGCAAGCATTTTTCAATATTTCTTTGATGAAATTGCTATATAGATAATTTTTAAATATTTATAAATTCATTTAATGCACGTGATATTATGGAATATTAATAAAAGAACCTTCAATTTTTACTTGTCAAAAAATACTAAAAAATACAAAAAAATATTATAGAAAATATAATTTTTATAAAGACTGTTTAACCTAATAATTATGGCCGGTAGTATATATATATATATATATATATGTTAATCTCATATATATATATATATATATATATATATCTTGCATGGCGTCCAACTCTTCCAGCAACGTCTAACTTCGCAGCTGTTTGGAATCGTTTTCTTAGATAACGAATTAAGAGTAGCGTAAAGTAAATAAATTTCCTATAAATCTTAAAGTCAATCCTCTATCAGATCTTAGAGATTGGCGCTACATAGTTAAAACAATGACCAAAGAAAAGGAAAAATACACAATTTTATAACTTACAGCATCAACAACAACTTAAAGAATATAAGTACACAAATAATACTGTGTAATAAAGAAGTACAATTTTTGAGCCACGTACGATAAACCATTAAAAACTACATTAAATATTAGAAAGAAAAATGAATATCAATACATAGGCAAAATTTATTTTTAATATTTTAACCCCAAGAACTACCACTGGTGTGCAGGGGTTACATACGTGGTAAGTGATGAGAAAACAAGAGTTGTCATGTAAAGGATGAGTGTCAATAGGACAAGAGATGGCAACTGACATTGCATTTAAATTCTTTCTGATTATAGCTATCAGGTAATCATGTATATGGACAGGAATTACACAAGCGGGAAGTCAGAGCAAAGAATCCGAGGGAGTAGAAGTTGAGGTCCCATTTGATCGGTTTAACAGTAAAAGGGTGGCATCTAGTCGCCAGTCTAGTTGCTCGATGAAATTGGTGCAGAGGGGTCACCAGAGAGCTAAGCAGATTGGAGAAGAAGCCGTGAAAGCATTGGTGGAAGAGACAGAGGGAAGACAAATTACGTCGGTGAGAAAGCGACCGGAGTTGATCTACCACGTCAGAATGAACCAGGTTGCAGATTCTTTGTTAAATTTTGTCAAGAAACCTTACATTAATAGCATTGGCACACGTCCAGATGCGACAGTAGTATTCAATGCACGAGCGGATGTTTATGCGCAACATGTATTCAGATGAGAAAAAATTTTGGTCCTACACAGTCAAACAAACGTCCTAGCGCCTGAGGTAGATATGGATTTAATGTCGTTATTCCATATGAGGTCGGCTGACAGAGTTAAGTCGAAGAAGCGCATTGTTTTGAATTCAGGAAGACTAGCCTCATCCATGCAAATATGAGGTAGAAGCAGTTTTCTATTGCGGCTAAAAGATAGCAGTTTCATTTTGGAAGCTTTAAAATTTACGGGTCATTTCTTACCCAAGTTCACCATTGAAGGTCATTTTTATGATCAGCAGCAAGGTTTGGTTTGTCAACCTCCGCAGATTTTTTTTATCGAGGTGAGTGTAAATGGATGTGTTGTCTGCATAGATGCCTACTTTTTTTATACTGATATCGCTCCTTACAATGCATTATACTGCCACAGTTTTGCAGGGGTTACATAGGTGGAAAGTCATGAGTAACAGGTAATAGGGGCTGTCAAGAAGTGGTTAAGAGAAGGATGAGAATACTGATGAGAGTAGAGTGGACGGAGAAAAGAAACACGAGAGAGAGAGAGGACAAAGGTAAGTGAGATAGGGGATGATTATTGACTTTACAGTTAAATACTTGGGGAAGCAAGTAAATAGAAGGTAATTCCACAGGCGGAAATGCGAGAAAAGAAGCTAAATGAGTAGAACTTGCGTTTACAATTTATTGGTTTCACAGTAAAAGCGTGGTACTTAGTTGCTAAACTTGTAGCTCGAGTAAATTTATATAAGGGCACCGGTGAGCTAAGTTCATTTGAGCAGAAGCTGTGAAAGTATTTGTAGAAGAGACAAATGGAAGTCACATTGAGCCGGTGAGAAAGTGACTGTATCTCTGCTGCCAGATCGGAATTTATAACATTACAGATTCTCTGTTGTATTTTGTCAAGGACACCTTGGTGGCAGCAGTATTCAATATTTATATATGTGCAGGATTGTTTCACTCTGAAAAAAATTCCTGGCCCTACACAGATAAACGACTATTTTAGAAGCGGATTTAGCTATGATTTTCTATTTATTTATTCCACTTTAGTTCTATTGTAAGAGTTAAGCCTAGAAAGTGAAGTGTTTGCTTTCAGGGAGACTATCCTGATTGGTACTAATAGGGGGTAGGAGCGATTGTCTTCGTTTGGGAAGCATTAAAATTCACGAGCCATTTCTTAACCCAGTCCGTCAGGTATCAGACGTCCTTTTCTATCTCGGCAACGAGGTTTGTTGTATCAGTCTCAGCAGATTTTTGATCGATGCGAGAGTAAGCTGTAGTGTTGCCAGCGTATATGCCTACTTGGAATCTTATTACATCTGGGAGATCCTTAATGTAAACAAGGGCCTAGAATAGAGCCTTGATGGACACACGCATTCGTATAATAGCAGTGGGAGGCATGTCCGTTCAATACTACCTTCATTGTGCGATTTGAAAAGAATGACTGGATAAGGTCAAACAAATGTTCAATTATACCATAACTTAGAGGCTTATGTAGATGGCCAGCATGCTATACTCTGTCAAACGCTTTCGAAATATCTAAGGCAAGAGTTCGGGCTACGCCGTTTTTCTCGAAAGCCTGTTGTATATACTCAGTTATGGTCGTAAGCATATCAGCATTAAACCTGGAGAAGGGAAAACCATACTGTTTGTCAGAGAATTGTCTGAGGACTGTTAGATGATGAACCACCTCGGTGTTGATGATGGTTTCTGACATTTTGCCCAAAATTGATAGGAGTCTGATAAGGCGACAATTAGATGGGTCAGAGGGTTCGCTTATGCTTATATATATTGGAACCAAGGAGGATGACTTTCAGTAGGCAGGAAAGCAAGAAGCAGAGAGGCAGTAATTATAGAGTCTAGAGAGAACCGAGAAGAGTTCAGGGGGATCATTTCTTCAGGACAATGATCGGGATTTCGTTGCCGCCCCTCGATTTATGGCGGTCAAGCTTTGAAGTTATGTTAGAGACCACTGAGTGGGTATGTGGATGTCATTCAGTAGGGCCTCAGTTCAGAGTGGAAAGTCGGGTGCAGACACACCAGAATCTTCTAGTGTCGAGTTGGTGGAGAATCCGTGAGCGAAGCGAGCATTTTCTCTTGTTGAGGTAAGGACCTCAAATTCGTTGATTAGGGTGGGAATTGAAGGTTTGCTATTGTTTTGTACTTTGATAGAGCCTTCAGTAGTCTTTGGAATCAAACTTCCGAGATGCTATGTGCTTCTTCATTCTGACAGCAAACAGCAGCTTGGATTCTTTAAGTATCTTCTTACATTCATTGCGAGCAGAGGCAAAGAGGTGCCTGTTATGGCCCTAAGCGTGACTCCGTTAAAACTGGAAGAAGTGATTTCGATGGGCGATGGCGGCCGAGAAAGTGTCGGGGAACCAAGATGACGAGTGGGTTTTAAGCACAACTTTCTGGCTGGGATGAAAGCTTCGATGCCAGCGTTAACATAAGAAGAGACCTCAGCCGCACAGTCTTCAACGGGAATACTAAAGACGTTGTTCAAAGAGAAGTCATACAGAAAATCGCGGAAAGATTCCCAATCTGCTCTTTGGTAGCAGTAAGACATTCTGCTAGTCTGTGGTTCTTGGTAGAGTGGTCTGATTATCTCAGGTCACTTCTATCAAGATAATTTTTATTATATCAATATATAATATAGATTATTATATATATATATATATATATATATATATATAATATGAGATATATTATATTATACAATCTATATTATATCAGAAATTATATCAAGCTATAATTTCTGACATAATCAGACTTGGGATCTGATTATATCAGTAAGATCTTTAATGACGATCAGAATATGCGCAGAACCTAGAACAGAGCCTTGAAGGACACCCACATTCGTATGGTAGTACTGGAATCAATCCCATTCACTACTAACTTCAACTTTGAAAGGAACGACTGGATTAGGTCAAACAAACGTTAAATTATACCTAAGCCCTGTAGGTTGCGGCGTAAGCCAGCCTGTTAGACTGCCAAATGCTTTGGAGATATTTAGTGTAACAGCTAGAGCTTCGACGTTCTTATCTAGAGCTTCGACGTTCTTATCTAGAGCTTGACATAAATACTCTAGTT
Source organism: Ascarosepion bandense (assembly GCA_037127315.1). NCBI lineage: Eukaryota > Metazoa > Mollusca > Cephalopoda > Sepiida > Sepiidae > Ascarosepion > Ascarosepion bandense. The sequence continues at coordinate 3,653,674 of JBBBDQ010000249.1, forward strand.
ACCAGCGAGAGGGTAATGTGAACATCTCTCATTTGAGCCTCAGTTCTAGGTGAGAAGATGGATGCGGATACCACAGACGAATCAAATGTTTGTTTAGTGGAAAATCTGCTATCAAAGCATTCGGTCTTGTCTGCTGAAGATAAGAGGACCTCACATTCATTGAACAAAGGGGGATGGAGAGCTTGCTGTTATTTCACACACTTTTACAGCGCCGCTAATCGTTTTTGAAGCCGAACTTGCGTGATCCTATACGTTGTTTAATTTATTCAGCAAACGACAGCTTAGAATTCTCTAAGATTATCTTGGCCTCATTAAAAGCAGAAGCAAAAAGTCGCCTATTATGTTCAAACGCGTGATAATGCCAAAAAGATGGATTCCTGTGGGCACCAGCGGCCAAGCAATCAGGAGAGCACTAGGGGGAATGTGCTTTAGGTCGTAACTTTCTGGCTGGGATAAAAGCATCGATGTCATTTTTAACTCTAGATGAGACATGGGATGCACAGTCTCGAACGGAAACATTAAATATTTGTTCCAAGTACATCACAGAGGTAATCGCGGAACAAATCCCACTATGCTCTTTGGCAGCTGTAAGATATTCTGCTGGTCGTGCATTTTGGGGGAGAGGAATGAAAGATATATATTAAGGGAAACTACAGCATAATCAGAGTTTACAAGAGAGTAAGGCTGCATAACATGGCAAGAGTCAGAGATAGGAGAGAAATAGAGATTGATTGAGTGATTCAGTTCCATTAGTGTTATTAGAGAAACGCGTGGGATAATCAACCATTTGCATAAGGGTTTGAGTGATTGAAAAGTTCATGATATAGACACCAGCAAGATATGTGACATAGATTTCCACTCACTTGCAGTGGTGATCATTAAAATTTCCAAACACAAATATATGAGCAAACGGATGAGAGGAAATGGCCTTCTCTATGTTTTTAGTGATACTGTCAAGTACGCAACATTCAGGACATGAAGGGGATCGGACTAGAAATAAATGATAGCTCACCTCACTTTGTAGAAAGAGAGAGAGAGAGACACATGTAGGAATGATCTGGAGATTCAAGAGAAATCATCTTAAGGGAAATGTTCGCTGACATAAACGCTGATTTCATGCATATGGTTATTGTAGTCCCGCCTAAAGAGGGGATGGTAACCAGGGATATAGAAAAACAGAGGAAGGAATAGAGTGGTCAAGGTTACTCTTACAGATAAGTAAGTTTATTTTGAGTAATAAGTCAACACTAAAACAGTTGGTACATATACCACAGATGTTCGAGAAAGAGGTTTAGGTGATTTTTGTTTTGCTTGTTTATTTGTAATTCTTATTTCGTGTGATGCCATACTTAGAGATTTTTTGTTAAGGAGAGGCCAAGAGGAAAAATATCTGTTGGTCTTCAAATGCAACGTTTATAAAGGAAAGTAGCGCAGAGTGCAGCATAATTTGACTTCCGGTTTGGCTACGGAAGGCCCTTGCAGTGACACACATCCATGCTTGACACGAGACTACAAGAAACCCCGATGTCATTCAACATCAAATCAGCCTCTCAAGGCGCTATGCACGTGTTTGGACTCCTAATTACCAGTCAGAAGCAGCAACCAGTAAATTGACAACCAGGTAACTAATAGAAGTCGCTACTATTCACACACTTTGCAAATAGCTACACTCTATTAAGATCTGAGGAGATGAAAATAACCGGGACCGCCTTCTGAAACAGTAACCAAGAGAAGAGCCTCTACTTCGTCTTCAAAAGAAGGGGTATGTGTATGATTCGGGTCTATCTACTTTTATTTAAAAAATAAATACAATGAAAAAATAAGAATTAAAAATTCCCTAAGTTTTGTAATTGAATATGACGATAAAACAAGCTTGAGATAAAGAATTATTTGCTCGTATGCCAAGTACCAAGCTTACATATAATATTAACTACGGTGATCATACAGAAAACGGTATTCGAACAAACTTCAGAACCAAATCTGACATTTAAAACTATTTTCAAATGTTTAACATTAAATAAGGTATGGTCGATTATTATCGAAAATAATAAAATTACATATTATGATGGGTATATTATCACAATTATAATATTTTAATTTCGATCATGTGTCTCATTTACTTTTTATCTTGTTGACTACACACTACATTATGCACTCTTAATCAAAGTCTGAGTAAAAGAGCAGCATCACACAATTACTTCAACCAGGAATGTGTACTTTTTGGCATTTGCCCTGCAAGCTTCAATACGAATATTTCAGAGTTTAGCTCAAGTGCCTTCAGGAGATATAGTCGCTGTAGATGATGAGGGAGGATCCTGGAAAACCTAATGTCTAGCAAAGAAACTCTTCATTATGCCAAAAAAGCTGGAGACCCAAGAAATCACTGTCAGACAATTTCTGCAACCACATCACTCCTTACATCTGGTCGCCTACCTTTCTAGACTGCAAACCGCTACATTATTATGTATGACATGCAGATGAGCGAGATGCCAATAAAATTACTTGTAACACCGAAGATGAACATGGCAGTATTCACCAATTTTAACAAGTCAGACCCCGCCAGAAAAGATGAAAGAGATTCCGAAATCGTCTGGAGACGATAGTTGACAATTTTATTGAGTAAATTTACTCTAGGTTTAAGATATTTTTGTGTATTTTTTTATAAATACATGTTAAAATGAGATTTCAATGTTATTTTCAATTTTGCTTAATGTAGATGACAGTCCATTCATAAAACCCTGTATAGTAAATAAGATATTGCAATAAATATATTGATATGTAGTAACTCAACATTAAACAGGTATCTGCTGTCCAGAATCTCCATAGTTTTAATTTTAATTTTTTCTTTGTTTTCATCTCAATCTTTCTTTATTTTCAATGCCTTTAAGATTTTAACCAGAAGTGTGAATCAAAAAATTAAATCAATGTAAAGAATAATAAATTATGGAAACTTGTTTTAGAAATATGCTAAAATGTGATTTAGGAAATTTGCAAAGTAATAAGTTGGGAAAGTGAATTGATGTACAAAACTTTTTTGAAAAATAATGCGATTTTACGCAGCTCTTAACTGCAGAAAATTACGTAAAATGGATGAAGATATGTGAACACTTAAATACGACATTCAATAAAGCATCAAATGAGTTATATAAAAGGGAAAAAAGTAAATTAAAACCTATTTCTCAAATAATTTTTTCTGATGAATTAAGAGCTATATTGGTTTAATCATATTTACAAAATAATGTATGGATACTACATGGAATTACTTAACCAAAAAAAAGCAACATGCGAACAAAATTAATGAAAACATCCAAATATTACTGAAATAACAAACGTTTTAGCTATGAGTAAATAAAATACAAACAAGACGAGAAAAAAACTTCAAATCCTATCTGGGAAGTAGCAAAAACTACAGATAATATTAACATCGAACTTATACAAAGGTTAAATTAATGAATTATAGACTGATGAATCTTACAGAATCACAAAGTCACCTTGACACCTTACATATAAATAAAAAATCATTAAAATATTTTAAACATAAAAATGCAATTAATGATAGGGACTCTAATTGTAAGCAAGTATTTCCAGAGTTTATCTTTATGGAATTATTTATAAAGAAAAATTAACAGGAATTTATTCAAAACAACTAAATCATTATATTTTCAATTGTGGTACAATGGATGTCGACTGAAAAATGAGACATCGCAGAGCTGATCTCATTATTTTCATTGAATTTGTTGCACTCATTTGGGAAAAGTATTACGCCATGCATTCTGCTTCCACTATGTTTTGAATAGAAGGATATATACGGCTCTATATCCTTAGTTAGCAGCCATTCTACCGCAGAATGACATGGTAAAATATTGCGAGAAAAACGAAGAAGAAATAATAGCCCTAGCGTGTATCACACATGGCACTTAACTGATATATATATATATATATATATATATATTTGTGATTGTGCGTGTGTAACATTAAAGCCTGAGTAGTGAGTTGAATCCTCACTACCCAATAACTTCAGGTTACGTTTAAAATTGCTACATAAACTGGTTAAATTTGCAAAAACAAGCGTAATGAGTATACAATGTCAAAAGTGGACACTGAAATCAACATCACTTGAAAAGAGTGTTTCATGCTTAAATGCAATCGTTAGGCTATGACGATTGTGCGTAAGCTAGAAAAAAACAGTCAGTCAACGCTGTTATCAATGTAACGAATATATATATATATATATATATTCGTGGATATACTTATAAAATTGTTAGGATTTCCTTTAAGGTAAGAAATTTTAAAGTTTTTATGAATTCCGTCTCGTTATATTTTGTAAGCTAAATCTTGTCTGTGGCAGCTGCAGACGAAAACATTATGCGATAAACTAATGGAAGTGATACTGTCTAGACAGAAGATATTAAAACATTTTATGTAAACTGTGTTTAGAATATTATACTCAAAATGCTTACAGCTACTACAAACTATTCCAGGTGATTCAGCAGTCATACTGAAACTGAAGAAAGTTCAAAGTTTTCTTAGGAATCATGATATATTCTTAATTTTAAGTATTCGATGAAGATATATTGTGTGATAAGGATTACAAAAGCATTATTATTATTAGTTACTTTCAAATCATTTTTCGTTTTGATTCAATTTCTTGTTTTAGAAATAGAATATAAATGCATCTGGTGCACATTATTTTGAAAACAGACTTTTATCAGCAAAATGTGTTCAAATATTTTTCTTTAATTTTGCCGTACATTTAACATTCTCTGTTCAAAAGTGTACTCTATGTTTTCAATGTAATTATTCTTTAATATGTAAGCCTTTTCAGGCCGTAGGTGATTTTGACTCTTGAAAACAACTAGTCTCTTATTGCATTAAGTAATTTCAACTAACACACATTCTTTTGTCCTCCATTAATATAAACGCATAAAATACCTTAATAATTACTTGCTTTACTTCTATTGAATTCCGTGTCAAATTATCCTCTTTTCCTTCGTCATAAAGTATGGCAGATATTTTAAATATTCACCCGTCTGAATATAAGCATTCTTTATTTTATTAATACTTTCGCGTTGCTCATATGTTCTTGCTATGATACTTTAACATTCGTTTTAGAAAACTACCACAGCCACTTGAAGTATCGCCGTTATCTTTGATTAGATATTCTTCTTTCAGATCTTTAAGCCTGAATTGTATCAGTGCGTAGCATTAAACGATAAAAATATGTTAACATATTTCGTCTACTTGTGCCGTATTAGTCAGAATGATTTTACTGATATAATTTGCACTTATTGTGTAATGTAATGTATAGAAAATATCTAAATCACTCACCAAACATCGTTCTTGTTTCATAAATTATATATCATCAGGGTATACATTTTTCATTTCATGTTCTACTTCTTTTTTTCAATAGTGATAACATATTCCTGTGCTATGTTAGTTAAGTAAAACACTGATAATATTTGTGTGTCCATAATGTCCGAGGACAGTTTAAAACATACAGAACATTTTTTGGTCTTCCTGTGCATTGATGTACATGTCGATTGTGCTAATTAAAATACCGCCCGTTCTTCATTCCGTCAGTCATTCAGTCGGTATTTCCTTTTCGTTTTCTCTCTGCTGGTACTCTTGGATTACAGTATAGGTTAACGTTAAAAGTTTTTATTCTGTTTGAATTGATACAGAATTTTAGAAAAACGAGTGCGACAAACAGCTGTTCATTTGTTATTTTGTTTGGAATTATTTTTCTATGCATTTACACAACGATTACTTAGTAACATTGTTCTAAATTCAACCAGGTAAAGAATTTCAATACCTGGGAACTGTTCTGATAGAGGACGGAAATGTACAACTCGTAGGTAGACGCATTTGTATGACCACGGATGCATTTCAAAAGCAGAGCGTGTTGAGGGATAAGATGATTGCGTTGGAAACAAAGAAAAGAGTACAAGATAGCTGCTCTCATATATCGCAGAACAATCTCCTCAAAGATAAAAGACAGACTTGACGGAAGAGAAAGATGGTTTTACAGAAGAACGCCGAGGATACTATGGACCAAACAAGTTAGCAACTCCAAGGTTTTGTAGACGATACAAACAAGAAGGAAACTTATACTTGACATCAAGAAGAGACAAGTGAAGATTCTTGGATACGTAATGAGGAAAAAAGGGCTTTGACAATGTAATATTGATGAAACACATAAAGGGAAAGATAAACTGTCAAAAGAAAAGCACACTCCACCCACATTTATTGAACAGGTGAAGAGGCTCATCCCTTGTTTCTTGTTTAGGATGTGGTTTCCGGTTTTCTCTTTTCTAATCTTCTCACTTTGTTTTTTTGTTGTTTTTTTTCAATTGGAGTAGATAGACTAAACTATCGCCCGGTTCACACTCCACCCACATTTATTGAACAGGTGAAGAGGCTCATCCCTTGTCTCCTGTTTAGGATGCGGTTTCCGGTTTTCTTTTTTCTAATCTTCTCACTCTTATGTAGCCCCCTGCGCATTAGTGGCGTTACCGCCTTGCTTGGGGTGATATGATTAAAAAAAAAAAAAAAAAAAAAAAAGTCATACTTGACGAGTTTCATTAAATAGATGTGTGAGGGATATGGATAATAGAGGTCTACAATCGCTTACGTCTTTAAAGAACACTGACGAGGTGTGAGGTCTCGGTTTTCAATGAATAGCGCCTTTGTTAAGCACAGGGAAATATGAACAGCATCATGTCGTCAGTGACTGTCGACAGCCGTTAATTGGCAGATAAATCTGTTTTGTTTATTATTGGCCTGTAGTTGCCTGGATCTATATATACCTGATGAACACCGCAGGCCCATCGGGTGTAGTATTGTGATGAAAAAAAAAGATTAAGAGAATATATCACTTTTAAATAGTGTAAATGATAACTTTCAACCCTGATATTTTGAAAGAGATGATATAAAACAAAAATCTTTCTTGTTGTCGATATGAAACAAATAAACAGCAATTTTTGTTAAATATGCCAACAGTAAACTGAAAAATATATCAGTACGTGTTATGCACAAAATGTATTTATTCGATTTCTTCTTGTATGAGCAGTACCTATTAAAGATGTTGATCCTGGCTCTCCACTTCCTATCCTTTTCAGGTTTTGGTATTTTATTTCTATATCTTTTAAATCCTGTTCAGACAAACATTTACACGAGTTTGTTAAGAAACGTATGGGCTGTTACCCTTTTATTTTCAATGATCTCTGTGAATGCCAATTTTTCTAAGCAATCTTTCCTTATTATCTGTTCTAGATATTTAAACTGATTTTAGATGTATAAGTGTGCTTTGTTCCATCTTCTCTAGAAATATCGTTTTTCATATGTTTCAAATGTAATAATACATATTACATACACGTGAGTATTATCCAGAAATACATAATGACTATAATGTTGTTGATGTCTGTCCAATATATATTGACGCTTGGATTTTTTTAATCATTCTGTAGTATTTAATATTGTATTTACATTAGAGAATTAGATATTATCAAGAAATTGTATAAATTGATTATATTAGTTTAATTTCATATATAGACGTATAATATAATTGTCGTAGATCCGGGTAAAGATCCCACAAGAATAACGCAAAAACAACCAAATAGGAAAATAACGAATATATATTAAATACGGAGAGAATACCTTAACTGGAACTTGATTAGGTAGTAACGATAGTACGAGTTAGTGTGGAATACTATAATTTTACCCTCGGCCTTAGAACTGGGACTCGTAATGGTAGTTAAGGTAAGAGTGTTCGTCGACAGATTCTTGGCTTAGTTTGGGCCGCTCTGAGGACACTCCTCAGGCTACTCTCTCTCACCTCTTGTCAGAGGAGGTATAAGTAATGGATGGAAGAATTCATTCACTCTGTCGATGATGCCGCCATGAGAACAAGAAAGCAAAAAATATATTACCAAAAATATTTCCTCACTTGAAAGCATATACACGTAAAGAGACTTGTACCAGTACATAATCTAACATAAAAATATAGCACATAATAAAGTGTTGCTTTATCAGTAGCTATTAGTGCGCAATACATATTTCATTTAAATTGACGTCAAATTTTCTGTTGTATTCTTTTTTGTATTCGAATAATAAATCGAATTTAGTTTGTAAAAATGTCTAAAATCAATCTCCGTTCTATTCGGCATTTTCAAGGGTTTTTCTTTGTTATTCTAAAAAGTGTATAAGTTTGTAAAAGTTAGACATTTTTATTTCCCAATCATAAACTGCACATTATGACCGAGATTTTAGATGCTGCAGTTAAGGTTTGAATTTGTTGGAATCCATCAACAGAATTATCTACACAATAAATATTAATGAAACATTTATTAGAGAACGTTAGCGGCTTAAATTCATAACCAACATTAAGCATACATCTTATAGTGATTTGGTAATACGTCATATATCCTACATTTTATGTGTACTGAAGCCTATATATGAGTCCGACATTTTTCTTTTCATTTTGTATTGCTCATTTAAAACTTGTGAGAATATTACTGTAATAAAATTAGTTTTACTTACCATATTTCCATCAATTTTTAGATTTTCTAATTGCGGATCAAACAGGAGTGTACCAGGATCGATATTTATAGGTGATTGATTCTTTCCTTTGTTGCACAAACTCCATTCCAAATTGAGCAAACCCCAGAAGTTTGGACCTGAAGAAAAATAAAAAAAAAACATGTTCAAAGGAAATGATAAAATTATAATTTCATTTTGCAGTATATTCTGTAATGTAATCTTCAACTTGAATTTAATTGATACCGAAAATAATAAACACTGCACAGTTAAATAATGACATAAATAAAACTACAAGATGTTATTCCATCATAGAAGCAAAACGTAAGTTAATCAATAACGGGGATGATAATGGAAAAATGTTTAAATTGAATTACATAAGGTACGTGAAAGTGAAAATTAATTCAAATGAGAGGCAATATATAAATAGCAGATACATACGGATCATAGATGAACAAGCTATGACTAAAATTGCACAGGTAAAACACTGATAATAATACTGAATAAATCATTAATATGTTTCGTACAATAATGGATAATAGACTACATAGCATAAAATGAATGCAAAATAATTAGGAGATGGAAACTTTTACAGATTAGACATTGAATCAATGAATTGAAAAGAATGGTGATAAATTATTGAAAATTGTTATATTACAAAATACATAACATTTTTATATAAAATTTTTATATAAAATTTCTATGTTAGAAAAGGATAAAGAACTCCAGAAAAATACACAATTATGAGACAGGCTTGATAATTTCACTTTTGAAATTTGTAGATGGAACCGCAAGTTCTATGCTAATTGGTTCTTTCCCGGTACTATTCATTTCTGAAACGATATTCCGATTTCATCATTTCCTGACAGCTATAATAGTTAGAAATTGAAATCCAACTCAGTATTCCTGTATTCTACATAATGTATTCGTTTTCTTTTAATTTCACCCTCATTAATAATACCTAGTTATGCTCATATACTCAAACAGTTAGAAGTTCATTTTATCATAGTGGTTTTTGTTCGGCTTAGTGCAAAATTTATGTATATTTCTCACTATGCAGAACAAACAACCATTATATATATATATATATATATATATATATATATATATATATATATTAAGCTCTATAATACTCATTATATTGAGCACTGTTTATAATAAAATAAATGCCAGAGCACTCAAAATATTAAAAAAAAAACCTTGAGTTCTCTTCACTTGGAAATATATTATATATATATATATATATATATATATATGTGTGTGTGTGTGTATATATAGCATCAGTTTTTTATAAGATAGTCAATAGGCTCATTTTATTTTATGTGCTTGGTCTATTCAGCATGTGGGTGGTCATAGCTCCCGACAATGAACTATCATTTCAGTGCAGCTATTCTAAACATTTTTTCTTAGCTTTCTTTTGTTTATTACCATCGCTTCCACTTCTACCATTTACTTACATGAACTTGTCTGGTTGATATCAGTTGCCTCGCTGTGTGTGCTAAAATTACTGAATCCACCTCCCTTCCTAATTATTTTCATCATAAAATTGGTATTAATAGATGTTGGTCAAAATTTCTTGTGATCTAGCTTATATTTGTTTATTTTATTTTCTTGTAAGTAACATCGCTTCAAGATGTGAGTAATAACGATTTTCAAATAATTATAATCTCGTTGTTGCCATCTCGTCTTTTAAAAGAGAGTGTGAGGAATTTTTTAACGTCGGCATCAGGACGTTTTTCTATTAAGTGTTGTACCCAGGCTTTGTGTTAATTATTTGAGCGATAATTTGAAAAAAAAATCATTATCTCCAGAAAACCTTTGACGCAAATTTTGCTTATAAAAACTTACTTTCTTACAATTCAAACATCTATCGGCTTCAAATCACCCTTATGGTTTAATCAGGTGCAAAATCAGTGTTTTCCCGTTCGTAACAATCTTTCTGCACTCTTATGCTTGCATTTAAACTGTAGAGAGGCAATGCTACTACATTTAAAAAATGTTTGTTATAATTTAATTTGTTCTTATGATATTATATTGTGCAATCATGCATTTACAATTATTTCGCTGGGATTAAATGTACAACGTGCGCTAATCATACAGACATTTATTTGCAAAAGGTAGAAAATGTGTCTACTTTTATTAGCTCGTCCTGGAAACCAACTTTTTAATTTATACTTGTAAAGGAAAGATTTGCGGAAATATTATTATTAGATATATAAACTACAAAAAAAAAACAAAAAAAACAAAAACAATCTAAAATATTTTAAAATCAAAAAGTAAGAGAAAACGAATGAGGTTCGAAAAAAAAGCGTGACGGAATAAAAACGGAAATATATTAAACGGATGATTCAGTCAGTTAAGTGTCATACGTGATACACGCTTGGGCGATCATGTCTCGAAAGAGACATGACTGACCGGGCAGAAGATTATCCAACAGTAGGTTGCCATTGCTTTCTGCAGTAGACTGGTTGACGACCAAGGCTATAGAACCCAATCTTTCCTGCCATTTAAACCATAGCTGGAAAGAAGAGACAGATTAATACCTTTCCCAAGGGTATTTGCATGTAAGTGAATGCAAATAAATTCGGCTGGAATTCGAACTCGGCTCCCCGATTTCTCGTTCCGAGTCAATATCCAATGCACCACAACGCGAAACGGATGATTAGATAACGCAATAAACCATAATAATAAATTTAAATCGGCATTTTGAATCTATGTTGAAAAATATATTTGTTGATGGAAAAAACAAAAATATACGTTCAAAAATATAAGTTGATAAAAAATTTATGGAGCTTGTTCGAGATCCCAATATAAAAATATACTGTTGAATTGGTTAAATCAGGCTACTGATGCCAATCGATCCTAGGGCTGTATTGCTTGCATATTTTGAAATTCATCAGAGTGAATATTTTTCTCATATATATGTTCGACTAAAAATTAATAGGAAGTGTGAAGTATTTAATTCACACCGGCGATGCAAGACTTAGGAAGACAACTTTCTGCAGAGATTACAACGAATATAAATAAACGATTGAGAGATGAAAGAAAGAAAGAACAGTCCTGTATAGTCAAGTCGGTAGACAGGAAAAAATAATTGGCAATACCGAATGGGAAAGAAAAATGAAGCGATTAAAAGAAGCAGGAAACTCGTGGCATTATAATAGACATAATAAAAAAGGAGAAACCTTGTAAAATTCTCAGGTATCGTGAAACAATAGAAGAAAAATGCATAAAAAATCATTAAAAAATGAGATATCGAAAGACGAAAACGAATAACGGTTAAAAAATAAAATCGAACAAAAAAGAAAACATTCCTATGAACTTTCTCTTTTTCTGCTTGGGATGAGTAAATTGATAAACAATTGATATGTTGATTTCTAAGCAGAATACATATCAAGTAAATCCCCGCATATTATTTCTCTCTCTCTTTGTCTCTCTGTCTGTATGTATGTGTATATATATATATATATATATATATATATTTTATACCTGGAATAAAGAATCAGTTTTCTGGTCTGCAAAAAGGCTTTTCGTATATAAAAAAAAAAGTTTGCGTATATTTTTGCCTCCGTATATGATTTTGGATGTGCTCTGTAGTGCAATGAATAATCGGCTTCTAACGAAAAATCGGAGAGTCGAGTTCGAATTCCAGGTGAATTTGTATCACTTATACGCAAATAATCATGGGAATGTTATAAATCAGTCGCGTCTTCCTCCAGCTTTGGGTTAAATAGCAGGACAGATTAAGATTCTATAGCCTTACTTGGCAAGATGTCTACTGCAAAAAGCTTCTGCCCAGTCAATCATGTCACTTTCGAGACTTGATCACCAAATCATATATTACGCATGGAACTTAAAAGACGGTCTGACAAATATCTCATTCAAATTATCTTTTTTGTTTTTAATACGAAACAGCTAATCAAAATTTGGAGTTAGCTGACGGTCATTATCATTTTCTCTGAAACAGCTTTATATATATTTACATAGTTGGTAGACTTATAAATGTATATGTTAGGCCCTAGCAAAAAAAGAATTCTAGCACAACAAAGTAAACCAACTCACTTAGCAAGAGAACCAGTTGACGAGAGACAGAAAGAGTTCTCTAAGATTATTCGTTTAGCAAACGGTTCCATGTCCGGACTTATAGTAGAATATGTCATGTTTTAAAACAGCTTTTAATCTAATGTTATCAAACCGACTGGACTTACTATATTTACAAATGATTGTAGATAATATCAAATATATTCATAGGTTCTTCAAATATTAGCAGTTGCTGAAATAATCTCTTTTGTATCCTAAACGAAAGCAAATACCTGTGCATTCTTCATCTCACGTTCTCTACTAACATGAATTTGAAAATCTATATCGTATCAGTTAATAAGATCGTAGCAAGATAAATAAGACCATATAGCGTTCTTGATAATTTGCCTTGCTAAAATTTAGCTTGCTCGTTTATTATTTTCCCGTTTGTTCGTGCATCGAAAATTCTTAGTCTGGCTTTTCTGCTATGAGATAATTCTTGGAAAAACAGAAAAAAAGAATCGGCAACATTTTCTGTAATAACCTGACATCTTGGCTTTAGTCACTTCGCCTTCGACATAACATTGCTTGTCTTGCCATCTTCGTGATTATTTTCATGGTAATTGGTCTTGTACACCTCCATCATTGTGACCTTGATATCACAAATTTAAGGGATGGGCCATATATTTTAGAGATGTTTGACTGATAAAATTACTAGTTACAGCTGAAACTTCTATGCTACTTCTCGATTGTGGAACTCTTTTTCCGGTTTTCTGTGTTTCTATCAATTACAATCTTCAAAAAACATGCGCATTGTCATTCAACATTTGCGTTACCTTGAATCTGTGTCTTATTATCCCTTCAAATTGCTTTGTCACAAACAAATTTCGTCCTAAAGAAATTTAGGTATGATACTTACCCTAAGTTATACTTGGTGTTTATTAGTCAAGAGTAGGCCCGTTCTGTCAAAAATGACGGCAAAATATTTATATCGATGTGCTCTTTAATTCGATGGCAATATATATATATATATGTGTGTGTGTAGATGTACCTACTAATGTACTAATCTTAAGTATAAATAAAAAACAATCCAAATACACGCGCGTGATAGCATATATATATATATATATATTCTTAATAATTTGACGACATAATTACTGCTAAACATATAAATACAAAGGAATTTTAAATAACAAATAAGCGGCAAATGCTTAATAAATGGTAATAAAGAGAATGAATGAAGTGAGTCGACGCTGCCTTGCTGTTGTCTCTATATCAGAGTATGAATGGAGGCATATATATATATATATATATATATAACAACCGCCTTTATGATAATAGAGAGGATTCTTTTGGTGTAAAATTCTGTCTGGTATTAATATTGTTATAAAGAGTAATAGTAATAGCAGTCGAAATATTATTCGTATTAGGAATAATGTGACTGCTTCTCCAACCCAGTTTAGAATACTGAATATTTCACCATAAGACCTCAGTTCCTATAAAGTCAATGTTTACTGGAATGCCAACATACCTTGATACACCGTCGAAAATGGCAAAAAAGGCCAACATGGTAGAGAATAATAAACATCACTTTTTTGTACTGCGCCACAATTATTCCATGAGTCTAGCAATTTTAATGATATTTTGCTTTTTAACATTCACCAAAATATGCTAATCTTGAGGTACCAGATTACGAAATTTACGAGTGTGTTTTTGTGTGTGTGTGTGTGTGTGTGAAAAATTCAAAAGAAAACTTATTTTAACCGATGCGTTTCGTAATCTGATAGAATTCATTACAGTAAATATAAGGAATTTATTTTGTAAAAATTATTTACAAACAAAAGTAAATTATTGTTATGTTTTGAAATTTTTACATTTAATGTGCAAATAAACTATTAAGAGTGTTATGGGACGGAATTTAATGATTAAAAAATAGAATAAATGATCTTAAAGTTAAATTTATTTTTATTATGTAAATAATCGCTCTATTGGCGAGGCAGCAGTACGATACCAGATGATGTGTAATAAAGTATCTGCAGCAAAATATATGTGCTAATGGATATTAAGTACAAACAAAAGCGCACAGTCCGATAATAATTTTCAATGAGAATTTTTTCCGAATTTTTGGCGACCTCCCCACGTAGGCAGAAGTACGACGTAAACTCTAACATTCAGAGGAATATCGTCTGGGTTCCTCTCGCCCGAGGACAGAGTGTCCGAGGAAATAAACGAAGACATTACTTTATGTATTATATATTGTTGAAATAAATGAGATGAAAAAATTCATTGTTTCCTTTTTTTTTTCACATTCTGATAGTCATGTACTAGATATTGTCTTGGGAAAATTGTAATTATTTCTAAAACGGAAATATGTTTAAAAAATCGTTGCAAATTTTAAATAAGATCACATTGCGGCACTTTCAAGAATTATCTGTCTAAGCAAGTCACGCACAGACAGAGACACACACACACATATGTGTGAGTGTGTGTGGGGGGTGCGTAATATATTTTCAACTAATGAATTTAGAAAATTCATAAATAACACATAAGCTTAAACACACACAAACACATATATATATGAGTGTGTATGTGTGCATGCCCATCTCAATACCATTGAATTCTCTAGAGAAGAAAACTTATAAAACAGTTTCCACTTCTGCGATATATGCGTAGCTCTTCAGAAATCAATTGAGTTCTTTCGGTGACTGGCGTGTCTATATACAACTTTTATACAACACGTTAACATTTTCCTTATCTGATTCCATGTGCATATGGCTTAGGGAATAGCGACACAGACTGACACTAAATCGGTCGAATTTTGATCCCGGTTAGAACAAGAGGATGTCTCTAACCGCACTGATGAGCTGTGATACAACGAAACAGGCATCTATGTAGATGACTTATATATAACAGACAAGGTGCTGTGCTTAAAAATTTATATAATATTTTATGTGATCTTATGATTTTTTTTCTTTTCAGAAGAAATTATATAAAGTTGTTGCAACGTTTTGGATTCTCAAAGAGCTTTCGGTCATAGTTGATAGTTTTGAGTGTTGACATTTTCTTTAATTAATAATGCTTTCATTATAAAATAGGTAACCATAGCAATCATTTTTAAAGAAACTTTCTAAAAAAAGGGATTCCTTCCTAAATACAAAATACACATCACTATTTTTCTCTAATATCTAAACATTCTTGTGTTACTGTGTATAAAAAATTGTGTAAAATTAATATACTATCTAGACTAATACAAATAGTCTTACATTATAAGAAGCTTATCTAATCTACCTTGATGCAATTCGCACTTTGGTATAATTGTTGCATCTTCCCTTGATTGAAAAAATGACATCTCTACTTAACAATATTGTTTCTTGAAGATAAAAATGAAATCTTATGGTGAGAGTTTGGAATTATTATGGACACTTTTGTTTTATTTTCTACTTTATTAACAATGGGGATTAAATATTTTATTGTCAACCCAGGAGCTTGAGATTTCATAATCTCCGTGATAATGTTAAGAATACAATGAATGCAAAAAATTAATGAACATTTTAAATTTACATATGGAAAATCATGAAAATAATCACATGTCCAAGTGATCGTCTGATAAAATTTTGATGAAGTTCAAAAACGCATTTTTGAAAATGGAGGTTTAATGTGAAAATAGACTAAGTGTATGTAAAATATTTGTCTTTATTCATATTGTCCTCTCATATATTTTTAGTTGCATTTCAATTGTGTCTCAAAAACGCACCCCTACACACACACACAGGTACCCATATATATATATACAAAAATAGGCCAGAATTATTAGGCCACCCCAGTTTTTTTTTATGAAATGATGTATTTCATACTATATTTAAGTGGATAATTCTCAATGAAAATAGATTGTTTTTTAATTATTATTACTGTGCAAAGTTTTACAAGGCAAGGAAAAAAGTGAACTCGTCCAAATCACCATGAATTTCCTTCATTTTATTGACTAAACTGCATAATTGATAATTATTAAGTATTTTCAAATTAATTTGATGGCACATGTTAATGTGCACCATTAACCAAAAAACAATTCTGTTTTCATTTACAATTATTCACTTCGCAATAAATACTAAAAAATGGTATGAAATACATTATTTTTTTTTAAACACTGGGGTGGTCTAATACTTATGCCCGGTAGTATATATATATATATATATATATAGTTTTGACAGATAAATTATCATCTAAAGTACGCGAAAATGAAAATAATAATCAATAAAGACGACATTTTATTTATGCCAATCATTCATTTCTTGCATCGCTTCTGGACAGTTTCCTTGTTGAAGTTGGTAAATTTTGCCATAATCGCTGCCTTCAGTTCATCTTTGGTGTTACAAGAAGTGTTCTTTTTTTCTTGCATAATTGTTTCCGAAATATAATCAAGTGAATTGGAGACTAGGGTTAAGTCGTTAGAAGTAAGGGGAGATGTGGTTGTAGATATTGTCTGACAGCCACGAGTAGTTTCTTCTTCTTGCGTGGCATATTGCAGAGTCTTGCCGTCGCCCTCTTGACCCAGTGCAGCAGCCTCATCGTCGAGTGACTTCCTGTGGCACTCTTAGTTTTTCTATGAGGACATATGGGAAGATAAATGTAGGTATAACGTCTCCATCGGTTGTGAACTTAATACCTAGTAAATACATCCACCTCTTTCGAATCCTCTGCACTTTCATCACATGGACATTCAAAGCCTTTGAAATATGCGTAATAGAACTTCTGGTGCGAATTTTAAGGTGTATAGTATGCTGTTTCCATATGTATAGCGGAATAAATTGCATCATGGTGCTCTTTTTCATTCGCAGACGTTACCTATCTGCCACTACTATACTTTGCAGTCAAAAATTAAGAATAATCAAGCAACCCACATGAGCGAAATTAATAATATAATATAGCAAACATTTACCCATAATATGCTGATTTTGATTGCGTTAAATCCATTTATTAACTCTTTTGAGTGTATTATCTTTCTTCCGCATCGTATAATGTTTATCATTCTCAAAAAATATCCAGATTTTTGTAATACCACCTTCAAATAATCCGTCTCAAAGAGAAACATCGTTTGATGTAATTGTATCTGGTATTAAAATTCGTAAATTTCTAGTAAAACTTTCGTTCCTTCCAAATGTTGTGTAAATAAACTGAAAAATATTGCGTTTAATAGGTATTTTTTTAGAAATTAAAAAAACTTACTTCAAAAGTGATTAAATTTCTTTTAACAGGAATTTCATAGCTCAACAGAACAATACTCTACTTTCATATAATCTTAGAGATCAAGATAGTATACATAGAAAATATTTGTTGCTGCTACATCCAATTTCGTTCTCACTAGTGAAGTTATAATATTCATGAGACGTTAACACGATTACTTCAGCCTCTTTTCAAAACTATCATGAGGAATATATCTATTAACATATGATTTTCTTTTTGGGACATTTATCTGTTTTTCTGAGTCTGATGAGTAAGAAGAATGCCACACTTTTTGGATAATTTATATGTTAGCCAGAAGAATTTGAAATCCAAACTCATAATTTTTATATTTCTGAAGTCCTTGATATTTATATTCAATTCTTTTTCTTTCCTTTTTTTAATTTGGAGAATTATTTCCGATCTGAGCGAAAAAATATATTTGGATATTTGCATGTTATTCGTGTTTCCGTCGGTTCGATAACTGCGTCATCGTTAACATCTCGCTATTTCTTAAAAGCAAGTTTTAGTAAATTCGTTGATTTATTATGGTATGCTCACCATTAACCATTTTAATAGTGCTAGCCTCTTGGTGGCACCTTCAAATAAACTTGTGTTCAATGCATTTGTGGAGATATCTTTCACATATTTTCAGCTACCGTCATAACATGAACGCGTATAACTTTTTGGAGAAGTCAGAAAGAAATGATTTATCTTCTGGGTGTGTGAAGAAGCAACATTTTAAAAAGTCTCAGATAAAAATATTTGAGTGAAAAATAAACCTCACAACACGTTGCAATGATACTGGTTATAAAAGTCTTTGACATCGGTGAGAAAAATCGAGTGTGTGAAAAATGTCTACTTATCCTCATTATGTATAAAAATGTGAATATTCACTTTTTTTTTAATGTTGGCCAGATTTACCTAAATTAGATGTTCTGAAACCTTTATTACGTATATATACATATATATATATATATATAGAGAGAGAGAGAGAGAGATAGATAGATAGATAAGTAGATGCGTGCGCACAAACACACATATATACATATATATATATATATATATATATATATATATGACACTCACTCATAAATATATAGTATTTTCCCTTGGCGTGCGTACACACACTCACACATATCTATATATGTATATATATATATGACTTAACATTCACACAATAATATACATCATTGTCTTTTGGCGTACACACACATATATATATATATATATATATATATATATATGTATATTTACGTAGCTTTATTTAGTTGGGGAAAATAATAATCCTCTATCACTACGGACGTCTAATGTTATTGTCTGTATTCAGACAACGCTCATACGCTGCAGGCGATAGAGATTTCAATAAAATGAATTTGCACTTTCCTTGTTGTACATCTCAAAGGATAGGGATTAATCTCTTCAAATTGATCTGAAGACCTTCGGAATTATATATCAATGCCCTCCGGTCACTTGATGGTATAACCTCACGTATATATCTGCTATTCACCAGCGATATTTAAGTGCTAAGTGAAAATTTTTGATTTGCATTTCCTTTGTCACTAGACAAAGTATTGCTTGGTTGATACTGCAGACTTCTCTTTGGTTACCATGCTAAAACTGATACTATACAAAAGTAATCTTGGCCAAGTTTGCTGAAATTATCACAGATATTTTTTATTATCGTATGTTACATTTTATTTAATATGTTCTGTTTTCCTTAAGCCTTTTATTAACGAGCGACAATTTCCAAGAAAAAAAAAACAGAATTAATACAGAATTTTTCTTCAGTTTAAGAACAAAATGATGAATATATATTTAAGATTGCATACCTCTTTTCAGCATTTTCATATTTTATTTCATTCAACGCTAATGAAAGGAACGTTAAATTCATTAACTTGCTAAGAACAAGTTGATAATATTTCTTATATTAGATCAAAATTAGAGTATCTATCCTCTAAGTATAAATTCGATTTGTTCTCTAGAGATCCTCAAACATTTGGAAGTTATTTAAGGCTGTATTTTTTTTTAATTTCATAATGATATAATATTGGCTTATTGATACATGTCATGCTAATTAACACATAGCTTGAAGAGAAGGGGCTAATTCATGACATTTGCAAGGGTATTTGCACGTAAGTGAGAAAATCTGTTCTCTGATTAAGAATTTGGGGCCATTATCCGTTGCTACATCTGCATATCCAAGCTTACGCTATCTTGTAATTACAAGTGGTTCGCATCTAGGTACTGACTAAACTCAAATTTGCTTAACTTATGTCATCGTATGGGACTTGTTGTTTTGATAGTATGGCGATATGTAGGGACTTTATATCCACTATACTTTCTCTTCTCGAAATTGACATGTTTATTTTTTTAATACTATATTTGTAGTAAACTGACGTACCATAATATCCATTGTGTTGAATGCCAACTGGGTAGAAAGCTCATTCCAGGCAAATGAAAAGCTTACGCACAATCAAACTTTAAAACGTCGAAAAACATACTTGTTTAATGGCAACGATTCAGAAAGTACATGGCTACTCCTACAATTATTAGTCCTGGTTATGACCAAAAACTGTATCTGGCAGCAAATGATCTGATTAGGTTGTGGCGATGAGCATGGAACGGCTTTTTAATGGTTGTTGTTCCCAGCACTTCCTGGTCGGTGTGGTAGTACCTGTTACTGTCTCAGGTATGGAAAAATAGTTACCACCAAACTGTGGTCAAATCTGCATGAACGTTTAACCCTCTAGGGCCATTCGTATCATATTTGATACAGTATGAAAACAAGCCTTGAACGAAATATTTTCCTGAAAAATTTTTTAAGAGAAATATTTTATAAATTTCAAATGAAAGCAGTACTGACTGCTCAGTCAATGAACACCAAATGTTTTCTTATAGGGAAATACCAAATGTTTCCTTATAGGGAAATACTGTATCAAATATGATACGAATGACACTAGAGGGTTAAAAATATTTTATAATAAAAATTCCATCAATATATTTTTGGCAAAGAAAATACTAACAGGAACAATTATTTGCAATAAAGTGTATTACCACCAATATATTTTTGAATGAAATATTTTTACAAGTAATATTAAAAAATACCAACAATAGAAAATTAGACCCTCAAAAAACTTACTATAATACATATGTCAACAAAACTTGATCTACAAACATTTCTAACAAAGAATATTTATTCTATTCATACGAATCTATTGTAAATATACAGTCGACATTAAATAAGCCATTGAGGTTGATATACCACAAAACAAACAAACCTAATGCTATTTACCTTTACATATTTTGGAGCAGACCAATCCACGCATTGCAGTCTTAAAGTCCAAAAGTGTTGACTTATCCTTACGCGTTATAAATTTTTTTCCACTTTATGATTAGTTTTTAACCTATCGCTTTTCTGTCGCCATTTCCATTGCAAATGCTCTCACTTAGTACATCAATCTCTTCCACTAGTTTAGAATTTCCTAACCATGACATGAAATCAGTGTCCAGGTATTCATTTACTTTGTTTTCGATTGGTCAGTTGGAATTTTGCCTGTAAATTCTTCATGTCAACAGTAAACTATTATCTCGCCTAAATATACGCATAGTAGGTTCTTTTTTTTTTTTTTTACTTGCTTCTATTGCGTTTTTACAGTAATCATATTCAGTAACCTTCTAGGTTGAGTGGCTATTGTACTTTTTATTTTGCAAACTATAATATATCAGAAAAATTTTGACAAACTCAATGTTTAATTGACATTATGATTTTTGCTTTACATATATAAGCGATTTGTTTTTTATTTGTCATTATTTAAAGACGGTTTAAAGCAAATGAATTGGTCGTTGTGTATATTTTGTTTTTATAAATAACTAATATCAATAATTGCCAGCAGTGTGAATGAATTAGTCTTAAGTATCAATCACTGAAAGATACGAAAATTCTATCGTTTTTTAAATGGCATTAAAATTATGTGTGTCTTGAGGGAATATTCTTTCCAGAGACTGCAAAATCAAATTCATCACTTCTACAATAAATCTACTGCTTCCATATCAAGATTACATTCTTCTTCTATGTTCCCCGTCCCATCTAGACGTTGGCTACCATGGCTCTCCAAAATTTCCCTTCCTTTTTATTTGTTTATAATTCTTATCTTTCATTATCTCTCGCAAACCATGCTCTGCCAGCCATTTCCTCAACTTCGCTAGGTATGGTAGGCGTTGTTTTTCTCTGTCCATTATAACATTAATATATCATGTGAGTATCAATTTTTTAAACGCCTATACCTCTTTATGTATCCTAGAATGCTTAACTGTCTCTTCCGGATGTTAAGTAGAAATGTCCATCTTGTTCCTATTTTTTATAAAACTTAACCGTTGATCACATGTTCAGTCAAAGGTATCCCCAGTATTCTTCTGTGGACCTACATGACACTCTTTTGTGTCTATTTTCCATCGCTTAAGGGATTAATTATCTTTCACTGACAATACTCCTGCGCTTGGAGTTTCTAGCGACAAAAGGCATCTTTAAAACGCGACATTCGGCTTAGACACCAGAATTCACACTGTTTTTTTTTCTGATTTTCAAAATTGAAAGATGACATAGAAGATAAAAATTTACATACGTCCCTAACGTTCAGTAACATGTGATTAGAATACAGGTGTTTAAAGAAGACTTATTGCAATGACAACATCGTCTCACAAAAAGTATTGCTTCACAAATATATTACTTTTGGGCGATTGCTACTTGTAATGACACTGTAAGCAAATTGATTTCGAAAACTCATTCTTTACATGTCTTCTTAACTATCGATATTAAATAAGTGTTCAACACTTATCTTTGTTTCTAACATTTTTTTGGTTTCTTTATGCTTTGCTCAGATTTTCGAAGACATCATTTCCTACTACAAAGCACATTCTTATTTCAGCGTCGCAATGTTCAGATATGTAAATCTTTGTACTTCTTTGATTTTGGCATCTCTAACTTCCAATTTGCATATTGGGATGTTCGTTTTGCTTTCTTGTTGCAATTCATATTGAATGTGCTTTTTTGTTTTTTCTCTTTTTTTCCATATTTTCTAAGATATTGTAGTTTAATTTCTGTATTTCCCATCAACACTTTGCCATCTACATATCATAAGCTGTTAAGTCTGTGATCCCTCAAAATAAATATTGGTAGTAGACTACATTATGCTCAGGTATTATATCTTAAAGCGTCTTGTGCTAGACTGGTGCTTAGAATGACGCCGTTGTGATAGTTCTTAGTGTATCTTATATTATTTGCCTTATACGAAAATCTCTCACTTTCTCGAAACACACACAGAAATTGAGACAGACAAAAACCTTGAAACATACAAGTTAAAACAATGAATTTACCTTAAAATAATTATTCAGTGGATAAAAACCTTGGTTTGTGCCAGTGACTTAATCATGTTTTGTGAGTTCAATACCTGGCTTAAAAAACAACAACACAAAAAAACAAAAAATCAAAAAAAAACAAAAATAAATAAAACAAAAAAACAGGGTTGAGGTTAATGGAAAAAACTAAGACATTTCTAAGTGTCATGATTCATAGAATGAGAACACTAACCTAATAATCAAAATACAGGGTTCGGTTCAAAATCTCAGTTCCCTGAAAAAAGTCGGAGAATACAACGGCCGAATATGACAACAAAAATGCAGAAACAGTTCGAACAATTTAAATAATATAAATGCCTCATCCCAGAAATATAGACAAATAAGAATGACATAATTACATTACAGATTAATAGGAAAAATACGGAATATCGATGTTACATAACGGGCGATGTATCCACGTATATATCCACAAATTCTAGCATGGTAAAGACTTTATCTTCCATGACAATACTCCTGCGCTTGGAGTTTCTAGCGACAAAAGGCATCTTTAAAACGCGACATTCGGCTTAGACACCAGAATTCACACTGTTTTTTTTCTGATTTTCAAAATTGAAAGATGACATAGAAGATAAAAATTTACATACGTCCCTAACGTTCAGTAACATGTGATTAGAATACAGGTGTTTAAAGAAGACTTATTGCAATGACACCATCGTCTCACAAAAAGTATTGCTTCACAAATATATTACTTTTGGGCGATTGCTACTTGTAATGACACTGTAAGCAAATTGATTTCGAAAACTCATTCTTTACATGTCTTCTTAACTATCAATTAGTTAACGAGCATTTATGGCTATTTTTGATCTACGTAAATCTTGTACTTTTAAGAGATCTCTAGGCATCGCTGAGACGTCTGCTTACCCAGTCATTCAAGTGCTATACATGATAAACGCATGGACGATAGTGCCTCTTTAGATCAGTGAGTGATTCTTCAGAATGTTTTCAGGAAAAACGTAGCCATTTCTTTCTAAGGTAGACTGGGTGCCAACGTAGGCTATAGAATGTAATCTGTCTCGTCATTTAATTCATAGCTAGAGGTTATGAGAAATGGATTAATACCTAGGGTATGTTCGCGAATTCAACTGAAAAACCGAAACCTGCTACTATCATGTATTAAGTCTGTAACACACACACATATTTGAAAAGGCATGAAAGCATTTGTTTTCTCAACCATAAGGAAGGTTTTCATGCCAAAACGTCATCAGAAGGAACAGTCAGTCAGTTAAGTGCTATACGTGATACACGCTGGGGAGATGATGTCTCGAAATGGATATAACTCACTGGGTAAAAAATTATCCCGCAATAGTTTATCATTATTTTCTGCGGTAAACTGGTTGCCAGCCAAGGTTATAGAACCTAATCTGTCTTGTTATTTAACCCATAACTGGAGGGGAGAGACAGATTAATATCTTTCTCAAGTATTCAACTAGTATTTGAACTCGGCTGCCCGATGTCTCGTTCCAAGCCGATATCCACCGCACCACAACGCGCATCTAAAATTAGTTGGCAAAATTTGACCATACAATAGGGAAAATTTTCAAGCTTTCAATCGAACCGTTTATTTTTCTATGTATGAGCCATGCACTTACGGGTGATTTAGTTATCACCATTTAACTCAACTCTTTAGGTTTAGTTCGCCACTATTGTTGCGAATTATTGATCTCACAAACTTCTGGGGTCAAGTCACTGGATCTAGTCAACGCTATTAACTACCTAGAGGATATCAGTGTATAAGTTTCTGAGATTTATATACCTAATATTTAAGTAACTGTTTTTTTTTCCAATGTTCATATTACAATCGTGGTGTTTCTATTATTTTTCTCTAGCGCTCTGTATTAATGGTTCTCATATTTTATTGGATTCTATTCTTGACCAACTTAGAAGTTTTGGCCCAGCATATGCACTAATAATC
This sequence comes from Ascarosepion bandense, assembly GCA_037127315.1. NCBI lineage: Eukaryota > Metazoa > Mollusca > Cephalopoda > Sepiida > Sepiidae > Ascarosepion > Ascarosepion bandense. The sequence goes on from JBBBDQ010000249.1 coordinate 3,678,776, forward strand.
TTATGTTTTCGCATTTTCCTATGGTGTTTTCTGGCTATTATTTCAACTAACGGTTTGAACTTTACAATTGTTTCATATCAAATTGTCTGGGTTATTTTATGCCAAAAACCTAGGGTTTCAAGGCATTCATTTTAATATTCGGTGATAGTGAGAAGGTTGATTTAATCAGCTTATGATAATTATTTTGTATTATATAAAACTGAAGATATCTCCTAATTTTGAATTGAAAAATGTTTTGCTGGTAATAATTATTTCATTAAAAATGTTTTATGACAATTTTTTCCGTAAAAATATATTGTTGCTAATATTTGTCCTTAAAAATGTATGCTTTTCTATAAAAATCTATTTCTATATATATTTCTATAGAAGTCTGTTTTTATACTTTCATAGTGTTTGCCCACAGTTTAGAGGTTAACGATTTGCTAATACCTGGGACCCTAACAGGTGATTACACTCCCGGTCAGGGTGGATCTGGGAGCAAGAGCAATTTAGAGGTAGTTCCATGCTTCTCACAACCACCCATTCAGTGGCCTTGCTGCTGAATGCAGTTTATCGTCATACCCAGGAACTTCAACATACAGATTAAGGTGTTCTTATCTTAAGGGAGTCCCCTTTTTATCTTCATATTTATCACTCTTCAGTCTTACTCCATTCACCTGAAAAAGGTTGGAGCGTACAACGGCTGAATGTTGTGAATATGACAAAGATGAATACATCCGCCCGAACAAAGTAAATACCTCATCCTAGAAATATAGACAAATATTGAAGAAACATATTGGCTAATATAATGTCAACAATATTTCTGCTACAGCGCCTTCTATTTTTGAAAAGTACCGACAGTGAGAATGTGTTATTCGTTTGTGTTGAGTTATCTCCGTGACAGACTTTGATTATTCTCACCTACCTCTTAATTAAATATAGTAATGTCGTGCCGTATGCTTATTATTTGTGGTTTTTTTTTTGCTTATGTTATCGTAATTGTAAAAGTGTCATTTTATTATGAGTTTTTTTTTTATTTTAGTTTAATATATCTCTACTATGCAAATTAATAAGAATTGATATATAGTCCTATTGACGCTTTCGTCTTAAAATGATGTTTGTATTACTATAGCTTCTACAAACATTCGGGTGATTCGACATGGTGTAATGTTTATAAAGCCTGCCTTCTTAGATTATATACAACTGAGTAATGAGCTTGATCTCTACTGGGTACCCTATATGCAACTGAGTAATGAGTGATCTCCACTGGGTACCCTATATACAACTGAGTAGAGAGTTCGATCTCCACTGGGTACCCTATATACGAATGAGTAATGAGTTTGATCTCTACTGGTTAACAATATACAACTGAGTAGTGAGTTCGATCTCTACTGGGTACCCTATATACAACTGAGTTGTGAGTTCGATCTCCACTGGGTACCCTATATACAACTGAGTAATGAGTTTGGTCTTCCATGGGTACCCTATAATTCTGGTATTGCGGCGCCTAGAAAATCACATTTCTGCAGATATATGGTTATTTCAATGAAAAGGTGATTTGAACAACTATATAAAATAAAATGTGTCAATGTTTTATATAGTGCGTGTACATAGCAAAAAAATCACTAGACACTTCCGATTTAATTTCTTCCATATGTAAATGAATATCAATAAAAAAAAATCAGTTTTGAAAATAAAAAATAGACTAACATAGTACATGGAATAATCAAACTAAAATCTATATATTTAAATAAATATTTAAATCAGTTGATACACATCTTGTATGATGTAAATATATTTACTGAAGTTTCTATATAAAATCCGACAGGATGTTTTGAACAACTGTATAAAATAAAAATTCCACAGACGTTTCAATAACCATATAACAGGCGCCTATTGTGATCAGATGACTGTCTCCGGAATAGACGGAAGTAATGGCTCCTGTGGGCAATGGCGACTGAGCAGGCAGGAGAGAACCACGGAGAGGAATGAGGTTTTAGGCAATACTTCCTGGTCTGTATGAAGGCATCAATGCCAGCTTTCACCCATGGTGTGACCTCAGAGGCACAGTCATCAGCTGATAGATCGAACACTTTTCCCCAAGGGACGTGGCAAAGGAAATCGTGAAAGACATCCCAGTCATCTTTTTGGTATAGGTAGGAGGTCCTATAGGTAGGGGGCTTCTGAGGGGAGTGAGAGTGAAAAGAAATACTGAGAGAGACTACAGCGTGGTCGGAGTTGCCGAGAGGGCAAAGCTGCGAGACTTGACAGGCGTCAGGCGCAGAGGTAAAACATATCTAGTAGTGAGGAATGACCCAAGGGAGTGCTTGGGAAGCGAGTGGGGAAGTCCACCACTTGCGTAAGGGATTGGGAAATAGCGAAGATCATGGCGTGAATGCCCGCTGGATCAGCAACAGGTTTTCAAGCTACTCAGAGAGATGGGCGTTGAGGTCTCCGAATACAAATGTGGGGGCAAATGGGTGATAGGAAATAGCCTTATCTATGTCGTCAGTAATGCTATCTAGCAGGGAGCAGTCAGGAGAAGATGGAAAACGGTAAATAAAGAATAGGTAACTAACCGAACTGAGGAGAGACAGGCGGAAACATATGTATTGCTGGTCAGTAGATTCGAGTGAAGTCACCCTAGCTATGGGGAGGTGTTCGCTGACAGACACAGGTTTGGGTGATAATTTCCTTGGTTAATCCTGTGTGGTATGTGTAATCGTTTCTTATTTATGTATTTTAATTTTTTACTAATCTTTTTCGGCGTTTATGCTCCAAATGGAAAAAATAGCTTTACTGTTTTGAAGTTCTCTTTATTTATTTATATATTCTGCAAAGCAAAGCCATTCCTAACAAGATAGTGGCCGTTACTGGGCAGTTGAACTACCCCTCCCCCATCACACAATCCTGTGAAATCTAAGTTTCGTAAATGGTCTGTTCTTCAAATTCAAATATATTCGTTTGCTCCTTACACGGACAGGCAGCTTAGCCAGACCTTAATTTTCGGGAAAAGGCAAGAGTTGAAAATACAAATTTCTTAATTCAAATTTCCTGGGTTAATCCTGTGCGGAATGTGTAATCGTTTCTTCTTTATGTATTTTATTTTTTACTAATCTTTTTCGGCATTTATGCTCCATTTGGAAAAGAAATAAAAATTAGCATATATATATATATATATATATATATATATACACACACATACATAGAGAGTAAATTATAGTCAGGATTAAATTATTTTAAAATTATTATTTCCAAGAAATTTTTGCATTCTGAAGGTTTACAAGAATTTAGTATATGTTTGTGAAATTATTATAGTATATAAAGTTTCAAAAATCTTTAAAAATTCTACAAAACTGATCACGTTATGTTACTAAGTTAAACTATATTTACGAATCCAAAATTGTAAAGTTTAATACAAATAATATCGAATAATATTTTTAGAATATTATTTAATTATTTGGTTATATGCATGGAATATGACCAGCTTGAAAAGTTTGGGTGACCATGCACAACGTTACAAGAAAAAAAAATCTATGGCAATAACTATATTAACATTCCAAAAATTAGATTACGGATATTATTTTTAAATATAATTCAGATTAATGACTACCACAGCATTATATTTAAATGGGTTCAATTCCATTTTCTTAAATTTTTTTTATTAGATGAACTTAGAACAGCAACAAACCCGTCAACATGGTTATCAGCACTTATAACGTGAGTGTCATTTTCCGTGACAGTTTCTTTTAAAAATCTATTCATGTGTTATTTTAAATATAAAGTAAAAAAACATTTGCTTCAAATTAGATTGAGTATACTTTAAATCAGGTAAGATTCCTCAAATATTCAGGAATGTATATTTATATCTTTGGAAAATTTTTATAAAAAAATTACATTCTGATGAATGAAAATGCCGCTAATCAGTTGTTAGTCACCAAAAATTAGTCGATATAAATCAATATAATTTATGTTTTTTAATACACAACAGAACATTTTCTTGAATCCTTACTAGAAATAGTAAATTTAAACGCAAAATAAGAGAATCAAGATTTTTTTTTTTATTTTTAAGATTCGTATCGCATCTTAGTATAATGAATTAGTAGATGAAGCATTCAAAATGGATACTGGTATTTGTAATGAAGGCTCATGTTTTATTTTAAGCACTGTGTAATTGGTTTTATTCTCTTCCGGATTAGTGAAATCCTAATAAAGAAAATTTCAAATATGAAGTTCTACTATAAAAGTATTTCAAATAATAAAAATGTAGCATTAAAAATAAATCCTTAATTTCTCAGAAATTATATATATAGAGAGAAGATGATCCATGAAAAATGAATGATTTACAAGAATGACAAAGTTATTTGGAATGTTCCTCATAGCTCGTATAATATTTTAACTACATGTAATATATATGTGTGTACATTTGTTTTATATATTTGATATGTATAAATATATATTTAAATATTTGTTCCCTATAATTATATTTATATATACATCTATATAAATTGTTTCTTTATATTTATATATATATATATATATATTTGTTATATATATATATATATATGCATTTATTAGTTTATTTTTATATTTAAATATTTGTTCCATATATATATATATATTTGTTCATGTTATATATATATATATATATATACGTAAATCAAGTAGTTGACGTATCTACATCTATATGTGTGTGCATATATGTATGTAACGTACGAGCATGCTTAACTCGGTGATGTCGTATCTGCTGTGTGTGTGTGTGTGTGATGATCAGCGATACGTAAAACGCGGCGTTGAATTATCTCTCTCTCTCTATATATATATATATATATATATATATATATATATAGAGAGAGAGAGAGAGATAGAGCAAACAAGTAAGCGTAAATCAAGGAGTTGTCGTATCTGCTTCTATTCCATTTTATTGAGTTGCTCTAAGTTAGATTTGGACTGGTGATCACCACGCAATTTTGTTTTTCGCCTTTCTTTCTTCTTTTTCTTTATGTCTAAGAATTATAGACCAGAGTAGGGACATTAAAGCAATCACTATTTGTTGAACATTCTTATTACTATTGAACCCAGCGTACAGGAAAACTGTAAAAAGAAAAATATATCTTTACAATATAGGTCACGCTATTTACTTACAACACTGAAGTCATATTGTATACACGAACTTTTACCTATAATGATTGATTCTTGACCAAGCCAAAGCATCGAGAACTCTCTTATTGATAAAAAAATATGCATGAAAATTCCATTACCTTTTTCTAGTCATTGTTTGCACACGTTACCCGGATCACGTGTTCGTCATGTGTTTATGTCGTGAAGAAAATGTCTGCGTTCATTATTTGCATATACATCTTATTTGCTAGTTACAACTCACTTATGTAAAGAAAAAATATTGAAATACTTTTATTTATTTGCTAAAACATTGATCAATACATGTGATGTTGCTGCCTGTGACTGTCAGAGTAATTTAAATTCTTTGATATATAAGTACGCAGAATATGCAGTGCCGCCTTTCGAAGAAATTCGTGTCCTCGTGTTTATATATTTGTGTCAGAAAAGAATTGACGTATGAAGAAAAATAATACTTCTCGAAAAAAATATAATTTAGTGTTGGAGATGAAAGGTGTAGAAAAATTAAAAGAAATTTCCACATAGAATATGTTTATTTGTTGATTACAGATGCTATTTATATTAAGAAACAAAGGTAAAAGCAAGGAAAACTGGATTCTAAAATTTGGTGGCAGTCAATCGCCCAGAATGACAACACCGAGTTGAAAGGCAAAGACATTCAAATGCAAAGGAACCATGAATGTTTTTCCGAAGATGTCATGGAAAATTATCATTAATAATTCAAAGAAAACAGTAATTTCCAGGTATATTGCGTTCGGAAGACACATAGCATTTAATAAAGTAATTGTATTATTACGTTATTTAATCATTGTTATGATGATATGTAGTATTTCCTAAGATATGTAAGATCTTAAAAAACAAATTCTATAAAAATTATTTTCCCTTGCTCTCTTTTATACATTGTACCATTTTTACAAGTTCGCTAAAATAAACATCCTCTCTGAAATCAATTCTCTGTTAATTAGTTATATATTGTTAGATACCTTACACTGTGACTGTTAACTAATGATGATATATATGCAAAACGGATATATAGAAAAAAAATTAATTCATATGCTACTCGATTCTTTAAAATGAATGATAATCTTTAAATGCTGTGCGATGAGATTAACAAAAATATGTGATTGATTGATTACTAGTCCTTATCAACATAAACACATCATTTAAAGCTAGAAAATAATTTCAAATTGCAATAGTTTCGTGGATATTCATTAAAGTATACGCATGGCATCATATATATGCATATTTTAATGGGATATGTTGTTAGACATTTACATTTGAACGATTTATATCAACATTTTTTGAGTTTTAAAGAAAGAAATCCTTACAAAACGAAAGAAAATTAGGAAAAAGTTATTACTTCTCTAAGACTGTCCGATAAAATTCAAACACGTACATAGTTTTATGGAAGATATCACAACAAATTCACTAATAAATCAATTACGTACTTGCATGTATAGCTTTTCATTGCAAGGTGTATATATATATATATATATATATATTATTGTGTGTATTTTGGCAGCATTATTTCATTAATGCAGATTTCATTGAATAATATACACAAGCTTTGTCTATTAATTTTGTTTAGTATCCGTTCGTACACACACACATATATATATATATATATATATATATATATTGTGGATTCAGTATGAGAAACCACAAAAAATAATAAACAACAGAATAGATACGGAGATAGAAAGGTAGCTTATATTGAACGTAATATACAAATTGGAACACGGGTTAGTCAATTCAGGAATAGCATTAGTAGAAATAAATATATACAAATCATTAAGTGAAATTGTTTGAATTGGTATGTCCGTGTAACTTATTCTAGCTGAGTGGAGCTCAGAGTTAGTCTGGGTTTGGAGTAACATCGGTATCTGTCGGAACACTTCGATAACTGTAAAGGAAATCTACGATTACTCTCTACCTAACTGCCATTACAACAACTGAGACTGAGACTATATTCACTAGCCTCCCCACAAAAGGCCGGGTGTGACACATGGTCATTTTAAAGTGGGAGTTCCCGGCCATATAGCCGGGCCAAAAATATGTGTATTTTTACCGAGTCGTGGTTCTACCCTCCGGCGGAACCACGACTGGGTTTGTGCTCTCTGCTCGGAAGCAGAGAGCGCCCTCTACCGAAGGCAGAGTGCTGACAGTGTCAACAGTAGCAGAGGCAAGTCTGCTACGCAGTGACACTGAGACTTACATTTCTCTCTATGGCAGGATTATATGTACACTCAGTCTAGTCCATTATCATATACAAAAAGGGGGAGATCCCACAACACCCATTCCCCGTCTTCGTTTTTGCGGTTAGTATTGTTCCGCTTGCTATCTATGATTAATGTCCCCATAAATTTTCGTTTTCTGCTATTTCCTCTAATTTCTGTATTTATTTGAGATCTCTGAATGTCAGAGGCTTGAAAAATTTCTTCCGTTGCATCATCATTTTGTGAGGGTGAAGATCTTGTCTCTTCACGCCTTCTTTTTTGTATTTGGTTTAAATATGTGTGTAATATATACGGGTTGCATATTTTTCTTTTGCTCGATTTTTGTTGCAAATTTGTTACCATGTCAAAAACTGCTTGAGAATACCTCTTGAATTTGTGTAGTTCTTTTTTTAGTTTCTTAGTTCTCTCGGCACGCTCTTTACTTTTTTACAACAAGAGCTAATGGGTAAATCCCATACATTAAACATCTGCATCCAGTCCGTTACTATCAGGTTGTCTGTGTTTTTTATAACGTATATTTTTAACTTTTTGGTTTTTCTCTAAAATTATGCATTCACTATTATTTCACCTTCGGAATTGATCCGTTTTCCTGTTACCGATTTAGCTATTTTTTGTGTGTATAACATGGTCGGTCTATTCAGCTTCCGCCATGTCTGTAGGTTGATTATTGCTAAGTACGACCTTAAATCCAGTTGTAATTTGATCTTCGTATTCAATATTTACATATTTCCTCGGTTTTCTATGTTTTCATATTCCACTCTAGTAGATGTTACCCTACTAGGCTGGTTTTGTTTCTGTATACAGCTGCCTTGTGTCCCATCTTTCCACACGCTAGGGAATTTCTGTATTAAAACCAACAATCTCAAACAATACAATCCAAGACATCTATAACATGCAGATGGGGACTTGTTTTATTTTATTTTATTTCAGTCACTAGTTAATTTGTATCTTTTTTTCTTGTGAAAATCTTGTTTTACTTTCGGGGAGGGTGAAAAACGTATAATCCTATAACATACGAATATGCGCGACTCTTGATTTTCTTGAATATCTATGCTGTCTTTTTTAGTTCTTGGTGCGTTAAACCTGGTTTATTTTGGAGTTTGATCAGCATTCGTTCTTGAAAGTTGCTGTCTATAGCAGCGACTAGGCCTTGGACAAATATGAGGCATTTAAAATTGTCAGGAGTTAGCTCAGCCAATTTAAAGTCGTCACACTCTTTGATGACGATGGCTGCGAATGTTAAAATGTCCCCGTTTTCATCTCATCCATATTAAGACATTTCCACCTTTGGTGAAACAAAGAAATGTTTAGTCTAAATAGCTCAGTAATGCCTGTCACTGCCTCCTCGAAAGTTAAGTCGGTCGTCTTCTTTGGTAGCATATAATCTACAAATTTAGTGTATTCCTCCGTACCTAATTTTCGGAGCAAAAACATTAACTTTTTCTTTTCTGTCCAGTTTTGACAATCGATATTAAAAAATATTTTCACATCGCATGTAATATTCTCCACAATTTTTGTTTTCATCCATCGAGTACAAATGATTCACTTGCGTTCCACACAGCATCATGCGAAAACGTTTCGTTTCCCGTGTTCCTTTCGAGTGCGTGGCTTTTTAATTTTAGTAATATTTCTTTTAGTCGTAATTGTCCTTCTTGATTTGCCTTTTGCATTTCCATTTGTCTTTCTTCTAATTTATATTGTCTTTCTTCTTAATCTAGTATTTCTTTCTGAAAGTCAGCCATGGTTTGCTGCTTTGATTCTGTGAGGAGTTTGGTTTTTTAACTATTGTTTTCTGGTAATTAATCTCGTAGAAAACTTTGTGGAAAATCTTCTGTTGAAGGGGAAAAATATTGACTTTCAATTCACTTTTTACATTTTTTTGTATTCTATCTATTTCAGCATGTAATGCCAGCAGTCTATCTGCGATAGTATCTCCAAATTGTTTGTGGTCGACCTGTGTGTCACTATAGTCTTTTATGTTGTTCTCTATGAGTTCTATTTTTGTGTGGTATACGTAAGTTTTAATATTTTTCGCCACGTTATTGTGTAAAAATCTTCGTAGCAACTTTTTGTGGCGATTCGGAGTATAGGTGTACGTGAATTCGAGTCTTCTTCGACAATTTCTTGTGGCGACTTGAGTACAAATCTTCGTCGCCAATTTGTTGTGGATTTCGGATGAATAACCGCACAAAATAATGAACAACAAAAACAGATATGGAGATAAAACAGTAGGTTTTTGAACAAAATATACCAACTGGAACCCGGGTTAATCAATTCAGCAGTACTATTAGTAGCAGAAAAATGAAGTGGAATCGTTGTAATTGTATGCCCGTGTAACTTATTCGGGCTGAGTGGAGCTCAGAGCTAGTCTGGGTTCTGAGTAACTTCGGTATCTGTCGGAACACTTCGATAACTGTAATGGATATATACGATTACACTCCATTGCAAACTGCAATTATAACTACCACTGTGATTACTGTTATCGCTATGGTAGAATTATATGTACACTCAGTCGAGTCCATTATCATATACAAAAAGGGGGGAGATCTCACGACAATATATATATATATATATATATAAAACGAAATTTAAATTTGACTTATGCTTTATTAAATGACGAAATTGCTCATTATTAAGGACAGAGTGTATCTAAAGAATAAAAGAGTACGTTGTAGCTAACACTCATTGGCGACAATATGTCATATTTTTTAACACAATCTTCAGTACTTGAACATTGCTTTTCCACGGAAACACACTGTCGTCGCTGAATTTTGAACTATGTTCACTTTATATAGTGTATGTCTGTAATATATACACGACACTTACCGACATTCACAAATGCATCTACACAAAATTCATAATAGCAGTGAGTATACGTGCGTATTTATAGTTGTTGATATAAAAATATATAAACATGTTTGCGTGTTTGTGTGTGTGTGAGTGTGAGAGAGAGAAAAACAAAAAGATGAATTGAAAGAATATTTTGGCACGAGCTTGCAACTTTTCAAATAATAAGCATATATGGCGTAGACATATTTCTCAGACCGTTGAAAAATCTGTTCACGATACTTAATGGAAGAAAATCTCTATTAAGCTTGCGACACGATTTTTACAAAATAATTCAACAGCTTTATAAACTTATTCACAATACGTTTAATAACTTTTATTCACGACATCAAACTTGATAAAATTTTATATATAGACCCCGTGTGCAAATTAATTGAAACAAACTGAATAATATCTTCTTTGGATCTTTTACACTTTCTCTGGTTACGTATATGTCGTCCTTGGAGTTTTTTCTTTTTCGACCACATTTTTGTTAGGTTTTGTACTGAGGAATCCAGTTTGTTTCTTTGCTTTGTTGACACAACTGACAGTTGAAAGGCTGACACCAAAAATATTCGCGATCTCTCTGTAAAACTTGCCTGTGTGTTCCTGCAGCTTTACAATTTTTGTAAGCTTCCTTGAAATAATGCCCATTGCAGATAATGGCCGTTAGACAAATAATCGAGAGTCGAATTAGTGGTGTCTGGGCGTGATACAAATTGGATGAAATTACGGATGACGCAATACTTTTCAAGACCAACACATTTTCATCATACAAGCCGAAAATAGATTCATGTTAATTAACATCATTGCAAATGACCTAAGCTGAGGAGAAACACAGATATCTATTAGAACCTGTCATTCCAAAGGGCTTAAAACTGACCGTATATTAAAAAAAAAACAACAACGCTAAAACAGTTTGTTCAATTAAATTGCACAAAAGTTTATATACCCGGATATACTTGCATATGAATATATTTATATCTATCAAAACTTGATATATCTGCACATATTTTTAATTATCAATTATATATTATTAACGGCAAGGATAATAATGAAAAACACACATTATTGCATATAAACGTTTTTCATTTCTGTCGATTTTAGCTTTTTTATTTTTCTTTCATTCTCACACATAAGTATTTTTTTCTGTCCTTTATATTTACGTTCGATTTTCCCGAAATTAAAATTTCTTTTTACTAATTTATTTATTTTTGTTCAATTTTAACTTATTTTAACATTGTTATTTGGTGTTCTTTTCATATCATCCTATTTTCTCACTTACATATTGAACAACTGTTTTTTTTTCTTAATTCATTTATTTTACTTCTGTTCCTCATTTCATTAAAGTTTTTTTTCTTTAATCGGTTTGAAAAAATAACATTTTATTTCGTTCAAAATACTATGATTTTTTTTCGTTCTTTTTAACTTATCTTCCGTCCTTCTTTTTTTTTCATTCTATCTTTCAGATTTGCTTTCTTTCTCAAAAATTTAATTTCTCAATCTTTCGTTACATTTATCATGAATTAATTTCCTTTTCATTTCTAAAATTTTATTTTTTTCTCGCACTGTTTTCCTGAACTATTTTTCTTATATCTTATTCCTCATTTATTTCTTGCTAAAGTAACGCTAAATTTCCGATCATCTGCATTCTCAACTTGACATGACTACAAACATATTGAATATTTTTATATAAAATTTCTATAAAGCAAGTTTGCTATACAGCAGCGAGTAGAATGTTATTTGTTTGTTTAAATAAACTGTAAGTCAGTCAGTTAAGTGCCATACATGAAACATGCTTGGGCGATCATGTCTCAGAAGAGACATGACTGACTGGGCAGAAGATTATCCCGCAGTAGGTTGCCATTGCTTTCTGTGGTAGACTGGTTGCCAGCCAAGGCTATAGAACCCAATATGTCCTGTTATTTAACCCATAACTGGAAGGAATAGGCGGATTAATACGTTTCCCAAGCGTATTTGCACGTAAGTGAATGCAATGAATTCAGCTGGAATTCGAACTCGGCTCCCCGATTTCTCATTCCGAGCCGATATCCAATGCACCACAACGCACATAAAAAAAAGAAAAAAAAACTAAGTACGAAACATATAAATCAAAATATCAGTAAGCACAATATCCGTATAAACTTACTTAAATTAGTATATATTTCGGAAGCGATCATTCTTTTAAACAGGTTTCGTTAAAAATAGCACACAAGGAATATTTTACAAATTTTCTATTTAATTTTCCAGTATTTTTACATGATTCATTTGGCAGCGGATAAAGAATGTAGAAATGTTCCAAAACTTCTGAATTTCAAAGCCCTTTCAGCCACATTACTGACGATTTTTAAGGAAATTTCAGATGTTGTAATTTTATCCTCATGTTTTGATTGTAACGTAATTTATTTTGTGTTTTTGAAAAGGAGCGTTCTTCAAATATTCTCACGTGTCGCATGCAACTGGAAATCGCGTGAGCTGCTGTCAATATTTTAACAAACATTCAAATCACCATTCCCATGTTAAATAATATAAGGCTGTTTGTGAGAGTAAATTGTTCAATATATACTGACTCTTATAGAGAGATGCTCTTGAAATTGATTTAAATAGTATATTTCTTTTTCCAGTCAACTTTTTTTTTTCAGAAGGTTTCTTCTAAATTATGTGTTAATAAATGTTTTATTGAACTGTTGCAAATTAAGATAGAAAAAATAACATAACTGAACATGGCCAGTGAAGTGTTTAAAGCGCTTTGAAATTAAAAAGTATGGTATGTTTCTACAACTCTTATCTCCAGTAAAAAAAAAAAAAAAAAAAAAAAAGAAAGACGTAAGAGTACTGAAAAAATAAATTTAAGAAATTCATAAAAAAACATAACTCCTTTTATTCTTCCATTACCTATCGTGAACAGATTTTTCAACGGTCTCAGAAACATTCTGATTTGTATTAGCATTATTTGTACATCGTTTTCACGTAATTATATATATATCTATATTTTTTTTTCAGAATTAATGGATTTTCTTTTTTAATCCGACATATTTTTCATCCTTCAAACCTTATTTTTAATGGATGCGTTTAGATGTTAAGCGTACAAGCTTCCGCAGTCGAAAAAATCTTAAGAAAATATTCTCTTCAGCAAGATGCGAACCTGCATCCCCTTTTTGCTGGAGGAACAACCGTCTGCTCAGGCATTCTTTGAACGCAAGGGTATAAATACATTCAAAAATATAGATAGTTCTATTTTGCCTTTGATGCAAACATACTCGCTCATTTTTTTTCTCGAAGATTTCTAAGATATATATATTTGTTTGAACATTATTTTTGATCGATACTCGTATTTACGTAGATATTCTGTTTTTAATCACACCGTATATATATATATATATATATATATATATATATATAGTTATTTCTAATGAACTGATTTTAGATAATTTTTTTGTTACGAAAACGTGTCATTCAGTAGGATTCGAACATGCGATTCCTATCCACATAAGGGAAGCCACCAATTAATCTAGCGCGTCTTAGACCTCTTGACCAATAATGACAGACAGTCTAAACGAAGTAAAATCAAGTCAGATCAATTGGTGGATTTCACTATGTGTATAGGGGTCGCAGGTTGTATTCCTACCGAATGTCATTGTCGTAAAAAAAATTTATCCTAAATAATCAGGCTGGTAGAAAGAAATATATATAGTGTTTGATTAAAAACCGAATATCTAATTAAATCTTAAATACAAGTATTGATAAAAAATAATGTTCAAACAAATAATTTCAAATTGTCGGTTGTTTATAACCAATTTCGTTTATATATATATATATATACACACAATCATCCGCAGACAGATCTGCTTCGTTGTATCACTTCTCATCAGTACGGTTAGACATCCGATTGCTTTTAACCAGGATTGAATCTGACTGAATTGTCTTTAGTCAGAGATTCTAACTTAGAGCTATTGGATGCTCGGTATAAGGCTGCAGACATTTAGCGTATGATGTTTCATACGCCAGTAATTACCAAGCTATAATTCATTACTGAATGAGCGTTGCGTAACCGTTCTTCTCCCTAAACGCTATGCGGTACCGCCACTAATGTGCAGGGGGCTTCATAAGAAAGTAAACATTTAAGCAGGAGGAGAGTTAAGAGGAAGACGAAGCAGTTACAGGGAGTGTCAGAGATAGGGCAAGAGAAGTAAGGTGACACAGGTTTGAAGACAGTTGCGAATGTAAAGAGGAAGGAAAAGAACAAGATTCACGGGGTGATGTAGAAAGGACTTTAGTCAATTGGATAACAGATAATAATTGACAATGCATTTAAGTTCCGAGAGGTTGTAAACCTCAGGAAAATAATCATATGGAAGAGAGTTCCACAAGCTGGAATTGCGAGAAAAGCTGAGGAAGTAGAATTTTCGGATTCTTTTGGTTGACTTAACATAACAGGGTGGAACATTGTTGCCAATCTGGTTGCAGGAGTAAGTTCTTGTAGAGCGGCACCAGTGACCTATGTTCGTCGAAACAGAACATGAAAATATTTATAGAAGAAGCAGAGAGAATCCAGATGCCGTGGGTGAGAAAGTGGCTGGAGTTGAGCTGCCATCTCGGGACATTATAGACTTTCCTTTGGTGCCTGTCGAGAACACTGGGATGAACACCATGGGTGTTTGACTAGATATGTCAACAGTATTCTAAGCACGGTCGGATTGTATATTTATATATGTGTATGTTGTATTGAGGCAGAAAAATCTACCAAGCCCGACACAGTAATCTGTAAATTCTGATAGAACGTATAGTAAAAATATCGATTTTCAAGATGTTTTTTAGGACCAGATTTCTCAGCCCCATTTCAACAATGAATGAGGAAACTTTCTAAGTCCAAAGGTTTACTCTTTTGAAGGAAGTGGTTGCGTTGTATTAGATTTATAGGGTTAAGCTAGCGGAATTTCTTTTAGTAATTACTTATTTGGTAGTGGGAAGTACGTGGTTTGAGTTAATAGTAGTATGTAGTGAGGAAGTAACTGCTTAGCCAAATGTTTTAAAAATCCTTATTGTGACTAATTGGAAGTATAGGAAAATTATTGCAAATTTTACTTATTTCTATGACTACACATACGAAAAATCTCCCTCCCTTTATTTAGGAGTATATTCTGGTATTTAATATTTAAAAAATTTAATTTTCTTTCTGTATTGGTTTTATAGGGTTAAGCTATCAAAATATTAGTAGTAATTTCTTCTTTGGCTGTTGGATGCATGTGGCTTAATCCTTGAGTTAGTAGTGCTAGGTATAGTGAATTAACTGCATAGCCAAATATTTTTAAAAAGCCTTATGACTGATTGGAAGAATATGATAATCATTTCAATCTATATTTATTTTTATGACGACACATACTAATGATTTCCCTCCATTTATTTAGGCGTATATGCTGGTATTGAAATTTCAAACAAATTACATCTGTCCCATAAACTATTAGAGTTA
Source organism: Ascarosepion bandense (assembly GCA_037127315.1). NCBI lineage: Eukaryota > Metazoa > Mollusca > Cephalopoda > Sepiida > Sepiidae > Ascarosepion > Ascarosepion bandense. The sequence continues at coordinate 3,694,427 of JBBBDQ010000249.1, forward strand.
TTAGCCTTGTTTATCAACTTCCATTTTATCTGTGGATGTAAAATATTTACTTATAATTCACAATATTTTCGAGAAAAGGCTGTTTGATATCTTAAACAGTGGTTGGTGAAGGAGTCCATGTGTATAAAGCCGTTGCTTATAAAATATACTTTATAGAAATACAAACTAAAATCTACTACAAAACTGTACATATTGTTTCGACATTGAAAGAACAATTTCTCATCAGATACATTTTGGTTAAATGGTTTTGTGTATTTATTACATATGGTGGTGGTCATAATATATGTTTAATAATATCTAATAAGTTCAGTTGCTTTAAACATATACCCCATTTTTAAACAGATAATTAACAATACCTACTTCACTAAAGATATTTTCTATTAGCAAAGGCATTACTATGACACAACAGTAGAAACAGCGTCTATAATTGCAAATATATGAAATATTATAAACAAATAATAATATATTATTTAACCGAATGTCAAGTATCATGTTTGGCAATAAATTCCTTAATCTAGTTAAAAAAAAAGCCTGCCAAACATAATCCACTAAGCAAATTTTTTAATAAAAATACACAGAAACTGTTGTAGCTACATCGATAATGTCGATATGATAGAAAACACAATAATAAAATTCTAAAACAACATAATATTAGTCCAACGTATCATAAATAATGATACTAAGACAAGTTCCTGCAATTGTCATTATCCTAACGTATGTCTTATGCAAAATAAATGTTTTACAGATATCATTGTATACCATACTACTATCGCTACTAATGAAAATCATAATATTACCAAATACTAACGGATGTACTGCAAATAATTTTAAGTCTCGATTTTACCAGCATAATTTATCTTTTAATAATAAGGCATGCAGTAAATCTTCGTCTCTCGAATTACTACTGGTAATTGAAAGATGAAAATTAAACTCCTACGGATAAATGGAAAATATTAGCTAAAATTAGAAAATGTAAATATTTACATGAAATATGTTTACATTAATACAAGAAAAATCCATATAATAAAATTCCCCAAAACTGATTTATTGAACAGACATAATGAACCAAATTACTGCTACAATAAAATAATCCATGCACATAATATATCTAAAATTATCCCAAATTTATTTCAATGTATTCACTCTTTGCTTATGTTATTACTTCAAAAATTATCTTAGGGAACTAGGAATTTTTTAAAATTAATTTTATTATTTAATTTGGACTTATGAAGAAACACCTAATAACTGACAAAAATAGAAAAAATACGTTACTGAACTGGTAATTACTATTATTTTATTTGGACCTATGAAGAAATCAACTAAATATATGTTTTAATAACTTTTTGTTTATCATTATTAACTTCCGGCTGATTTTGATTTTCTTCATCTAATACTATATTTGATTTTTTATTTCCGACGTTTGAATCAGTTTGTCGTTTTTTCTATTCTTTATTCATTTTTCTATATTTTTGCTTTTCATTAATTTATTTTTTTCTTCTTTATCTTATATTTTATATTTTTTCCTTTTCCGGTTGAAAAGTTTTGAATTTCTGTGCTTTCAGTGGTAAAACATTTGCTCCGCTATCGTATATTGTGTCGAACAGAAACCATTCTTTGGGGTTTTATAATATACCTCACCGCTTAATTCAGGTCAATGAATGTCCTTTGTCTTCATCTCTTTATATATATATATATATATATATATATATATTTATAATTTCTTATTTATATATTACAAAATAATTTAACCACATTTCACCGCCTGATTGTGTTTTAACACCGAAACTATATCCATCGAGAATTCAGTATGCTATTATTATTATGTCATTCGATTACTGCTATGATTATACTATATACCAAGTTTGCGGGAAGAACTAAGGCAGGTCGTGGTGTGTTGTTATGGCTTCATTTAATGTTTTTTCTATCTCCCCTATCATCCCTTGCGTTACATAGACAAAGTTTTCCCTACTGCGTGGGCTGTACTTAAGACAATACTTTGTATATCTCTTAAGCTGGCGTTTCCAGGGACTCTTTTACTGTGTTTTTTCTTCCATTTTTTAGCATTCCAAGTGCACCTACTATCATTGGTACAACTCTTGTTTTCAATTTCCACATGTTATATTTCAAAATCTAGGTCTTTATATTTTGACAGTTTTTCGAATTCCTTTGTTATTTTACAATCCACTGGACAAGCCATATCTGTTAATAGACAAGCTTTTTCTTTCTGGATTTTTAACAATAATGTCCAGCCTATTTGCTTCAAATTGTCTGTGTAGATGGTGTAATCCCATAGAATGGTGACATCTTCAATTTCTGTAACCAGTGCTGGTTGATGTTCATACCAGTGTTTGTTTACAGTTTTCCATAGTGTTTGCACATTTTATTTTATTATTATAATAATTATTATCATTATTATTATTACCATTCATTAATGCATTGCTTTTGCATTGAGCAGTTTTAAAAGTAAATATTTAACTGTGGAATATACTTCCATTATTAATTATTATTAAACACACACATCTATATATATATATATATTTATGTATTTGCACAACCAACTACAAGCACTACCTGATGAAGAGAATCTATCTCGAAACAAAAATTTCCGTGCCGCAATGTACAATTAATTCACAATTATATGATTATATTGAGCTCTATAACATTACTGTTTGTAATAAATACATGACGGTTTACTCAAAATAGTAACACCTTCAGTCATCTTCACCTGGATTTATATGCCTCTTACATAGGTAGAACACTGTTTACGTTTATTTATATTTCTTATTTTTAAAGTTTTTGACAAAGCATTCTGGAAAAAATCGATTTCGAAATCTCCCTGAAAAATATACCCAATGCAAACAGAAGGGAATACTTCATACAACTATGACACAAAACAGAGGATTTAATCCGGCGAATTAAATAGGAGTCTCATTTCTTTCTACACAAGGAAGAAATAATTAAAAAAGATGAAATATTTGGGTTCAAATGCAAATAAAACAAAAACATAAAAAACAAAATAAACAACCTCAGATATAGAAACGTTATGCGTTTTTGACAAAAACTTACTAGACGTAATAAGCAATACAACGTTTCACAAAAGGAGAAATGTTTTCCAACATCGTGGAGAAGTGGCGAAAGAAATAAAAACACCAAATGGAATATTCATGAAATTGGATAAAACAGCTGATTTCTACAAAGTAATACCTAAACATATAACACGCTAAATATTAAAAACTTGACAAAAACCCATTAAATATTGATAAGAATATGATGGACTTTGTTGATAAGATTAACTCATCTCGTAAAAATATCACAGATAAATAAAAAAAAAGTAACAGAGTAGCAAAACCCAACAGGAATGAGTGCTACATAACCATAAATGATCATAAATAAAACTTCAATATAAATACAACCACGAGAATGATTAATCCCACCAGACCAGTGATAGGAAATTCTAGCAAGAACATGATAGAAAGTGTTAACATACAAATCATGGAATACTTGAGATTATGATTATGGAAAGACAACTCATGTGAAAAAATGGTTTTACAATATAAAAGGAAAAACATCTTTTATCCAATTCGATATTGAGTAGAACTATCCATTGATATTAAAAATCTATTTGTTACAGTACTGGAATTCGCTAGTGTTCTTTCGGATATAACGAGAAGGAGAGAAAAATTATAATGAAAGTAAAAACAGCAGTGCTCATACACAAAGAAGAACAGTGGAGAAAAAGTAATTCCAAAAGCAAAAACATGATATTACTCTGGGATCTCTGGATTCTACGGAATCTTCAAATCCGGTAGGATTATTAATACTATATAATCTCCCAGTCTATGAGAAAGTAGATATTAAAGACATTGGATTATATAGAGATGATGGATTCGTGATAGTGAGAAATGGCAAATATTTTTAAATAGATAAAATTAGAAAGATTAAAAAAAAAATTTAAAAAGAAAAGAAAAAAAAAGAATTTAAAAACCTTAATTTAAAAATAAGAATAAAAACAAATATAAAAAAGTAGATTTCCTCGATGCAACCTTAGATCTAGATAAAAATCTACACCAACCATACAGAAAATACCAATCCTTCTTACATCTACCCTACATCTAACCAATCCCATCTCTTATTACACATGTAGCCTCGTCAATAAAATACAGAATTTGTAGAAATTCAGCAAATGAAAAAGTATTTGTTAACCATAGCAATTTTTATAACACTTCCTTTATAAAAAATGGATATAAAACTACAAATATTAACTATGTAAAAGCAACCCCCGAAGAAAAAAATAGGAATAAAAATATCATTTGGTACACACCCACTTTTAACCAAATAACTAGTAGTATATTGGGGAGGAAATTCCTCGTGTTAATTAGGAAACACATTCCGAAAAGAAATCCATTAAGTAAGATCATTAACAGAAACACTATTAAATTAAGTTACACATGTATGAACAATCTAGAAAAATCATAAATAATCACAAAAATAATATTTTTAAAATCATTAACAACATCAATTAAAACAACCTAATAACGAAAAAATAACAATTTAGACAAGAAATACTGTAATTGTAGAAAAACTATAAATTACCCGTAAGAAAAACAGGTGCCAACAAAATCAATCGTCTATCAATGCGAAATATCTTCAAAGGAAAAACCCAATAATGTAAAGATTATATAGGAAGAGCTAATATCATTAACAAACAGCGCATTTAATAGCGCACGTCTTCATTTGATAACAACAACAAAAATATAACATCCCTATAAAAATATATCACTGATATCTAAAGAAAACATCTACAAAAACCACCCACAATAAAGTGAAATTTGCTAAAATAAGCTAAAACATGTAAGTTCATAAATTAACCCTGTCCATTATGTTTATACGAAAAAATATTTATTATTACATCACTTAAGAATAAAAATCTATTAAATAATCGCACTGACATAAATGTCATACACAGGCATTGCAAAATGTTCACATTAAAATATGCATAACAACTAAATGAAATTACATGCATATAACCAAGAATTCCCTTAAAGAAAATAATTACCGGAACATAGAATTATTTATTAAAATAATTACAAAAAAGTTATACAATAAATAGATATTAGAAAAATGGCATAAGAAAATTAGGAAAAAATCAGGAAAATTTTTTACTTATAAATCAGTGGTTTAAAAAACTTATAACTAGAAAAGCATTGATAAGAAGAATAAAGTTCTTCTTTCATCACCGCTCTATTTTTTCCCTAGGAGAGGCAACCAAGTTGATAAGAAAGAAGTTGATAAGAAAGCATAAAAAACAGTCTTAGTAATGAATAGGCACAATAAAACTAAGTGAGAAGCAATGAAAATAAGTGAAAAGGGGAATTAGTTTAAAAGCAGGTTGACATATTGACCGTTAGGAAGGAAGAAGAAGAAAGGTTAAATGGAAGGAAAGGAATAAGGGATAAAAAAAGAGTAAAACTAGTTAGTATGCATTCTTTGTGGCCAAATTACAAAATGAATCTTTGCTATAATTAGTTAAAAGGAACACACACGTAAATTTTATATTTCCTTTATAAAGGTTTTCCTATTTAACGGGGAACAATTTGCACAACCAAAATCAAATATTGCCTGAAAAAGAAAATCTATGTGGAAACAAATGCCCATGTCGTGATGTACAATTAATTCATAATTATATGATTACACACACACACACACACATCTATTAAACACACATAGATATATGCATATTAAACACACACATATATATGTGCATATTAAACACACACACACACACATATATATATATGTGCATATTAAACACACACACACACACATATATATATATGTGCATATTAAATACACACACACATATATATATATGTGCATATTAAATACACACACACATATATATGTGCATATTAAATACACACACACATATATATGTGCATATTAAATACACACACACATATATATATGTGCATATTAAACACACACACACATATATATATGTGCATATTAAACACACACACACATATATATATATATGCATATTAAACACACACACATATATATATATATGCATATTAAACACACACACATATATATATATATGCATATTAAACACACACACACATATATATATATGCATATTAAACACACACACATATATATATATGCATATTAAACACACACACATATATATATATGCATATTAAACACACACACATATATATATATATGCATATTAAACACACACACACATATTAAACACACAAACATATCTATTAAACACACATATATATATATCTATTAAACACACATATATATATATCTATTAAACACACATATATATATATCTATTAAACACACATATATATATATCTATTAAACACACATATATATATATCTATTAAACACACATATATATATATCTATTAAACACACATATATATATATCTATTAAACACACATATATATATCTATTAAACACACATATATATATATCTATTAAACACACATATATATATATCTATTAAACACACATATATATATATCTATTAAACACACATATATATATATCTATTAAACACACATATATATATATCTATTAAACACACATATATATATATCTATTAAACACACATATATATATATCTATTAAACACACATATATATATATCTATTAAACACACATATATATATATCTATTAAACACACATATATATATCTATTAAACACACATATATATATATCTATTAAACACACATATATATATATCTATTAAACACACATATATATATATCTATTAAACACACATATATATATATCTATTAAACACACATATATATATATCTATTAAACACACATATATATATATCTATTAAACACACATATATATATATCTATTAAACACACATATATATATATCTATTAAACACACATATATATATATCTATTAAACACACATATATATATATCTATTAAACACACATATATATATATCTATTAAACACACATATATATATCTATTAAACACACATATATATATATCTATTAAACACACATATATATATATCTATTAAACACACATATATATATATCTATTAAACACACATATATATATATCTATTAAACACACATATATATATATCTATTAAACACACATATATATATATCTATTAAACACACATATATATATATCTATTAAACACACATATATATATCTATTAAACACACATATATATATATATATATATGCATATTAAACACACAAACATATATCTATTAAACACATATATATATATATATATATATATATATAGATATGCATATTAAACACACAAACATATCTATTAAACACACACACATATATATATATGACTTGTGATGACGGTTAATGTCAAGAATGCTTTACAGATTCAAAATGTTTTTGCTAAATAGCTTTTGTTGTAAAGTGCTTGATATCAATAAAGAGGCTTAATAGGTTCAATGTGAAATTTGTCACCTATGTAAGATGTCATGCCACCTTTGAATTTTCGTGAAGGCACAAATATAATATACTTACTCCTTTGGGATCTTAATTTAATCTGCTTTTTTCAAGTTTATACAGATTACAAACAATACTTGAAGAAAAAGTACATGGATCCCCTCAATTAAGTGACAATTGTATCTACTATATATATATATATATATATATATATATTTTAAAGCGAACTCACTCAAAGAATATAATTTCCACGGAGTGCTCTCTAATCCCTTTTCTCTTCGTGCTTGAATTTAGTTAAAATTTTAATATATAATAAATATCTAACCTTATTGGCAATATTGCTATAGTTTTTTAGTTTACACTCATCAAGTTTTTACAATGTCCTCTGTTATATATATATATGTGTGTGTGTGTGTGTGTGTGTGTGTGCTTATAAGTGAATATATATATATATGTTTATGTGTATATATTTCTAATATATCATAATTGTTTCCTATTTCCTCTAGTTTTTAACGTATCAATCATATGTTCCAGCATATCTACGGCGGCATTTATTCTATTCTGACCGTCATATAACTTGTTAGATTCTCTTCACTTTGAGACTCTTGTTATCTACCTTATTCTAATGTCCCTACGCATGTCTTGCCATTTCTTTATCAGCTGCTCTCGATGAAATTTCTCAGGTCAAGCGTGAAGACATACAAGTGCTCGCTCTAGCAGAAGCTCACATTACGCCATTTCTGCTTCGAAGCATTCTCCTGAAATGGCACTGATTGGATGTTCAATTTGTGAGAATTTTGACGTGACAAACAAGCACCATAACGATCTTCATTTAAAAGTCAAACTCACACAGACTTGAAATCGAAACGAGAGAAAGAGAAAAACAATCAGACAGAGAGAAAGAGAGAGAGAGAGAGAGAGAAAGAAAGTAAAATCTATGTTAGGTATTTCAAATGATGGAGAAAATATATGAAAGGAAAACGTAACAAAATGGCAGAATGCAGTATAATAATCGAACACTACACACGTAATATGCACCAATGTCAAAAAGCACGGAAGAAGAAACATATAAGTTCTACTACAGATTAGACAATGCGAAATTACAGTGGGAAAAATAAAGAAAATAATACACAACGTCTTTTTGGAGACATAAAAGCAAAGGCATGTTAAGAACATAATATTGAAAAAGCCAGAAAGTATGAACTTGGATCGCGCAAAGAAAACTGTGAAAAAACTGTACACTGACAAGAAAAAAAAACAGCAGGCGGTTTCAAAACCACCGAATACGCCAGTAGATATGAAAATGCCTAGGAGGAGACAAAAAACTTTGGAATCTAATAATCAGTAAAATATTTAGACATTTTTTTTTTACAATATTTGTCTATACTTCATAGATGAGGTATTGTAAGTATTTACATAATTCGGACTGCTGTCCTCGTATCTATTGACATATTCACGAAGTTTTGGTCGATGTACGCTTAGACCATCTTCAGTAGATTACAATTTTTATCCACATGGCCCAGTCGCTAAAAAAGCGTTTGGTTAGATCCAGTGACTTGACACAAAAATGTAAGTATTCAATAGGTGACTACAACAGTGGTTAATATAAACTTAGGTATATGGGTTAAAGAAAGATAAGAAAATCTGGAAATAGCATGACTCATGAAACGAGAACAATATGCAGCATTGCTGGAAATAATGAGTTGAGTTAAAATACGTGTCACCTTCTACGAAGACAGGAGGAGTCTATGTTAGTTCAAAACAAAAGTTTAAGATATAGAAAAGCACCAAATGATGACATGATAACGTCCAAGGCTTATATATAAAGTATATATTAATGAAAGTAATGAAACTTAAATCAACATGCTTAGCTATGGCAAATTTTAAAAGAACTTAATTTACCAACTAACATTAGTATATCGATTTACGAAATAAAGATTAGATATTACCCAAAACCAAAATTTAGTGAGCACTCAGCATGAATAGAAATCACTCGTCAGTTGTAATTGATATAGCGAGATAAACTTGCTAATCCTCACACAATGACGAAATACCACATACGTAGTTAAGATGACGGCAGCATGTACAGGAAATGTCAATAAGAAAGGAGAATATCCATTCAAACAAAGTAAAGACTGCATAATTGCTATGATGTAGCTAATCACTTACATAGGCGTAATAGCCTGACACTTTCTTCACAGACGAAGAAAATATGGAGGCAACAAGATTCAGTTTAATTATGAGAAATATAGGCGTAATGTCGACAGATTATCTGGATAATGAAGGAGTCTTAAAGAACTTAGGTATAACAATAAAACTACAACTTAAAATTAGAAAGGGGAAGTTAAAATTATTGCGACACACAAAGACCACAGAAGGCCCGATTATATATATTGAAGGTAAAAGAAACAGACAGAAAAAACAAAGTACATTTCCTCAAATTGGTAGTGGAAGAGTGGAAAAAAGACATGTAAAACAGAGTTAACTTTTAATATGATCCAAAATCACGAATTTCTTAAGTAATCATCAGCGTGTATATATATATATATATATATATATATATATATATATATATATATATATAGTTTTTTTTAATCAAAGTGGAAGAGTAGGAAGGTAAATTCCAAGAACCTGATCCTAATTAATATTAAAAAAAAATTAACATTAAAACGTGATTCAGGCAGAGAGCTCAATGTATTATGAATACAGAGCAAATATAAATTAGAGAGAATTTTCAAACTTCAAAGGTGTCGGATGTACATTTCGACATAGGATCTCTAATAGATATTCTACGTCAAGTCAGCGACATTGTTTTGTTCTAAATGCCGAATGCCCTGTGGTAAAGTGTGGAAGGGGCCAGGTTAACAACGGTCACAAAGTAGAACAGGTTGTGGCGAGGTTAAAGGGTGTAGAGACAAGAGGTAGACCGTGTACCAAATATCAAATGGTAGAAGCTAGTGAATGTTTACAGGGGTTTGAAACGGTATATTTAGATAGACAACTGAAGGAGTTAAATTACTTTTTTAAGGTTAAGATTTTGAGCTGTTTAAATAGGTGTATTTAGGCGGGAAGGAATGGTTTTCAATATACGATTTCAAATATTTTTATTTAAGTTTATTTGATTAAACCTTTCAGGTAGAAGCGAGCTAAATGCCAATTACAGGAAGTTATCAGTTTAAAAATGATTAGAGAAAAACATATATATATATATATATACACATACATATATGTGTTAACCAGAGAAAAGGGGCTTAGTAAAAGAATCCATATTTTCTAAAGATAGGCAATTAAAGGAGGATGGGATAGGAAAGTAGGGGTGTTAAAATACTTTTAAAGGTTAACGTTAAGGTAAAATTAAGATTAAAACTTAAATGAATCCTTTTAATTTATATTCTAACTTATAGTCAACGGGGATTTAAATTCTAAATTCAAGTATTCAAAAGATTTGCCTTGTGGCGGCACTTACTGATGAATTCCCTCCTAAGATTCAGTAGTCGGTGTTGGTGGGGGTATTTTAATATTGAATTTTTTGCAGTAGACATAGACAGCACCTATCACGAAAGTTCCTCGGAATACGGGCTGAACCTATCAGTGTCCAGCTAATTTCAGGATCCAGCCCTTCCTCTATCATTTTCCAGAATGCCACCGGAAGGTCTGTCTGGTACCTCTAACCGGGGTTCGAAAGAGAGTACCTGTGGTTATATAGTCTTTGTTTGAAAGGACCGGCGGACATAACGATAGAGGTCCGGAAGTCGTATTTTTTTTGTTTGATGGAGAAATGCGGGCTTCATAAATCACCTGGGTGGATTTGCATTTTCCCTCCACCGGGCAGGCGTCCACAGAATTACAGCTGCATTCGTTTAGAATTCCGGACTTAGATTGGATGATAATTGGTTGATTCTATTATTCACTATATTGGGTATCTGTTTTATAATATTTTTGGGGGTGGTTGGATGAAATATTAATATAAGTAGGGGAACTATTTTCTTTGAGAAATGATTGGTAGGATCCATCATTTAAGTTAAGGGTGATGTCTAGATAGTTTACAATTTTAAGATTGGAGGCGACCTTGATTTTAAAACCGAGGTACTTCAGGGCTCTAATTATTTTTTGTCTATCCTATTTGTGTAGGGCCTATTAGAATTAGGGATAATTGTTAATCCATCCTTCCGATATAGGCCTAATTGTTTTGGTTCTGAAAATCTGCTTAGAATATCTAAAATGTAAATTCCCACTAGATCTGCGACCTGGGCTGAATCATATGCTCCCATAGGGACGTCAAAAACCTCCCCCGGCTCCTTTGTTCATGTGGAATCATCAAAGGTGAGAATGGATTTTCTGGCCGTAAAGATAATTTCGTAGTCCCTATCCAAAATGTTCACGTAATATTTAGCAAATCTTAAACAACTCTCAAGAAGGTCCCTTGATATAGAGGAATGGAAATCGACAATATCGAATTTAAGGAAGGTAGATGTAGATTTGTTATCCATGTTGTTATACCAGTGTATCGTATCTGAAGAACTTTTCCAAAGGTTTGGTTGTAGATTCAATAGTAGCTTCTCTATTAGGTTTTTTAGAATTTCCCTGGAAATTATGCCTAAGTCACCTTTTGTAGGGTTAATTAGCCTGGTTTGTAATTTGTTTTGGAAATTTGGTTTGTGGTCCTTAAATAAAACGTAAGCTTCTTTAGTGACGATTTTGCCAATTTTGACACTAATATTTAATTCGTTGGCGAATTTAGTTGTCTGTATTCATTTCAGATAATGCTAGATTCCTTCTGTCTACTTTGTAATTACTAGTTAGGTTATTTTTAAGGACACTTATGTAATTTAAAGGATCACATTTATAAATGTTGTTAGATTTGTCGGATTTTACCCACAGGTGCTTAGATTTTTTTCAGGTTTCTAATAACTGATTTTCGTAAGTTCTGGAATTTATTTGGAGCCCAACAGAATTTGATTTTGGGGATCAGGTCGAAATGTCCTTCTCGAAAGAGTTCAGAAATTTGCATACGGGGAGTCTGCGCTGGGTCCTCAGGTTAAAGAATCCGTGGAATGATGTGCAGAATCTGTAGAGCGGAGAAAAAATGTGCCTTCCATCGAAGTCTCCTTATGAAGTTTTTAATGTTTTCGATGAGATGAAGGAGAAAAGAGTGAGTGTTTGGGCAAGGAATATTTTTCAAGGAATAATCCATTTTGGAACAGCAGAATGAATAGTTGAAAGATCCGGGCATGAACCAAGAGAGCTCAACCACCGAAGGTGTGGGAGTAAAATATTTTTTTTGTTTTTCTTTAATCCGAAGTGGAAGAGTAGGAAGGTAAATCCCAAGAACCTGATCCTAATAAATATATCACATTCAAAAGTGATGCAGGCAATGTATTATGAATACAGAGCCAATATAAATTAGAGAGAATTTTCACAATTCAAAGGTGTCGGATGTACATTTCGACATAGGATCTCTAATAGAGATTTACGTCACGTTAGCGACATTGTTTGTTCCAAATGGTGAAGGCCTTATATATTTATAACGAGTATAATCCTACCGCAAAAACGACGTCAAAATATTTGAGAGGAATATTAACTGTTCAGATTTATTCATCATATTCTTGGATCATCTCTCTTTTTTATCGGTTATTTATTCATTCTATGTTTCTATTTAATTATTTCGGTTCGTCCACTCGAAGTCAGTTTCTATCCATCCATCTATCTTTGTCTGTGACTATATATATATATATATTCTTCGTCATTAGAGAACATAAATGTTGCAAGGAAATGAAAAATATATTGTTAAAAAGCAAGCACGCAGCAAATATTTCCATAACTGGTACTACAGAGAATAAAGTGAGCCAAAGCTGCCTTGCTATTGTCTCTCTCATATACTACGACAGATACAGTTTTCATGGTTGCAAATGATAAGTTAGTGCGATTAAGCTTATTACTTAAATTTTCTTGAATTTGTATGAGTATTTTCGTTTCTGGATAAAGTGTTAAAATCATTCAAATGTTCAGTATAATCAAGCACTAGAGATTATTCTATTATTATCAAGTATTCTTAATTATTTTTCATCTATATGTGTGCATTTTCTTTGATGGACTTGTAGTAATCGGAAAGTCTATTAAATTTTTAAAACATGATCAGCATATCATGACCTGATATTTTTGTTCTTTTCTTTTATTATTGCTTAGATCAGTTGTAATCTCTTTTGTACATATGGATGAAGTTAAATAATCAAATCCTATATAAACCCTAACAGTATATTATTTGCATTAATATTTCAGTAACATCTCGTAAAGACACATTCCTGTTTATTATCACACTTCCTCATTCTATTTCTTTTTATCTCACACACAAACATATGTATATGTTTCAATCTACATATAAATACGAAAAAATAGGAAAAACAAAAACACTCAAGAGATGAAGACAGCACAATAAGGCCTTCAGAAACTTTAGAAATCGACAGGGATTAAAAAAAGTAACAAAATTCTCCACAGTAATTATATATATATTATATATATATATATTTCTTACAACGGTTTCAGTATAGATTCATCGTGTGATGACTGAAGTCATTTTCTTTTATTTTCTATTGGTATATATATATATATATATATATATATATATATATATATGTGTGTGTGTGTGTGTGTGTGTGACTCATACATAATATAGCATTCCGTTTCTTGCCTCAACCATTACTTTATTTTGTGCATCAAAATAATACGTGGAGTCATTGATATTTGGTTATGTGGTTCTCATTTATTGACTATGGCTGGTTCATTGAACCTCTCACGAATATATTTGATTCTCCTATCTGATAAAATATATATATATATATATATATATATATATTATAATGATATTAAAATGTTATTAAAATTTTTACCATTCCTCTCTCTTTCTCTCTGTATATATATATATATATATATATATAAACAGAAATGGTATACTTGAAAATAATATTTGTTACGCAAGTAACTGCGCATCGCTCATTCAGTAATGAATGAGAACACTCTTGGCTACTGGCATGTGTTTACATTGTATATAACACGCTAATGTCAACCACCCTCTACCGAGCGCACATGGCTCATAATTAGAATTGTCAATTTGTTCGGGATTCAATCCTGGCTAGAAGCAATCTGATGTCTAACCGTACTGATGAGCTGTGATACAGCGAAACTGATCTGTCTGGGTATGACATATATATATATATATATATATATATGTCTATGTCTATGTGTGTCCTACTATGGCAAATCTTTACACATGTCTTATGGCAACCAATTAAGACGTTTTGCTTCAGGAAAGTCGATACCACATAGGATAAGATTTATTCTCATTTCTTTCGTCAGAAGGGCGGTCTCCCAAAAACTCAAAATTCCTTTTGTGTACTGGTACTATTTGTATATTACCCATTTAGAGATGCTTCTCCTCTCATATTTCTTTCATACAATCTTGGAACAACTGTCAGCCGTTCTAAATATCCTCACAATTTGAACATACTTCTGTCTTTTACGTCTATACATTTAATTTAGTAACTCTCTCTTTAGGTCTAATACTGAATGAATATTTATTAAGAAATATATTATTCACTGCTTATATGAGATTAATTTTAATTGTTCATTTAATCATATGTATCGATTTGTCTTTCACATATTATTCTTATATTATACAAATAGCAGTTTTACAAATAGTAAAGACAGAAGGAAATATAACAAATTATGCTGATCTAGAAATAGTTAAAAAATATTCTTAAATATCCGCGTTATATTGCGACTTTCGTATGAAAGTCATGAATGGGACCAAAATTTTTATACATACATAAATTATCGTATACTTTTTAGGATTAATGGTTGAACATTGTTTTGAGCGACTGATGCCTAGTTAGACTTGGTGTACAGCACAATTTTCGAAACATGTTACCGTCATAATATGTACTGTACATGTGCGTTGTGGTGCAGTTGATATCGGCTTGGAACGAGAAATCGGAGAGCCGAGTTTCGAATTCGTAGTATAATTCTTTGCATTCACTTACGCACAAATACCATTGGGAAAGGTATTAATTCGTATCTTTCTTTCAGTTATGGGTTAAATGATAGAACAGACTGGGTTCTATAGCTTTGGTTGGAGATCAGTCTACCGCAGAAAGCAATGGCTAACTTCCGAAGGATAATCTTGTGCCCAGTTAGTCATATAGCTTTTGAGATATGATCCCCCAAGCGTGTATCATTTATGGCACTTAACTGACTGACAGTATAACAAAGTAAAACGCAACACGTACTATCTTTCCACAACAGCAACAACTAAAAGGAATATCACATATAACACAAAAGAAACATAATATAATCAAGATGTTGATATTCCTACAAGAAGATAGGATGTTTCGTTAATACTCTAAACGACGATAACAGCTACTGAACTTGGGGAAACTAATTTTAAAACAACTTTAAAGAAGTATTTTAGAAATTTTAACTGGTTGTAGTACAAACTGCTCAGTCAATGAATGCCTAAAGATTCTTTATAATAAAACAGATGATATTACAATTCAAATGAGATCTAACAATAAATGTCAGATGATGTAATGATAGGCCGTAAAAATCAATTTAAAAAATAACTTCAATAGCCAATATGATAACGATCACAACAAAGAAGATAACATTGAAAGTCCAACAAAGAAATCGACATGTCTGAAAAACATCTTATATTGCAAAACGGAATCTTTATGAAGACACGGATGAAAAGATGTATTGTGTTAGATGACAATGCAATTCAAGTATAATAAAATTCTTCGAAAATCTATTAAATCTTTTTTTAAATGTTACTGATATTTACCTTGAAACGGATATTAAGACTCGGAATTTTCCTCTCATTATGTACAGACCTAATATGTACAGAAGAGTCTTTTGTCCTCTTTCTTTCTCTGATTAACGATGCTCTCCATTACCATACAGCCTCCGTATTTCACGCTTTCCACATGCTAATAAGCAACTTGTTGAATCTGCCAACGCCTCGGTAATGTAGCCACTGGATAATTAAGAGGAAAGTCAAACACAACGATGACAGGTAACTGAATAAGATGTAATGAAGTGTTGTGGTTGATCAGGCGTATGATTCTTCTTCAACTGGTTGTCAGACGTCATCGCTGAATTTGAATTAAAAATTCTTTCGTGCCGCAGGCGGATGATGTACAGTCACATTCTGTCTTTTTGCTCTATATATCGACCAGCCTTAAGAATAAAATATTACTACAAGAATTATACACATTTGCAATGGATTTTCATAGATGAAAACTGGGAATAATTTCAAATGAAATTATAAAAAAGGAGAATAGCGTTGCTGACAAATACACGTGTGTTCACCGCGCTTTTTCTTTTTAAAAATATCTAATTATTTATTTTCATTTGCAATGATATAGGAAATAATTTATTTGAAATATTAGTTTTAAATTAACCTATATTAATTTTAAGTAAAAAACATTGTTCAATTTTTATATATATGCAAAGGCAGGGCATCAACAGAAGAAAATCGCCGATTTCATACATTATAAATCAGATAATATATGAATTTATTGAATCGTCTTCAATATTAGTTTTAAATAAACCCATATTAATTGTAAGTAAACAATTTGTTTGTGCAATGTTTATACATACGCAATGGCTGGACATCAACAAAAGGAAATCGCCGATTTCATACTTTATGAACAAGATAATATATGAATTTATTGAATCGTCTTCAATTCTTTATAAACCCTTTCATTTAATTCAATACCAAGAAAATATCTTTATAATGTAAGAAAATTTTCGGAGGTAATAATAATTTAGTGGCACAGATAGTATTAATATAACCTATAACTGAGGGAGAAAATTAATATAAATCATCAAATTCCATCTGAATTCGGCTCTCTGATTAACATTTTTGAATTGTTAACCGTTACACCACTCGCACATTTAATCTTACTGCACCTAGTATTACAAAAGGTAACCCATCTAGGTACTAAACAAGTTTGACATTTCTTAAATACGGTGATCATACGGAACCGGTAATTTAAAGCATTTTGGCCATAAGTCCCAAATAAGTCATTCAGACCAGAAGCCAAATGTCAACAGTGAAAATACGTTTATTGAAAGTTAAATGTTCAAAAAATTTTCAGTAAATTGTATTTAATGAAAATTCTGTACTGATTAAAATTTTAAGCACGGTTAATATGACTGAGATAAATATATTTTCAATTATGTAATCTTAACCATACAATTAGTTTTATATGACTTCAATAGATATTGCTAGGATGGATGCAGAGTATAGAAATTATAGATTAGAATGAAGCCATACCCAGATTCTAGATTTCAAATTGGATAATAATTCTTGACTACGCACTAGTAAATGAGAAATGGATATAAATAACCAGCTTTTTAGTGAATATACGATGTTGGTTTAAGTGGTTTTAGTAACTAACTTTAAGAAATGAAAATAAAAATTGAAGAAAATCCTACAGAGTCTAGAGTATAGACCAGTAAGCTCATTTTTGTGGCTTCAACAATCAAAGATGAAATTTCATGCCAGCAAATATTCGTTTCATTAAAGAAATGCATTGCATTCTTCCTTGAGAGATTCCTTTTACTGAACTTAACCCTCTAGGGCCATTCCTATCATGTTTGATACAGTATGAAAACAAGCCTTGAAAGAAATATTTTCCTGAAAAATTTTTTTAAGAGAAATATTTTATAAATTTCAAATGAAAGCAGTACTGACTGCTCAGTCAATGAATACCAAATGTTTCCTTATAGGGAAATACCAAATGTTTCCTTACAGGGAAATACTGTATCAAATATGATACGAATGGCCCTAGAGGGTTAACATTTATTTCAGTTTCATTCGTCGTTGGATCAAAGTTAGGCATGGCGTTTAACAACATTCGTACACTATAAGCAAATTTTTTTCTATACACATATGTTTACCCTGTAGAAGAGCCTGGAACGACTCACAATAGAATTTGAGAGTTATGTTTTATTTTATATTTTTAACGGTATATAAAACTTTCTGGATAGAAGAGCCTAGACATCTCGTTCGAGACTGTTTGCTCTACGACTTCAAAGTGATCTTATCAGCAGCTGCATCAAGTCGCCGCATATCTCTAGCGTTTCAAGTTAGTACTGTGGATGAACGTAGTACAAGGCGTTGGTTTCGAAAATTCAAGTCGTGAGATTTGTCTCTCCATAATAAGCTTAGCAGTAGACGACCACAGGTCATGAATGACGGAGTCCTGAATGCGGCGATTGAGGACAGTAGTCTAAAAAAATAGTGAACTTGCAAGACAATTCAACGTTTGCAATAAAAGAGTTAGACTTCACCTGTACCGCCTATAGCAGACGTACAAACTGAGCAACTGTGTTCAGCAAACGCTGTTGGCGTCCCCAAATGACAACGAGTGGCAGTCTGTGTATCGCTTGTTTCTCGCCATCTTGCCACATCCTTATTCAATCGAGTAATTACCAGTGATGAAAAGTGGGTTCTGTACGAAACTCCTAAGCGTTCCAGACTTTGGTTGTCTCCCCAAGATTCTGTCCCTCACACAGCAAAACCGCCTATGCATCCATGCAAGATTATGCTTTGTGACTGATGGACAGGTCGTCAAGTGGTTCATTATGAACTGCTACCAACGGGCCAAACGATCACTGAAGACCTATACTCGCAGCAATTGAAACGTGTGCAACAGGTGTTGCGCCAGAAGGGGCAAGCACTGGTGAATCGCAAAGGTGCGATTTTCCTCCATAACGTCAGGCCGCATGTCGCGCGAGTGGTCAGGGATACCATACAGCAAATTGGGTGGGAAACTTTGTGACATCTAACTTATTCAGCTGACCTTGCACAATCACATTACCACCTCTTCTACTGCCTCGATAACCATCTTCTTGGGAAATCCTTCAGCAATGAAGCAGACTTGCGCAAAACCCACACAGACTTTTTTGAGTTAAAATCCCCCAAGTTCTACCGCAAGGGCATTGAACAGCTGGCGACAAGTTAGCAGAAGGTGCTGGATACTGAGGACGATTACTTCGAAGACTAAATATAAGTTACATACTGCGAAGCATTTTATTTTTTCCTTAAAAATCCGAAATACTATTTTTGGTTACCTTGTATTATACTAGGCAGTCGACAAAACAGAAAATAAGCAACGAGCATGGTCGAAATTTAAAATAGAAACTGGCGATAATTTACACAATACACAGAGTGTGATGGGTAAATTATTATGAAAAATAATTTTTACTAAACGTATTCAGATGTAAAAACAGTTTTAAAGAATTCAAAGTGCAAGCGATCTATTTCTAAAATGCTAATATATAGCATAAAATATAGCCACCTCCTCTTTGTGGACAAAATTGTCAAAGATGGTTTGTATGACAGTTAAATAAATGGTTATTAATGATAACTTTAATAATTTTTTTAAAATAATGCTATTTGTATTTTAAGTAAGACTGAAGATGGCACGTTGACATTGAAGAACTTTCTGCTGATTTTTCACTACATATTTGTCGGAGTATTGATACTTAGTATCAAAAACCATCTTCTTTCAAGAAAAAAAGCAACAAAGGCTTAGATAGTAACTTCGCTTTGCATCCAGACAACGAACACCGACTTGAGTTAATTTTCTCCTTTATTTACTCCTGTTCTATTTCTGGCTTAATGAGCAAAAATATTTTTTAACGAAAGAGACAAGGATATGTGCGTAATGAAGAAAGAGTTTGCCGACTGATGAAGCTAATAATCAATGGTTGTGTCACAATGTGATGTGTTCAGCCGTATAAATCCAATTTTGTTCACGTTCAAGCAATATTATTAATATTATTATTATTATGTCGTGGGTTCGTGTAATAAGACGTCTCCTGGATATCTTAATACATTGATTGATGATTTGCTTGTTTGCGATAAGCAAACGACTGCGATTGATTGACTGATATCCGGAAAATATTCACATGGTTAGAGATAATTTACCTACAATAAATTTCTTTACATTTAAGATAGATTGAGGAAAAGACTGACTGAAAAATGAGAGAACACTCACGAAGATAGAGAATTAAATTTTTCCCAGTAACAAGCGACAAGAAAAAGAAAATCGAAAGAAAGTGAATAGACGCTTGCTACATACAAAATCATATCAAATGTTAGAAGTAATTCTCTGGAGAAATAACGTCTTCCTTAATCATGATTTATATTCTAATAAAAATTCGAATTCTAGTTGAATTCATATCAAACACTTACATACAGATACCCTTGGGAAATGTAGTAATCTATCTCTTGTCCTGACAACTATGGATTAAATAGAAGGACGGCTTTGGTTTCTGTAACCTTGCTTAACCACCGGCGTACCGCAAAAGAAATCGCAACTTGCTACAGGGAAATAGCTTAGTTAATCATCTTAAGAGACATAATCGATCAAGCGTGTATCAAATATGGCAGTTAACTTACTGACTGAATGAAAGAATTATTTATGAAAAATAAGAAGAAACTGCCAGAAGCATGATATTTTAAATTTCTTTAATTAGCATTTAGTTGATTTAGTTGAAAATTATATAATGTATATTATTGCTAGACATCACAGTAGCGATCCAAAATTCATACCAATAAGAATTCTATACCTAACTCAATTACCTTTATTAATCTTTACAAATAACTTTACAACTGGAAAATAGTTGTACATTTTTTTTAGGAGGTTCTCGTTGATCATAGAGACGGTCTGTTCATTACATCTGTTTATTGAAGAAGTCCGTTAGAAAGTCTGTACAGCAACTTGGAATTATTTGTAATAAGTCCTGTAATGATGATTTGTAATGATGATGATTTGTCATTTTTGTACATTTCATCAAGAAGTTGAGGATATTCATCACATTTTACGCAAAAATGGGTATTCTACATATGTCATAGAAGGCATGATCTCCTGTAATATCAACAGTTTTCTTTGGAACTATTCTGTATACAATTTCGCAATTTCAAATTAGTTCCATAATATAAAAGTTTAAATATCAATGTGATGCTGAATACTTGAGAGAGACAACCTCTGACTAGAGTCCTGAATCAATCAATTTGTTCCTGCCAGTGTAAGATTAAGCAAAACGAATCAACTTTTAACGATGACTTGCTCGATATTCCGGACTATGCCAAAGCATATGCAGACTGCTTTTTCACTGTTTTGCACAAACAGTCTCTGCAAAACAGCTACGTGTACTTAAAGCAATATATTACAATTTACACCAACCTGTCCTGTGCAAACAGAAAAAAGAATCCGTTCTGTTTATTTAGAGGGTTGTGAGTAGAATTTATGTTCTTTTTATGCTCTTTTGGAGCCTTTATTATTCAGTTATTCATAATTTTTTTTTAAATCGTGTTGCAACGTTTGCCCAAATCATTTATTATTTATCTGTGAAAGGTTTTCTTTTTAGTCAAAATTCGTTCTGAACATGTACTGGCCAGGAATAATCTTCTTTCTTTTTCTCTCTCTCATATATATATATATATATATATATATATATATATTGGGCGCATATAATAATATGCGCTAAAAGGTCCGCCTACTTTCACCGAACGCCCATAGCCCAGCGGTAGAGTCGCCGACTGACGCCATTTCGGTCGGGTTTCAATCCTCGGTAAAAAAGCAATCGGAGTCTAACCGTACTGATGAGCTGTGATACGGCGAAACAGATCTGTCTGCGGATGACTATATATATATATATATATATATATATATATATATATGAATTGTGATGAGAAAAATATAAATCTAATATGTTTTGTTTTATTAAAACTTTATCACAGATTAACAAAGACAATAAATAAATACTGGATTTTCTTTGACTAACTCATGTCATTTTCGTTCTTTTTTAATTCAAAAGCTGTTATATTTGACACACTACATTTGAAATCAACTCACCATTTATAATTCAAATAATAAATGTTTAACTCATAAAAAAAATGCATCTATTTCAAATTTTCACTATGATATGGTTTGACGTTATATATATATATATATATATATATATATATATATTAATGCGTGTGTGTTTGTGTGTGTATGGACATATACTGGCACGTATCTGGCCAGACTTAATGTATGCATGTGTGTTTGCGTCTGACTGCATCCATAGACTTTATCATTCAGAAAACTTGTTTTAGATCGAGATATTGGAATAATTTTTATAATATGTTGGAAAAATGATTAACATAATGGGAGCAGGTGTAATTGACAAGTAAAACATGAGTGTAACCATGTAGCAAGACGATGTTAACACATTAAGACACGATTGAGACGCAGTGAGGAAAAAGGACAGAAACAACTCTCGTCTCTAACAATTTCTATGAGTGTGAGAATTCAAATACATCAGTATTCAACTGAATAATTAAATTGTGTAATGGACACAAACGATAAGATACATATGTGAAAAAACACAACCTAAACAACTATTGTAAAACATTTATCCACTAGACGCTCTTATGTCGAAAAAAATCTTTCGGTGATGGAAACCTCTGTATTATTTTCTATTACAATAAAAGTCGTTTATATATATATATATATATATATATATATATATAACATTTAAATATAGATGGCATAACTTTATGTCTGTATTCTCTATATCTAATGTCGGGAAAAGCTTTGTTTCCGAGTTCTAAGCCTTTCAAACATGTGCTAATCACAATATCTCCCGCATGTGTCATCTATCTTGCTTAGCATCGAGCGGACGAGAGAATTTTCAGATTACTTTTAACCGCCAACTCGATAAGACATCCTTGTTGCTTCTCCCGTATAGTGTGTTGCTGAATATGTAGCGGAATTCTGGATCCTGATTAGTCATCAAATCGCAAAATTCAAATACGTCAGAGAAACGTTTTATCCCACAACTAAAGAAAAAAAAAATCATTCTGGAGCCACCCTACGTGATTTGATTCAATATTTAAGAATAGTCTAGCCTTTCATGGCGGTCAGTCAGGGGAGGCGTTTTGCTGACACATATAACATGTAACTGCAACTTCAAATCAACCCGGAGATAAGGTCGCGTTGCACCTTGTTCTCTTTCTCCACAATTACTACAAGAACATCTAATACGAACTCTTGATATCTTAAATTTCTCAATGAACATTAACTTCTACAAATCTTGTTATTCCTCCTTTTAATAAATTTCTATTTTAACATTCAAAATGTATATTTTATTTTTCCACTGCACTAATTCTACACATTCCAACTGACAACCACCCTTCTGATGAAATCCTGATAATAATTCTGCATGAATCTTGTAGGCTGTACGGAGTTCGGTTAAGGAAGACAAGTACTAAAAAAAGAAACATTAACAAGCTCTTTACACTACAAATAATTGTCAGCGGTGAAGGTTGACTGCACATGAACGCCAATCAGGAGAGGGCAAATATGAACTTCGTGTATGTTTTGCAGACGGTAACGCTGTACAAGCAGGTCGTGTCCACCAGGAAAGGTTCCTACACAGACAATGTACCGATAGGGAAATATCTGTGAATATCGATTACAATCTCTTCGAACCTCGTGCTAGTTTACGACGTCTGAGAAAGAATAGAATATACTGGATATTGTGCTTGATAATTCTGAAATCAGCACACGATAACTGCCAAAGCTAGTGGCTATTCCCTATTCGAATGTCTGGAGAAGAGAGCAAGAAACAATTATTGCAACCGTATCTGTTGCAAGTTCTACAGATATTGTCTTCAGAAGATTACCCTGTAAATGTTGTGTTCTGTTCTTACAGAAATACGATGCAATTCCAATATTTCCTGTCTTCGTTATCCTCACAGGTGAAGCACATTGAGTTTTGCGGTAATAAATACAAACAACAGAAAATTATATTAAATAAATGTAATACAGAAGAAAATAGTATTTACAAAGTGGGGTTAGTAATCATACAGGAAACAAGGTATTAATTGTACGTCTCTTCGTACGATGTAGAGTCCGATTATAATCACTTCCCGTTCACTACCGGAAGTATCCAACCGACTTGTTAGCACAGTTCCAATCACTCTAGCACTGGTATATCGCTACTGTGACATTACCACCAACAACACCGAGGTCTTGACACTACCACTATTTGTAGTGTATGGAATAGTTTATTTATCATTAAAATGGTGGAGAGTGCCCTAACACACGCCTCTTAAGATTTTTTCATCACTTCTCATATTTCTTTCTTTTCGGATCCACCACCAAATGTAGCGTGGCCTTCCTTTTTCTAGTAGATTTCCGCTCTGTTACTTCTTTCTCTTGCGGCATTTGTAGGTCGAACGTGTCGTAAATCTCTTCCATGCTATCATCTACAATTGACAGGGTGTCTATAGCTTCTTCAGCTAATCTTTTTCTTATCTGGTTCACGTGTCGTCTGTGGATAATTTTTTTTGCCTTTAATCATATATAACATGTTTTCGATACGTTCTTTTATTATTCCCGGAAGCCAGAAGGCATTATTATTTTTGTAACTTTTGAAATAAACTGTTGAACTTCCTTTATGGAGGTAAAGTTGTGGGTGTATGTGCTTTTACTCTTGGAATTAATTTTTCAAACGCTGATCGCACCTTTCTCGCGAACAACAATTCTGCAAGAGACAGTGCTGAAGGCGCAGTTTTATTAGGGGTTATCCTACAAACTTGTAGCAATAATTGCAATGCCTTCTTAGTAGGTGTCCCTGACGCCTTTATTAATGTCCATTTTAAGGTGTCGACAAATCTTTCAGCCAATCCGTTACTACGCCGATGGTACGGTAGAGTTTTTATATGTTCTATCTGAAACGTTTCAGAAAATTCCTTGAATTCTTTCGAAGTGAATTGCGTTCCGTTATCACTTACTAACGTGTCCACGACTCCGTATCTTGCGAATAATTCGTGCAATCTAATAATTGTATTTCCCGCTGTTGGTCTCTTCATTTGAAATACTTCAGGCCACTTACTGTAGCTATCTACTATTATCAGGTAATATAAGTTGTCGATTGGTCCTGCAAAATCCACATGTACACTTGACCAGGGTCTATCTGTTCTTGGCCATGGTTTCTTCAATATCTGTGGCGCCTTTGCTGCAAGAGCGCACCCTTTACATCTACGAACCATAGTCGCGATGTCCGCGTCCATCCCCGGCCAGTACACATAAGATCGCATAAGACTTTTCATAAGATTTACTCCTGGGTGTCCTGCATGAAAATCTCAGAATCTTCTTCTGCAAAGCTTTTGGGATTACTACTCTTTCGCTATACAACACTACATTATCACAATGAAAATGTCTCCGAAATCCGGTGGTCCTTCTCGGCTAATTTTATTTTTGTGTCTTTGATGAATCGGTCTTTCCCAGCTTCTTTCTTTATTTCTACTAAAGAAACTGGCAATTCTCTAATAGTGTCATTCAGCATATTCATTACTTCCACTTCTGCTCTCAGTGCTACGATTACAGTATCTTCCAATGGTTCATTTGCTTTTGGAATTAGCCTAGATAGGCCATCCGCATGTACATTTTGCTCGATGGTAAGTGTTGTAATTTAAAGTTATAATTCAGCAGTATTGTTCCCCATCTTAATAATCGATTTGCCGTGTAATTAGGGAGTCCCTTATTTGGACGAAAGATGGTTAATAACGGTTTCTGGTCCGTTGGTAATGTGAAAAACTTTCCATGGATGTACCTATGGAATTTAGTTACCGAGAAATAATCGCTAGCCCTTTTTTTCTATCTGTGAGTAGCTGCGTTCTGCTGGTAGTAACGATCTACTCGCGTGTGAGATCGGTTTTATCGCGCCGTCCTCGCACTTATGTAAGATGCATGCGCCAATCCCATATTCACTTTCGTCGCAAGCTATCACTATTTCTAGCTTGGGATTATAGTGTGCGAGGAATAGATCTGATGTTAGTCTATCTTTTATTTGTCAAGTTTTATCTTTTTTCAGTAGTTCATTTAGGGGCGCTCGCAAATTGTGCAAGTTTGGAATAAATGCTTGATAATAACTTACCAAACCTAAGAAGCTCTGAAGTGTCTTAGTGTTTTTAGGCTCAGGCATGTTCCGAATTGCAGAGGAACTGTCACATTTTCCTTCCTTCACTTTGAACCCATGCTTCCCGAGTAAGTATTGTGTGCTCCTCGACCGTTTCACTCTTAATTAAAATGTCGTCGAGACATGCGGTAGCAAAGTCAAGATCCGCCAGCCTTTTATCCATAATTTGTTGAAATATTGCTGGTGCCGTTTTTACACCGAAAGGTAACCGTTAGTATTTATGCATAGTAGTTTCGAAGTTTCCTCATCGACCGGTATTTGTAGGTATGCCTCACTGAGATCTATTTTAGTGAAATATTTACCGCCATTTAACTTAGCGAATACTTCATCAGGGCTAGGTAAAGGATAATAGAAGTCCTGGATGGCGTTATTTAACCCTGTCGAAAAGTCAGCGCAAATGCGAATGTCGCCCGATTTCTTTTTTACATAAACCGCAGGCGCGGCCCAGTCACTATATTCGATTTTAGAAATCACACCGAATTTTGTCAGTCTTTCCAGTTCCGCATTAATTCTTTCAATCGCCGCGTAAGGCGTATGTCTCCTCTTTTTGAAAACTGGTTGTATGTCCTTTCATTGGATTTTTGCTGCCGTTCTGTTGCATCTCCCTAGATCTTCTGAAAATACTTCAGGGAAAGCTTTATCAGTTTTTAATTTTTGAATCTCGTCAGTCGTTTCACTAATATTTCTGCAATATGCGCTTATAGGTATACCCTATAAGTCGAATTCGTTTATCCAGTCTGTCCCGAATAGATTGTTCGTACATTTCATTATAAACATTTTCACTCATTTCGTTAGATTGTTGAACTTAACATTTAAAATTAGTTCTCCTTCAAACTTAATTCTTTTCCCTGTGACAGTTCTGGCAACCTTATTTGCTTTCAATAAAGTTGGCTTGTTCAAATTCTTCCACGTTTTATAGTTTATAATGGAAATTTCAGATCCAGAATCTAGCGGCATGTTAACTGGTTGATTTAATATTTCTACTTGCTAATATTTTCTCATGTTCTGGTTCTGTTCTTCTGATTTTGTAATTTTTACGTGATTTTACTTTTTAATCTGCATTTTGACTTTATATGACCTCGTCTGTTGCAGTTCCTACACGTTTTATTTTTCAATGAACAGTCTCTTAAATGACGTTCGCCACAACCATAACAAGGTGGTTTTTTTTTTTGGGCGGCGTCTCTTTTCATACTTACTCCCACTTGTCGTTGGTGAATGATACTTGCATCTCAGTGATCGAGACCGAACACCTGTCTTTCTAGTAACTTTTTTATGCTTGCTATCGCGGTTTACTAAATTTTCTTTGCATCCTCCTTAATACTAACACACTGTTGGCAATAGTCCGCCAGCTTTTGTAACGTAATACTTTGCTCATTCTCCAGTTTTGTCAGTATCCTTATCATATCTGCGTCTTTGTCAGATACTAAACCAAACACTAGACATTTAAAGTTATCTCCCGTCAGTTCTGCTAATCTGAAATCATCACAATTTTTGTTTACTACTGACGTGAACGTTGTATAGTCTTCATTATTTTTTGTAGGTTCAAGCACTTCCACCTTTTGTGTAATAAAGATTAGCACGGACTAAACAATTCTTTCAACAAACATATTGCTTCATCGAAATCCAAGTCTCTTGTTTTACTTGGCAAGATGAAATCTGAATTTATTGTGTTCATATATCCCTAATTTCCTTAAGAGAATTCCAATATTTTTCTCATTCGGCCACGATTTGCAATCTATTTCGTAAAAATCTTGGTATCTATGATAGCATCTCTCAAACGTACTATCCACGTCGCGATTATAAGTGAAATTTTCAATCGTAGTTCATATTGTATTTTGTGAGAACGTGTTATCATCCGTGCTTTTATTTTTCTCGATAACTATTTTATGCAAGAGTTCCTGCATCTCTACATATGTCCTAGCGTTTTCCTCCTGCTATTTTTGTTGTCTTATATCATTTTCAAGTTGCATTTCTTGAAATTGTTGTTTTTACTCATTTACAATTTGTCTTTTTTCATTTTCAATTTGCATTTCCTGTACTTTTTGCTGTTTTCTCATTTTCAATTTGCATTTCCTGTAATTGTTTCTGTAATTCCAATATGTTTTTTCTCTTTTTACAGCGAATAACTTAACATCAAAAAAAAATTCTTTCACAGAGGTGATGGTCACAAGTTTCACAATACAATTTCTTCCAACAGAAAAAAAAGTTGGACACGACTTGCAATTTTTCTTGCTGCGAATGTGGCTTTCCACGTAATTTTACGTCTGTTGTCGATTGTTGTTACAACTAAAGACTTTCCATGTTGCAAATTTCGTCGTCAATAGTTCCGTTGTAACGAACTACTTAAAATTTCTCTGTGAAACTAGATCCACTGTAGTACTAAGGACCGCAACTGAGTGTTTTTTTTTTCATGAGAATGTCGAATACTTTGTCAAACTGGTGTGTCGTGGGACAATTTTGCAATTTTTCTTCCAGTGAGTATATCGAATATTTCGTCACCACTGTTTAGTTGTGAGACGATTTAAATTTTTTTTCCGTGTGGATGTCGAATAATCTTCGTCGCCACTGTTGAGTTGTGCGGTAATAAGAACAGAAAATTACATTAAATAAATGTATTACGGAAGAAAATAGTATTTACAAAGTGGGGTTATTAATCATACATGAAACAAGGTATTAATTTTACGTCTCCTCGTACAATGTAGAGTCCGATTATAATCAATTCCCGTTCACTACCGGAAATATCCGACTGACTTGTTAGCACAGTTCCAATCACTCTAGCATTGGTATATCGCTACAGTGACATTACCGTCAACAACACCGAGGTCGTGACACTATCACTATTTGTAGTGCATGGAATAGTTCATTTATCATTAAAATGGTGGAGAGCGCCCTAACACACATTTTATACGGAATGGAATAGTCAACTTCCACAATCAGCAACAGCGGTTCTCAGTCAACATCTGAGTTGGTGTTGTTAGTGATAGGTTTCTAGAACATCATGTACTTCCAAAATGGCTTAGAGGTGTTTCCTGCAAAACAACATGCCGGATTGGATGGATTATATTTCACTGATGAATCATCGACCACTGCATCTCATGCCTGGTGATGCCCCCCTCCACATTTCTGTCACACAGCCCGGAGTTACTGAGATCGAAGTTTTACTAGTTGGTGGATAGAATGAAGTGAACCAATTTCATGGCCTTCACGCATGGACTTGACTCTTTGTATTCGGCTCCGGTTTATTTTCCGCCACCGATTTTTAGCAGAAAGCGAGAAAATACAAAAGACGCCTTCAATTTTTGAACGTGCATTAAGGCATATGGTGCTAATTTTGAACACGAGCTATAAACACTGTATGTGTCGGATGTGGAAAATAAAAACAGTCTTGTTAACACATGATTGGAAAGCCTATAACTTAAAAACCAATCGTTTTCAGACATGTTCATCGGAAGTTTTCATTATTAAGATATATGTAACACAGTCCTGAAGATATACCATCTATTTTTGAAACTATATATATATATATATATATATAGATATATATATATATGTGTGTGTGTGTGTGTGTGTTCCGTTACACTTAGAGGGCATAATATGTGGAAAAAACCTTCCGCCGTATCGCTGCCGAGTTCAGTCTTTCCGTAATTTGAAAGAGAAATATAGAGAGAGGAAACGAGAGAGATATGGGTTTTAAAGGAAACAAATGCCAAATAGAGAGAGTGAAAGGGTAGATAGAGTGAGGAAGCGAGAGCAAGAATGACAGGTTTTAAATGCTCTATTTAATTTTTTGTTGTTTACATATTTTATATTTTTATATTATCCTTTATGTTTTGCATCTGTGTTTACTATTACCGTAAGTAAATAAAATATAATTTTAATTCTGTTAGAGATGTTTGTGAATTAAATTTAGAAAAAAACTTCTGCTTGTTTGGACATTAAGGTTGAAGTTTTGGTTAAACTAATGTTCTGTTTACGTAGTTTTATGCATATTTCTGCCTAATTTGTTTTTATCAAATTACTTAACCAGTGTTGGAGCTACATTTTCCAATGCGTTAATATACGTAATTTTAAAATTGTCAAAACTTTCTTATTACTAGAGTTTGTACTTGAATGAATTGGGATTGATTCATGCAAATTATTAATGATAATGATTGGATCATTTGTTGATCTATAGCGATGGTTTTAGTTCGCAAATGGATATAAATATTTAGCTGTTTTTTTTTTTAAGCAGAGGAGAAGTCATAAAAAATGAGTGCGTTTGTTGCCATTACTTCCCAAGTAGAAACACTGAAGATAAGAGAACACTGAAAATTTCTATTATGTTTTTTTAAGATGTTTTTGGAATGTGATTCACAATGTTATTTAGTCTTCTTATGCTTTTAAAAAAAAGATAACGATTGAGCAATTTTAGAAGGCTGAAATATAAGAACTTGGACGAAAATTGATTGTTGATGATCTAACAATAAAAGCATTTTGATTAAATTGTCGCCTTTGTAAATTGATAACTTGATTAAGTAAACATTTTTATAATCAACATAATTGTATGACTCGTTTTTTCTTTCATTCATTTGCCTAACAATGTTGTGAGTTATAGAAATGTAAAGAAATAGATGAAATTAAATATTTGCTCAAAATCGTACAAACCGTACGTGCTTCAGGAGAATATGGATTTTGTAATGAAATTCAAAGGTAACGAGAGAAAAATAAAAAGAAAAAAGAAGTGGTAAATGGAAATTAATCACCAGACATTGTCCTGGAGACAATACTCGCACAAGAAGAGTTTAATGGTAAGAACAATTATTTTCTGCGTTTATTTCAACAGAGTACTATTTTCATCCGAGCGCATTTTTTTTTTTGTTAGAGTATAATAGCTTCAACCCCTTTTGACAAAATAGGTGTGTTTAAGTAATATGAAAATACGATCAGGGAAATATGTTAGTTTTCCCTTATACCTTTTTCATTCTTAATGTATTCGATCAACTTCGGGCAATGAAATTTTTCGAGTAGAGATAAGATATATATTTAGCGTGTCTACATTGCGATCAGTAATTTGTTTTGTAAGAGTGGATTTGAAGAGGAATTGCAAGAAAAAGTGTGAAAGAATCAGCTGCCTTCTAGGATTTTGTTGTCATTCATCGTTGCACATCGATTAATCTCCCTTCACCCAAGACTTTGACCGTTAACTAGAGCTTACGTGAAAGAGAAAATATGATTGAGTTTGAATGAAAGCTCTGTTTTCTTATATTAGTTTCTGAATTGTTCTTAGTAACGAAAGTAACGCTTGCAAAGTTTTATTCGTATTCGCCAATAAAGCTGCAGGACTTATTCTTCAAGCTATCATGTGAACTACAGCCAGATTAAGAATGAAATTATGACTACCCGAAATTAGACCATTTTCATTTGTAAAATTGAGGAGACCTTAAAATATTTTGAATGCTGAGTTAATCAATTCCTTCGGATGTACAGGTTACGATGGATAAATTGTCAATCAAATTTCGCATTAATGAAAATAACACAGACACCACCGTTTAAAAGATATACTTATCAAAATAATACTAAAGAATACATTTATTCAATAAGATAGATATTGGTTTCAACCAATGCTTCCAGATGATTTCGAAAAGTCCCTGCTACTTACCTTCAGTTCATCGATGTCGTGGAAGGCATTTGATCTAGGCATCCATTTACAGTCTGAGACCTTATGAAAATCGAGGCATAACAGCACCATCACTATGGAACATTTTCCTCATCTCTATTTGACCAACACTTTCCGAATCCGCTGTATAGCGGTTGCTATGTTTTCTTACCCACATTCGTTTCATGTCACTTACTCGTCTGCGATTGGGTAATAAATCACGACTTTTTGTATAGGACGATTTAGCAATCGCAGTCGCCTTAAAACTTTTGGCTCTGAAGCCGCTCTTTCATGTGTGTGTGGTGATTGGTTAATTTTTAGCCAATCACATATTTTGTTAAGTAAACAAAGTTTTTCCCACGCTTGCTCGTTGAGCCACTCATCTCTTATAAGAGGCGACTTTCAGCAAGCATGTCAGTAGACCAACAGGCTGTCCAAAGAACTCGACGTAAGTCTCTTTCTACTCATATCTAACGCATACGCAGAACTTTTCTTTCTGAATATTTTCGCCAAGAAATTTTGAACTCTTGACCAAAATTTGTATAATTACAGTTACATTCAAAATAATTGTATTTTTCATGTCATTTGTTCTTACATGAAAATCTTGCTAAAAATTGTAACAAACCTTTTCAGCGCAAGAGAAAACTTCCTTCATTTTACAAACAGCTAAAGGGGAACAACTCTTACTCTATGTATATTGCTATTACATGTTTTGTTTGCTTATTGAATATATTTTAATTTATTGGTTACAAATTGGAGTTGTTGTCTTTATTTTTTTTGGATCGTATGTTGGAAGAATCGTAATATAAATCGTAAAGGACCAAAAATCCTCTACACTCAGTACTGATCACGGAATGATAGACAAATACACTGAAATGTTCGTATTAGAGCTTTAGATTCGAATGCCAAGCAGTACAGCATGACGTTTCCAATTTTCTAGAGGTTGAATTACGAAATAGTGAACTTTTCCTCGCAAATGTTGCCCAAATGTCCCTACTATACTGTGCACTCAACAAAATTAGAAAAATCAACGCTCATGTGCAAAATGGAATATATAAATTAGCAACTTTTCTATCGCACACTTTATGTTATATATTTACATCAATAAATTACAGATTGTTTTAGATCAGATAAATAAATGATAGCAGATAGAATTGCTATGGAAGATATAAATCTGCTGGTTTAGTCGTCAGTATCCAAAAGAGAAAATGGGGTTATTTAAATTGTGTTGGATTCTTATGAATAAGAACATATGGATAAGAAACCATATGTTCTCTTCCAGAGTTTACTGAGTTTTTCAGCTTTGCTGATCAACCAATCTAGGATAATAAATTTCTGAATTAATCACGATTCTGTAAACATACATGCTTTCTCAGAATATTTTCTTATGAAACACCACTTGCGCTACGGCTAGAGTACATGCTGTGATTTTGTTTTTTTCTTATAGTTTACACGGAGCATAAGGTAGAATGTATTGGATACGCTGTCAATGATTCTCCAAAGTTAGCTTAAATATGGCACATATCCCAAGGTGAAAATTGAACTCCATATCTCCCCGTAATTGATAGAGCAAGACAAGCGTACTAACCCTTAAACCACGTCAAAGTTCTCAATGTAGATATACTCCTCTAAATTAGTAAAACAATGTACATGATAAAGTCCATATTTTTATATATATATATATATATATATATATATATATAAGAGACGTGTACTCGATTTTTTATCTAAAGCATAAGGAATTAGACAAAGTGATAAGTTACAGCCATACTCCCGATAATATTTGGATTAATTTGACCTTAGAAAATTGCAAACTTCCATGGATTTAATTGTCATTTAATTTTAACCTCATAAGAAAAGTATAGTAAATTACATTTTGTCAGTTTCTGTAGGGCACGTCTTTGAAGATCAACTGTCTTCTAACTTATTTCCCATTATAGTATATTTTCAAAAGTTTTTGTAAAGCATTAGCACACCCTGGATAGATAGCGTACGGAATAGAAAACTTTACGTCTTCCAGCAAATCACTACCACCGGTTAATAAGGCTAAGACCGCATTGATGCGTGGCATTCCCCATAATCATGATCACCTAAAGACAGTCTTAGAGGTAGGTCAATCCCCCGATCCATAACGCCAACAAATCTCACAAAGCTCTATATCCAGGAATATGTCCAAAATTCTATTCGGGAATGTCACAGTATCCGACATCGTATAGAAAGGTTAGAGTTGATAACCGTGGATTAATTAAATAGCTGTTATATACGCGTATTTCTTTCTATATTTATATGAATGCCATAAAAAAAAACAAAAAAAAAAAACATCGGACACTTGTAAATAATTTTATTCTATCTTAGTGTTCTACGTGTCTGCTATGCTTTACGCCGGAACAAATTGAAAAAAGAAAAAAATTGATGAAAGTTTCTCTCAAAAAATCTCTCAGGTGAACGTTTCTTTAATTATATTGGATTCGAGAAACAGATTTTAAAAACAGCTAAACTTAGACTTGATCTAGCTTTACTCACCGATTATTGTTGGCAAATTTTATTAGTCAGTCAGTTAAGTGCCATACGTTATACACGTTTAGGCGATCATGTCTCGGAAGAGACATGACTGACTGGGCAGAAGATTACTTCGCAGTAGGTTGCCATTACATTCTGCGGTAGACTGGTTGTCGACCAAGGCTATAGAACCCAATCTATCCTGCTATTTAACCCATAACTGGAAGGAAGAGACGGATTAATGCCTTTCTCAAGGGTATTTGCGCGTAAGTGAATACATTGGATTCAACTGGAATTCTAACTCGGCTCCCCGGTTTCTCGTTCTAGCTATATCAAAAATAGTTATTTAATATGTTGACATGTATTATTCTTATTGTGATTTATTGTCAAGTGTTAGTAATTTCTATTTCGCAAGCTTATTATTTTATTTCGGATATTGCGCTCTTTGCACGAGCAAACACAATACCAGAGTGTAAGTTGATGATCAAAAGTATTAATAAAAGAGGTATTTTTCACAATAAAACGAATCTAGACAAACCCTTACAATGCCAATCGACATCAAAGCCCAAATATGTGAAAAGGTATAAGAAGCTCTATTACATAAAAAGTAAACAAAATAGAAATCTAGAATCAACAGTTAACAGACATTAAGATGCAGTCATATACAATATTAAAAAAATTAATTAACTTATATACCTTCAAATGTTAGCCTAATGGACAATACACATTTTAAACAACTGCATAAATTGTATAGTATAAACCGTGTGTACTACGTTGATCAACTCGTGCATTTGAGAAATACAAAAACAAACAAAAAACATGTTCTGCCAAAGGGACAGAAACAGTCTTTATTTCTTACGTAAAAAACACCATTTTATCCGGAAGTGCCTTCCTGATTGGCCACGAAAACGTCAAAAGGAAGCCTATATTTAACATTAAAAAAAAAGCACCTATTCGTCATTCAGGTTATTTTTCTTGAAAGCCAATATCTTTCGTATCAGAAGTGTAAACAAATCTTTCTACATATTTCTTTAGACATTATTACATTGTACATTTTGCATTTACAAGACGACGCCCAGTAATTCTATACTAAAATTCTTTAATCCATTTCGAAAAAAAAAAAATGTTACTTTTAAATGCACTTGGCGATAGACTTAATAAAGTTTAATAAATAAAAAAAAAAGGGTAACTTTTTTCAAATACTCTAAAAATATTTAATAAAAAAATTAACATTATTAGATTTACTACAGGAAATATTTGAATATATGTTGTGGTGCAGTGGATATCAGATCGGAACGATAAATCGGGGAGCCCATTTAAACTGACAGACAGGGAATTTCAAAAACGATTTTACAAAATTTGCGGGGACACACACATATATATATATATATATATAGTCCTTGTTTTACTGGGATGAACCCGCCTCAAAAATTTGTAATTGTATAAATTTCATACTCTCTCTCCATGTATATATTATTTTAACAATTATTTAGAACACACTTACACCACCACACACACACATATGGATAAAAGTGGATATTGAAATTAACACTTAGCGGTGACAGTGTTTCCTGCTTTAAGGCAATCGAGCCAAAACGCAATTCACATATTTTAATGATTGCGTTTTAGCATTTAGAAATCTGTCGCCGTTAGTGTTGGTCTCAATGTCTACATTCATATTTGCATACGTTCCGTTCGTTATATCGAGCATTTTAACACAAATATCACATTCTTTAAACTATATATAATGAGAATGATGTCAATGGTAGTTGTCTAGCAATATCTGTTTTTTGCACATATGTATTTTTACCAAACTGAAATTTGATACTCTCCTAACAATACGTAGTGCCGGTATCTAATATGGCCTACCTTTAAATCTGAAGGTGTCCTCGACCGAATCCAATGAAGAATCTATAATGTGATCTATCCAGACTTGGCAGCTCGAATAGAGTCACTTTCTCACCGGCGCAATTTGGCTTCCCTCTGTCTCTTCTACAAAAACTTTCACGGCTTCTGCTCCGATGAACTTAGCTCACTGTCATCACCTATATATGAATTTCTTTGAGCCACAAGTTTGTCAACTAGGTCCCATCTTTTTACTGTTAAACCATTAAACTGTAAATGTAAATTCTACTCCACCAGTTTCTTTACTCGCACTTCCCGCCTTTGGAATTCTCTTCCGCAGGCTTGCTTTCCTGACAGTTACAATCTCCAAAAATTTAAATGTAAAGTTAATAGTCATCTCCAGCCTCTCTAACTTACATCCTCTCTCTCATGCTTTTCTACATCCACCCCACTCTCATCAGTACTCTCTTCTCTATTCTACTCTCTTACTGACAGGCCCTGCAACCTCCCACTCCTCAACATTTCTCCTATGTAACCACCTGCACAACAGTGGCAGTAAAATATCGTGCTTGGGGCAACACGATTATAAAAAATTTATTGTAATTTTCTAGTAAGTTTAGGCGTTAGCAAATATAATTTTTTTTCAATACATAACTGAATACATATATCTACAAATATACTCTTACTGAATCAAGACACTTCTAAATCGAGTAGGCCACATACTACAATGGCATCTCTTGCATCATATGTGACGGGTAAAATTAGTTTGACCGCACCAGATGAATGATGTTTGGTCTCATCAACCATCAGTAGATTACTTAAAATTAAAACATTTTGGATTGGATTGTCAGTTACTTTTTGCAAACGAATATTTCAATGTTTCGGAATTTTTTTTTTAGAGAGAAGTCCTAGTATATAAGCCATAATCAAGGGAAAAATTTATGAATTTACATTTCCAAAATATATTTGCGCACGAATGTGATAAAATCGAAAGAAATTCTTACTTGATTGTCAGAATTCTCAATAGAAATAACTTTCTTTTACACCACTCAGAAGCCACAGACCGCACCGGAAAAGGATATATCCAATGTTATACATTTTATTATACTTCACCATACTGAACAAAATAAACACTTCAAGATATCCTCTCCTGTTGTGAAGTATAGTTGACGTAATGTTCGATGCTTTTTGCGTTAATGGCTTTTAAAATTTATAGTAATTCATTGCAAAATATACTGGTAATCATTGAGACGCTGAAAACTCCTTGAAGAAAACACACGATATATGATAAACAGGATGATTATTTATATCCAATATAGAAACAGAAATTTGTACAAATATAACAATTATTAAATACATAATCTTTATCGGTTTCTGATAAAGTTTATCATTGCACACACACACACACACATATATATATATATATATATGTTTGTGTGTGTATATATATATATATATATATATATATATATGACTGTTTGAAAATTTCCTGATTTATTGATTGGAAGATAACTCTTGAAAACTTGACTTTTAGTTATCTGCATTCATGATTTTAGCATTATTTTGTGTCTCGCGTTATCTTTGTGCGGAGAAAAG
Source organism: Ascarosepion bandense (assembly GCA_037127315.1). NCBI lineage: Eukaryota > Metazoa > Mollusca > Cephalopoda > Sepiida > Sepiidae > Ascarosepion > Ascarosepion bandense. The sequence goes on from JBBBDQ010000249.1 coordinate 3,732,517, forward strand.
TCTCTATTTCTTCCGATAGTGTTGATCCTAGGAAAACCCATAATGTTAGAAATTGTCTAGATTGATGAGAATGCAGAAAATATTTACTGTTTCAGACTGCTATGTTTTAAACGTACACGAAATTGACAACGTACTATTACAGATAACTTGCTGACACTGTTGAGAGATCTTTTGTTTTGTACAAACCTTTGGCAAAAACGGCATAAATTTAATATTTTCGACCGTTGTTTCAAGTTGGTCGGATATTGAGCATCCCTCATGAGGAGACACTTTTTCCCAAGGTAATGGAATGGTAGTTCCATATTCAATTTATTCATTATTTCTAATCTGGACTGTTTATTAAGAGCGACAGAATGACAGTCTGGATACTTTAAATGAAAAACAACTAGATTTAAGGAGAAAGAAATGAGAATAAAACTTTTAATTTTTAATGCACTGAAAAAAACTATTTTTTACCGTTTCCTGAATCATTGTCCATTAGTTCTTTCCTTTCACATATAATCTAATTTCATTTTTATTTTTACGTTGAAAGATTTAATGACAAATTGAATTTAAACAAAAGTATATGGCCTAAGTGAAATAAAAATCTCAAGAACAAAACACTAAAATAATGAAAAAAATGTACAAACTCATAACACTAAAAGGAAGACCAAAGAACACGAAGAATAGACAAACGAATAATGCACATTTCAGCCATGACAGAATGGGGAAATACATGAAGCATTTTATACAGTGACTTTAAGAACAGGAGATAACAATATAGCACAAAAATAGGTGTTTTTAAAAAATGAAAACTGGGATGCTCGAAGGGCAAGGTGTATATATATATGTGTGTGTTTTTGTACGAGTTAATTCGATTTTTGCATTTAAAAATAATTTAATATACATTGCAAATGGAAATCTCAGATTCGAAATGTTTTCTCGTCATCAGGAAATGTGAAAATAATTTCCATTAGAATGCATAGAACAATACGCTTGTTATTTAAAGAGTTAATATGGATGGGAGAAGACAGAAAACTATGCGTATTTAATGTAACTAATCAGTATGAAGTTCGAAAAATATAGATTATATGCTGTTTGGTGAATACAGAATTGCTTCTTTCAATCTTAACTGGAAAGTGTCAGTCCATTGAGCTACAATTTGATAGCTCTTTTGCTTTGTGATGTATCAATTATTGCTACAAGATTATTGTCTAATCTTTACCCCAGCATTTTTTCAAACGAAAAAAAAAAAATGAAGATATTTTGCATTATTGATCTGATTTGAAGGGAGTGAGTATGAATATACATATTGTATTTCGATTAAGAGTTATTTTTTTCAAATTTTCATAAATTTTTAATTTGTAAAAAATTTAGTATCTATTTAATTAATATTATATGATAATACAAAAATTATCTGATATGAGTAAGTTAATCGATATTCTTTTATGAAGAGCTTTTAGCTATATATTCGAGGTTTTTCAATATTTATATGTGACATATTTTTCAATACGTTTTTAATACGTATTTTATAGATTTATATTCTTTAGAAATTTAATATATATTTTTCATAAAACACAAAAGCATGGGTTGTTTAAAGACTTACATGTTCTAGCTTTTTTTAACTTTTAAAATTCGATTGTCAGTGTTTTATTGTCTTTTTCATAGATAGCAAAATATTTCTGTAGGGAACTTCTATTCCTATGCTTAGTGCTATTAAATGAAGTGTGGTGATAATATCGTTTTACTAATTTGAATTGCACTAAGCTTTTAGAAAAATAGTACATTGAAACAATAGATTTTTTAAGGCACCTGTTTTTCAAAAGACATTACACAGGGTTTCTACATTTATATTTATTACTGTCTAAATTATTGATTTCAGTTTTTGGATGATTCTTATTTTCAATTACGCTACGCTTAATGTTTTATTTAAAATATGAATTTTATAATTTTGTTACAGTTTTAAGATTTTCCTTTCTATTATAACTTAATTTTAGATTATTTTATTGAAAATCTTGCTAGAATAGTAGTTCTTTTTACATAATTAATATTTGGGATTTTATATCCAATAAATTTTAAGGCAAAATTATAAAAATTACTGACTATTTAACACTTTTTCATTAGCAGAATTTCTAATTCTTAATTCTATCGATGAGGTTACATGCTGAATAGTGGGTGGAAGATATTTTGTTGCATATGTTCACTAGAAATGTAGTTTTCCTAGTAAGAAAGATAAGTTTGGGAAAATGGAGCAAAGATTAATATTTTGATAACATTTAATGGTGGCACAATCGAGGATTTTGCCTGTAAAATTATATTATCCTTTTGATGAGTATATCGTATTAAGGTAGACAGTTTGACCGAAAGTATTTCTTTGTGTATCAAGTAGATAAGTTTTTATTTATGACTTTCCTCTTGTGATCAGAGTAACATTCTTTTTAATGTTTCTGCAATGTACTGTAAAGACCAGTTTAGACTACATATTTTCTAGCTGCTACTGATTTAGTACTACCATATTTTTTTAAAGATCAGATTATATCCATAATATCTAAATCTCGGAGTTTTCTTATTTTCTTTCATTTAGCCATATTGTTTTTCTGTAGAAATGTTATCTGGAAGTTTTTACATTTCAGTATGTATTAGAACGGCGAGGCTGGTTCCTTTAATTTTGTTATGCGTGAAGACATTTATGTTAATGATCAAAAGATGAATATGAAACCCGAGTTTAGAATTCCAGCTCTAATTTGCTGGTACTTATATTTAGATGAGTTAATTTAAAACATAAGATCTTTTTTTTAAAACTCACCCATTTGTTCAAGTGATCAAAACTATTAGAGTATGTTACTGACAGTTGTTCCTTGTTCCTCTCGTATTGCACAGTGTTGCTTAACATTAAATAGCTCTGAACGATTATTCTTGTGTTCAATTCTAAGGACTGTATTCCTTGTTAAAAGACTTAAACCAAGTTGAAAACGACATGGCTTGCATTTCTTCCAAATAGAGCTATGTAGAAATTGAAAAAATTCGATCGGAGATATTGGATAAACATTCGGAAGAGCAATAATTTAAAAAGTTCCCATTCAAACAAAGAAACTATTGCTGCATTAAATAACAGATATAGAATAGGGCGGTCAAGAAAAACACAGCAGTTGATGATATAAACATTGCGAGCGGCATGATTAAAAAACCCTAAAGCAGCAGTCAGTGACATAACCAACTTCGTTCGCCGTACAGGAATTAAAGTTTTAAAATCCACGATTCAAAGGACACTTTTGGAGAAGAAATACAGAGCGCATAAATCAATGTGCAGACCATTTATATGCAGTAATAATTTAAAAACCAAATAAGAATTTACAAGCAAGTACAGAATAAGTATGATTATTTCCGAAAATAACTTATTTGGACTGATGTTACTAAGTATGAAGAAGGAAACGATCTGCTTCTCATCCAAAGCGTAAAAGTCAATCTGCAAAGCATGACGTTGGCAGTATATTGGCTTAGTATTGCAAAGATTCTACCGGAACAGGCTCATTCGTAGTTATCGATGATGTAACACGTGATGGTAACAGGAGAATGAAAAAATAGTTTACAGAAACATTTTATAAGCCAATTTGCATAGAAATACATCCAAACTCCAAAGAGAAATTATCATGCTGCAAGGTAATGACCAATAATATACAGCCACTATTATAATGGTCTTTATCAGGAAAAAAAAGTAGATGGTTTTTCATTGGACAAGCCAATTGATGGACATTGGGCTAATAGAGAATGCATTTCAGTTTCTAAAAAGAGCAAGAGACCACCCGCGTGAAAAGTTTGTAAAATATCAGAAATAAAAAATGCTATCTTAACAGGTTACAGATTTGATCAATTTATTTCAAGAAACAGTTAAGTTTACATTAACAATATATTCCTTTAATATTTATTACCTAAAATGTAGCAATTTTATACAAAAAGTGGTATGTCCTTAGCTATTTAACGCTTATCAATATAAATACAAGTAAATAAAAACTGATATTCTGAACTGTTGCATTATATTTTTCTTTTTGTCTTTAAAATTAAAAAGACTTCTTTAAATAAGCATTTACGAAAGCATAATTCTTGCTGTTCCAATCCCTCTTGATCTATCTTTCACTTTCTCTCTCTCTCTCTATATATATATATATATATATAGTTAATATTCAAAAAAATATAGTCGGATGCACTAAATAACTTGACGGTCAGTAATTTGCAGATGTCCTCTCCTCTCTTCTAATCAAACTTAAATTTCCCAGGTTAGTTATATTCAACTCTACGAAAACCAAATTAGATGCATTCAGTCAGCAAGTTCAGGCGTTGAAATAATCGCTAGTCATGAAGAACACACGACCCATCGAGGATGCACCGTGACTTGATATAATATTGTGTCTCAAAATGACAATCGACCTCAAGTGAAATTGCAAAGTATGATTCACCGCTAAAGATGAAGGCAAAATGATCCGATTTCTCTACCGCTCAAGAAAGTGTCTGACACCTCCTAATATTCTCTGACTTTGTAAGTGCCAGAGAAAGTCTACATTTGGCATTTTCAAGGTGGGTTTATTGTTAAGTCTTGTTAACTTATTTAATATTTAACATGTAACTTTTGAGTAACGTAAATAATATTAGCATTTATTATTAGCTTGAAAGGGTTATCCATATGTACACAAACAAAATCAGGAAAATTTATTTTGATACAGATATGCAGGAAACAATACCAAATTTCTAAATGTGTACTATATATATATATATATATATATATATATAGATCCCGGCCGGAGGAAAAGGAATGTCTAGCCAAACTGATGAGCTGTGAAATAGGATTGTATGTGGATGACGACTAGCATATAATATAATATATATATATATATATATATATATATATATATGAGAGCAAATAAATGCTTAACTTAATGTTAACAACTGCAGCCTTCATAAATAAAAAGATTATTAACTCCTGATATCGAAATTAACATAAGTAACAAGATTGTTTATAAAAGCACAGAAATTAGCATAAGCTTAGATTCTACGAGTACTAAACTATCTTCGTGTTAATGAAGATTTAACAGTGAAAGATATTCATAAAGTGAAATTGATTGAAAATATATAGATTTTTTACAAAACATTCAGTTTGCAGAAATTTAAAACTCAAATTATTCGCATTTGCGTTATTTACATACAATCAGCGCTCATGATCACTCGATGTTTGACATGTTTAAATTTCTTTTACGAGTCCTAGTTTGTAATTTTATGATTCAATACATTCCTATCAATGGTCAAAATCTTAAATCTTAGAATAAAGTTGACTGCTGTATCAAGTCATTCCCCAAATATGTAAGAAAGGACAAATAAAAAGATTCAATGGAAACAAGGCATACAATGTCACTGAAGGAAATGTTAATTGCTTGATAACGTTATCACATCCATTTTTTTCCGTTTTTCTTTAAGCATTATTATATTCATTCACACGACTCCTGTCTGAAAGTTAACGGAACTGGTGTCACAAACAATTTATTCTTTTCCAAATAAAAAATAAAACATTTATTTCCTCTTCAAATAATGTCTCACGGGTCTAATGTACTTTTGATCATTCTTTGCCACACTTCTATGTACTGCCAGGAGGAATTTTTCTTGCATGCATTTCAACTTTGTTACTGTCCTAATTGCCTCCGAGCATTCCAAACGTTCCCTCGAATATTCCATGTTACGATTAATGTGTAATATATATATCAGTATATTAAAATCATTAGAAATTCTATTTAGTCTTAATTCATTCGTTAAATATTATATTAATATGATGATTGTTTGAAGTTATACATGTATTACCTTCGCTTTAAGACGTATTATTTTTGGTCGCGTTTGACAGTTTACATTTTGTTTTTGGTCAAGATATATTTCAAGATCCGTTAGACAGATTCGGATGAAACATCAAGAATGGTTAACCTCATGACTAGCACAAACTGACTTGATTTTAAATTCGAGCTGGTACGTAATAAAATTTCTGGATTATTTTCCCGTCTTTTTACTTTTTTTTATCTTTCAAGTCGCAAATAGAGAATTACCTTCCCTACATCATTTAAATACTAAATCACTTAGCCAGTTTTATTTTAAGTTGCATATAATTTTGAGAAAAGTCAAACAAATTCTTTGTATATTCACTCTTGAGAGTAGTCATGTGCATTGCAGTTATTCCTACTCATTTTCACAATCATCTCTTGCTAACTGCTTAGATGATATCAGAGTTTTTCGATTTTTACTACTATTTCTAGTTATTTTTATTACTACATCAATCAGCATTTATCCAAAGTGAGTGGGTTATTTGTACAAATATTTCCTGTTTTAGTACAACTCATCTGAAGATTATTTGTCCTTTTCTACTTTCTGTATTTGCTTAACTAAAAAAATATTTATCAAAACTGCACTTACTACTCAGTTTTTATAAATTGAAAGCTTAAGTTTACTTCTAGTGCTGTCAAAAATCCAGTATAATTGATTTCATTGAGTATTAAATAATGACATCGAGTGTTTTATGTTTTAACCCCGAGTCATACTGTATGAGTTTTTCAGTTGTAAAAATTAACAAATGTTTAGATATTCGTGTTTAATGTTTGTAATTTGTCCTGCTTTCTAGCAATTATGTTTAACTAACATTTAATTCGATATTCTTAATATATATTTTTAGAGATTCGAAAATTTTAATGTTTATAATCATTGTATGCCTATATTATATATGTTCCAAAATATTTCATAGCTGGAGTTGATAATGTGCAAAAAAACTACTGTGTATAAATTCATTCGGTGGCATGCTTCACAAATAACATCTGACATTTAACTCCAGTTCAATCCGATATATAGACCAAGGCGGAAAACTGGCGTCTCATCACTAGCAGTTAAGGTAGGTGGACCTCGACAGCAAATGGAAGGCAGTCCATATACGGATGGAAAACTCTGTACCTAAATCTCCGCTGCCTTGTGGTCATATCAAAAGTATAAAAAAGACTATCGAAGAAAATCAAGAAGAAAACATAAGTTGAGACCTGAAAGCGTATAAAGCCTGAAATTCAATCAAACAACTCTACCTTTGTCTCATGAGATACAGATGCTTACGTTCAAATGATAAAAGCATATTTGCTTGTTGTACAAGTATAAAAATGTAAGTACTTTAGAAGCCGTCATATTTCTCTCGTGATGGCAGTTGGATTCGTTCAGGTATTCAGTTGAATTATTAGAAAACATTTTATCCCCATTTCTGGCTTAGGCCAAAGTGTTCTGGTTCTTTGCGAATAATTCTGAGTTCTTGAAAATATCTTGTACATATTCACAAACAATATTTTACACACTCATAGACAAAGTAAATTAAACCTTGAAATAATTTAAGTTGCTGATATATTTTCATACAGAAATGTCGAGTATTATCGTAGAGCAAAAAAAAATAATTTTGTCTACACTAACTGATAAAAATGATATGACATTAACCAATAAAATTTAATTTCATTTGCATCCCCTTTTTATATCATATTAATGAATACTAAATTACTTCACATACAGTATATCTTATGTATGTTTTAGCTATTTTTATTATCAAAGTTATGACCTGAGTATGCTGAAAACTAAGATCAGTGCCTTGAAATATCAAAAGTGTATTGTTGGGATACGTAAGGATTCCCGACTGAAATTATATATATATATATATATATATATATCAGTCGGGAATCCTTACGTATCCCAACAATACACTTTAGAGATTAGGCATTTAATATTTCTTTTCACATGTATGATTTTTCCAACGAATATTTCTAAAAAGTATTTCTAGAAAAACTTCGTTTTAAATTAAAGAATGTGCTCTGTTATTTTTAAAGCAATATATAACTTCTGTGGTATAAAATCTGTACATATATTGTCTCAACACATAACTCGGTTTTAGTACCTACACACGGTTTCACACCTCAAACGGAGGTTCTACTGCGTGATATTTCCATTAGCCCGTCTCTGTCATAGAACATTATTTCTTAATTAGAATACATGTGCAAGTGGAGGTAAATTAATTCTAGGTCTTGTCATAAAGATATGTGTCCCTGGGTTGGCTGTTATTATCTCGAACATCTACAACTATTGCCTCTCTGATATCTGCTTTCCAGCTTGTTGGAAGTCCTCACCTCTGACATGTCTGTTACATCTTTTCGGTAAACTATTTGAGGGTCTAAATGATGTTACTGTGGTTAAGCATCTCACCACTCACGAAAATTTCTGACAAAAATACGGTTTCTGCTTCAATGGGTCTACAGAAGATGTAACAGCAGTCAATGAATATGCATACCAAGCTTTTCATAATGTTGTCGAAGCTGTAGATCAAGGTTTTTAGAAAATGTTTAAGCATGTTGACTTTCAGCGCAAGCATCATGGCTTCTTAATTACTGGACTATATTCGGATTTAATACAATCGTTTCTATCAAATCATAAAATGTAGTTCATTTTGAACGGACACTTTCACACGAACACGGATTTCCTTCAAGGCTGTATTTTAGTTTATGATCATCATTGAACTAACTGATGTCATCAGTACAGAGTAGGCATTAATGTAACGGACACGATCCTTTATTCCTGTCACAGTTGAAAATCTGTCAAAGTTGAAAATGTAAACCTGGCTGTCGCTTTTGAAAAAGACCTTCAATCAGTGGTTAAATAAAGCCAGAAACGGCTTGTAAATTTGAATGCTGCTAAAACAAAAATGCATTTAGTCCCCATTAACAAATTTTCCTGCCCTCCATCAGCTGGTCGCCTTAATAGCCATACACAGCGCCTCCTTTGTCACAAGTTGTCAACTCGAAGTGACACGATTAAATTGAGTCAATACCACGATCTGATAGGGGGATTGTGTCGTGATTTTTTCTTTTTAGAATCCATCTTGCACCTCTATTTATCTACCATTCGTCTGTGCATTAAATACTTTTTCCCTATTGGGTCAGGGGCTCTTGATATCCATCGTGAGATTCTTGACCAAATCTAAAAAAAGCATCTAAAATGTTATTGATTACTTTACATCTCGTCTTGTGTCAATTCTCTGTCAATTCTAGAAATATTTTCATGGAGAATGATATGGTTAACGTTTTTTCCAAGTCTAACCTTGGTAATGCTGAAATAGTTAAGTCTAACCGCCACTTTTACGCAACAGTTTCTTCTTTCGCTCTTACCACATGTGAAACTTCCTATAGTTTACTCTCTTCCCTGATAACTAAAATTTCCAAATGCTATTAAGTCTCCGTTTTCTATTTTCTCGAATCCCGTTCATTATTTTCCTTTCTTCAATACCTCTGTACACAGGTATTTTTCTCACTGAAACCCATTGCCTAGTAGTTGCGATCCCCCATTCTTTTTAGTGAAATGATTATAAATACACACAGGCAAGATATGTATGCACACACACGTGTGTGTGTGTGTGTGTGCATACATATCTTGCCTTTTATATACATATAATTTTCTGTATATAATTATTACTACACCTGATTGATATTTAAAATCATCTTTTTTTAATTTCTTTTATTTAATATAGATGCCGTTATAAGAAAGAGAAAAAATCTTTCTCCAGACTTCAGTATAAATGTGTGTGTGTGTGTGTGTGAAAGAGTGAGATTATACCATGACCAATATTTAGTGGAAAGAAGAAATAATTTGAAAAGGATATATATTTAACGAGTTTTGTTATATATATATATATATATATATATATATATATATATATATATTGTTTAGTCGCTCACTCCATTCACGTCATCCATTCAAACAGGCTTGTCATGAAATTTCCCTCATCTCTCTTGCTTTCTATATGTAATCTGATAGTCATATTCCCATAACCAACCACCAGTTTTCTCTTCCTGATATAACTTCAGAGAATTCTTCGTCAAACCACATTATTGTGAATTAAAAATTATATTCGGTTTCTGCGTTCCATTTTTTTTTTTTACAAGTCCCTTTAAATCATAGGTCTACGTTCAATATCCGAGGAAAATTACACATTTCTGTAACATATCGAGCTAATATATCTTCTACGGATTTTCAAAAACTTTTATACATACCTGAGGCGAATGTAATAGTTCACAACGTTGCTGTAGGTGTCATTAGACAGTGAAAACAACGTGAATAGACTGAAACCCTGATTATCATTTTGCAGGAAAAGTTTTGCTTTTACTTTTTTTTATTTTAGTTTTTCAATAGTTTCACATAACATAACTCATTCTATTTTCTTGTGTTTTCTTCCTTCGTTTCCTGTCCTTTTTATACGAGAAGGTGTTTCGGCATAAGCAATCTATGTATATGATAAATCAAATGAAATAATAAACAACCTTAATAATCCTAATTTTGAATAATATTCATTGTGGCTATTTCGTTTATTTTCCTGACTCTTTTGGGAAATGAATTGGTAAGACCATGAAAAAATCACAGGATAATCGAACACTAAATGGTAGCCTTCGTAGTAGGGAAAGAAAGTAATTTTCGTGTCGTAGGATATTAGTCAGTCACTTAAGTGCCATACGTAATTTACGCTTGGTAGATCATGTCTCGTAATAGACAAGACTAACTGGGCAGAAGATTTTCCGCCTTATGTTGCCATTAATTCCTGAGGTAGACTGGTTGCCGACCATGGCTATAGAACCCGATCTGTTTTGCTATTTAGCCTATAGCTGGCGGAAAGAGACGGATTAACAACTTCCCAAGAGTATTTTCGCGTTAGTGATTGCAATGATTTCAAATTGATTTCGAACTTGGCTTTCCGAGTTGTAGTTGGATTCACTTAAGGACAATTAACCTATGGGAAGGTATTAATCCTAGGGTATAGACAGCAGTAACAGTATTAAATGTCTCATTTGTGTATTATAGAATATAATTGTTTGATTATTCACAAACAATATATTTCAATGAACCACTATAAAAATACTGATAGGAAAATGGAAGATCCTTACGATCTTATTAAGATTAAATATGTCAAAATACAAATGAAACTATTGTTAGGTGGAATATCAAAGGTGAACAATCTATTGCAGATAATTTTGTAATGGGTTACATTACTTAATTATTTTTGGAAGATATAGAAAATAGGCATTGTAATCTAATGGATATTACTAAGGAATGAGAAATCAAACCAGAGTTCGAAATCCGGTTGCATTTATTTCGTCACAAATACCATTGAGAAAAGTATTAATACATCATTTCTTAATGCAGATATGTTTTTAAACACTGGATAAATCGGGTTGTGTAATCTTGATTGGTTACTATTCTAATGCAGCAAGAAATGGCAACCTACTGCAGGAAATATACACATCAATTTCAGTCAGGTATTGAAAGAGAAATGACCACACAAGCGCATATCACTAATGGTCACTGATAGAAGACACAAACCCATAAAACAAAAGTTGATCCGAGGTTCAGCATCACTTACACCAGTTTAAGGGTTCTAAGATCTAACTTTCCAGATAAACACCTTAATGTGATGAAGCCTTAAATTATGTTCCTCTCGAAAATAAATCTTAATCTACATATCTAACTCGTTGCAATATTTCCCTAATAGTAAAACGGAACCATCAAATCAACATTGACATGGACTTGGTTTTTATTTTAAGTATAGGTTCCCATGTGACAGTGACTCTATAAACAAGGACCGGATTTCCCATTAATGTGACCTCATTTGTCTCTCGTCTCATAGCGTAAAGGAATTGTAAAGTTCTGGCAAGATTGCTGAAGAGTGATTATAACTTCACTGGTCATTTTTCAGCTAGTATTTATGTTGACTTCTATATTCCCCATATCTCGTGGTTAGCCCACTCAACCAGATCTAATAAACGAGTCATGACATTTTTATCACTTATGTGTTGACAAGTTGATAAGACCACTAGTGGACCTGCCACAGTTGGTCAATAATCCCACCTGCTAGATTTTTGTTCAATCATGCAATGAGAACTGCGCGGCTAAAACTATTTCGCTTTAAATGATTCTTACAATTCGCAAATACAGGTGTAGAGGCTCATCCCTTGTTCCCTGTTTAGGATGTGGTTTCCGGCTTTCTAATATTTTCACTCTTACGTAGCCCCCTGCACATCAATAGCGTTACCGCTATGCTCGGTGTGATATAATTAAAACAAAAAATTAGACTGCATTTTAGGCATAATTATGTACAAGTATAATAGGGCGATCTTCACTGAGATGAGACAGCTTAAGAGCTTGCAATGCTGAAACTCCTTTCAGCTACCATAAAAAATAGGGCTTGTGGAACAGCCTCAATCATTTTTAATGGATACCATTAAGCACGGCCGACATATCCCATCGTAACTAAAATTTGAATCTTTACCATAGAGAACCGCATATTAGGGCTGCATTCTGAAATGTTCCTAGTTATTGCAACACACAATCACTTCATCACAAGCAAGGCAAATGCGCCACTAAGACATATGGGATTACCGAGTATTAGCGAATAGGAGGAAAATACTATTATTGAGAGACAACTAGAAAAGAATAAAACTTAAGACAGAAGATAAAATTAAACGAAATGTCAATTGTTAAGTTCATCATGCTCATCGCAATATCGTCTAACTAAACAGGTTACTGACATAGTCGACTATGAAATCCCCAAGGATTTTTTACGCGCCTATACAGTAACATCCTCCTGAATGACAACCAATATGGATCCACTGATTATGTCTTAGATGACATTACTCTTCAAATCAGTGAAACGCTAGATAACACGTTTATCATGAAGACCATCGCCCTAGATATAAGACAAAGTGTGACATCGTGCTACAACGTAAATTCTCTAGCTATGGAATTCATGTAAGTATTTAACAATTTTCAAGCCCTTCCTAGCAGTTATTGCAATACTATAGAATCAATGCTGGCCTTCCTCAAGTTTCTCTTTCCGGACATATCTTTTATCTCGTCTTTAATTAATGATCTGCCTCAAGATAAACTCAGGCCTTTAGTAAATATATATGATTACAACAGCTTCAAAATTCTGGCAGTTGATTTCATAGTGATCTTAGAGTAGTGGTTCTATGAGAAAACATAATTGCAAAATTCAAAACCTAATTGCTAGCTGTGCACCATAGTCGAACAATCCTTGAACTGTCAACTATCGTGATTTATGATGCATTCACTTTGCGGTTCAGTTTGAACTCCTATATACGATTGCTTGTTATATATACCGGGAAAGTGGTCGGTTCTTTTTAAGGATACAGTAAGTATATGACAGCTCTTGCTATGTTATATATTTACAAAAGTGTTATCAGAGGAAAAGATATTGCTATTCCGTCTTTTTACATAGAAATTGTTCTGGTGAGTTATATTCTTTGTTTTCACCATTCTTGGATTTTAGTGCTGGGAACCACCATACCACTTACATGAGGATGATTTACCTTCCTTCTCTTCGTATTAAATTATTAAGAAGGATGTTCAATTCAGGCAACTTTTTTCTAAAATTGTTGCATTGTGAAACAAATACTGGTGGGATGTTTTCCGGATCACTAATATCTTAAACACGTCTAGAGATAACATTTACCCTTCTTTCCTAATTTGAAAATTCTTAGGCTGATTCACCGCATACAGAAACGATTTTCTAAGAATGTATACTGTGCCATATATTAGATGAAGATTCATAAAACAAAATAACTTTAAATACTTTTCCAAAATCAATGTAGCCGTAAAGATTGATTTTCTATGCATAACTTAGATGTGACTCAAAGCCGAAAATATGAGAGTCACAGTAAGTACTGAACGGACAACCCAGTCGCAACTGTTCTAGAGAATCAAGCTTACTAACAATTAATCCACGCCTAGGTGACCAAATGATAACGTAAAATATATGGAAGTAAAAAGCAAAGATGGAAACGAAACGAAAATAAATATATCTGGAGTAAATTTGCAAATGAAACAGTCAAGTATTCTATAGAGAACATCATATATGAGCAACTTCTAGAAATTTAATTTTGTTTGAAAATTTTTTCCTATATTTCAGAGAGAAAAATACGTTTTAATAGGATCAAAGAGAATATCAAAGAATTGAAGGTAGAAATCAAGAAAATAGCTTTTGTAGAATATCGATAATAACACAGAAAATATGCATACCAAATTAGCAACAATAATGTTTACTTCAGAGATGACAGTAACCAAATAGAAATAACAATATCTTAAATGGCTTTAGTTTTTATGACAGTAGAATTGTATCTTCCTGTATTTTCCTGAAGTTAATGTTTTGAGGAATATAAAGAACATATCACACCACGAAAGTGATCTGTAACTGTTTGTTTACTTATGTTCCGCCTCATCAGGATGGTGTCCATTGTACACTCACGAATATAATCCTACTGATATCGCCATAACACATCGATGGTCCTTGGCCTGACAAATATGTCGCCACTAATAAAAAATCCGTATAATTTGTATGACGTACTCACCTTCAATTGGCACGTGACAAATTTTGGGCCCAATGGAATAATTAGGTGACAAGTTTCAGTTATTTAAGTGAAGCTATTATTGCAATTTTTTAAAACAATTGAAAAACCTGAATTTCGTGTGTTGATATAGCATTGCTTTCTGATAGGAAAAAATAATGTTCAAGCAAAGTAATGGCTTGTTAAGTGTTATTCATAGTGGAACATATCAGAAGGCATTTTATTCACTATTTTCCATGAATATTTGTCAATGAGAAATCCGTGTTCAATGTGGGTGCCACTTTTACTCACAGTCGATCACAAACAAGGCGTCGGCGATTCAGAGCGTTGTTTGCAACTGTTAAGATGTTTTTGCGTAACTAGACAACAAGGGATGAATCATTGATGCATCACTTTATTCCGGAGTCAAATCGGCAGTCAGCTGAGTGAACAGCAGCAGGTGATAGCCATCCAATGCGATCAAAGATGTAAACATCGGAAGGCAAGGTTTTGGTCTCCGTATTTTGGAATGTGCAAGTTATTTTGCACATCGGTTTCCTTCAGAAAGAAATGACCATCAATAGCGAATATTATAAAACATTATTGCTGCGTTTAAATGAAGAAATCGCCAAAAAATCCCCACAAATAAAGAAAAAAGTAATCTTTCACTAAGACGACGCAACGTGCCAAAGTCGATCGCAACAATGACAAAACTGCATACATTGCACTTCAAATTGCTTTAGCTTCCACTCTAAAACTCACATATGACCATCAGGGACTAAAAGGTGCTTGCAGATCTCAAAAGAACGCCCCAGGGAAAGGGATTTGTCCATAGTTATGAAGTGATATCTGAAACTGAGTCGCATTTTAAGGTCAAAACAAATCGTTCTACAAAAAAGGCATCGTCCTGTTAGAGAAGTACTGGAAACAGTGCATCACATCAGAAGGAGACGATGTTGATGAATAATGTTGTACTTTGCTTAAATTTGTTTTTCTTTTAGGGATTTATGAAATGCTATTTTAAACCGCGCTGATTTTTTTTTCATGACCATTAAGGTAGTTCATAGAAACTGATTGTTCTTACCGGCTATATTTTAAATAATCTTGTGTAATATACTGCCGTATCATTTTATAATGCCACTACGATCTATTTCGTAATATACGAACATTGCCTTCTTGCCACTGACCATACCAGAACTGACGAAGAGGAGAAATATGACCCTCTGCGCAAATGTGGAAATAGTTGAACTATAGTTTAATTAGGTATTTGTGTTGAAAAGGTAGAATAACGATAAAAGAAAGCTGACGTGCGAAAAAGAGGAATATCTAAGAATAAAATGAAGAGATTTAAATCCGTTGGAAATCCCAATAAAATAGGTAAAATAATATTCTTTAATTGGAGGACAAAATAAAGAAAGTATTAAATGTAGGTCCACGATGACATACCTACTTGGAGATATGTATGCGTTCTTGAAGTATAGAGATATGTATACTTCGAATAGAAAAATGCAATTAACAGCCTTTCAAGTTGAGTATAGAGTTTTCTGATGTAACACTATTCATACCTCAAAATGTGGACTTGTGGTGGATAAAGAATTCTCTTCTTTTACAAAATTCACAATCACGTGCGAAATCCTGATTTTACCGAATAGAATAAAGATTGACCAGTACTGAAAGAAAATGACGAAGACGGATTTCGCGATCAGATGTTAAACTAATTTTCTGACCAATGAAAGGAAGCGATTTGAGAAAATGATAAAAATTAGTAATCCAGTATAAAAAAAACTAAGAGGGCTATAAATAAAAAAAAATATCGAAGGTGTCAGTGAGATGGGAGTAGAAATTAGAGACGAGACAGCAAGTTGTGACGTAAGAATCTGTCAACCGGACACGTAAGGTTTCGTCACACATTCGTTTTCCTTATTCACTTAAGCAACTTCCTTTTACTTCTTTGTTTTCATCCTTAAAATTCCCGCAGTCAACAAAGAAGATAACATGATACTTCAACTGACTCCTAAATATTAACTCCAATAAGTAGAATTTTTATTTATTACATCATCTTCCAATTCACTTCTCGTCCGAGATAAAAAGAAAGAAATACAGACTTCATTACGATCCTGTCTATCTTTGCATACAGACAGGTTACAAGTATGAATTTTTGAGACACATAACTCCTTACTACTGTTTCTCATTGATCACTTAACTTCTGCGGATTGATGCTATTCTGTTTAGTTAATTTTTTTTTATTTCAAAAAATTTATTCTTCCACATTTCAACCTTCTGATAATTTTGAAAACTGATAATTATGATAATTCAGATGACCTTCTGGATAAAACGTTAAGTTGAGGGCATTCCCGGCTATCGTTGTGAATTTGCTCTGTCCAAAACATGGCTGACTGTCCCTATTACAGACTTAAAATAAGTAGATGCAAAAATGAAGAAGACAAATTGCACACTGGATTAGCACATATATTCTTTAATTATATGGTACAGAACATTAATTTACAGTCTGACAATAGTAAATATATTTTATAATAATATGTAACGAGGACGATGTAAATTATCCCAATATTGCATAGTCATATAAAAGATAATCTAAAACGCATTTGCAGAAAGATTAATCTGGATAAAATCATCCATTCTAATGAAAAAAATTTTTTTGTAGCAAAGCAAAATTAGATAAAATAAAATAGCAATAAAATGTTCAAACATCATTTTGGTTATCTTTAGTTAACGATGGCAAACGCTATGCTCGGTAATAACTAGGACATTCTGTCTATTAACACGTGTGTAAACTATCAAGATACAATATATAATTGGTAATATTAATTATTTCTACATCAGAAAATATTTAGCATCATTGTCCGAATAGTTCTAGTGACGGCTCAAATTTATTGGTGTTGTCTACTAAAAACTTTTCAGATAAATGGATTTCTAAATTCCACTAACTATTATTGCCATGGTACTGTTTCTTACCGTTTTGTTCAAAGGGTTGAATATCAACAAATCGAATGTGTCATTAATTTCACTCCGAGTTGTATGGGTTTTTGAATATTCAAGTTTTTTGGCTTCTATTATTTGTTATATTTCTTGATTCTGAAGCGCGTTTCGAAAGATAATTTTTTCTAACATTTGCAGAGTTCATTTTTTGGAAACTATTTCTAATAATTGATTTGTGAAAGTGGTTGTTTACAGATGACACTTTAGCAATGTCTGAATAAGTTTGGTGCAATGCAAGGCACCCATATAAATGTTCGAAATTGCCAAAACTATTTTAGAATTCTACTAGAGTTTTAGGTAAATATTTTGGCTTTTAACAATCTTGAAATGTTAAAATATCTGAGACTGTATACGTAAAAAGTACTGCAATGATTTCTTTACACAGATGAAATAAAGATAGAAAATAAACAAGTAAGAGTTATGTGATTTAACCTAAATTCCTCCAAGTTTTATAAGTATTTTCAGGAAAAAAATTCTCAGAAAGATTATGATTGAATATGAACAGAGAATATTTGTATTTAATAGAATGTGCTGAAGTCATTTTTTTTAGAAATTTCCGATTACGAGGCACGAAATATTGCTGTGACAGTGTGGGTCTAAACATGAACGAGAAGGAACCCAAATGTAATGTTCAAATTGTATAGTTTTGAAAAAGATAATAAAATCAATTCTTAATAGCAAAAATAGCCCAGAAATAAACAAATAAAAGAACAGTTATAACGTTGGACAATATTGTCAAAAATAATGAAAAAACTTGAAGCAACTGAAATGTGGGTCTGCAGAAGGATACTGCAAATTTTATGGATCGAGAATGTGAGCAATGATAAGGTTTTGAAAAGGAAGGAAACGAAAAGAAAATTGACACGAAGCATCAGAAAGAGACAGTTAATGTTCCTGGGACATGCAATGAGGAAGGAGGGCTTGGAGACGCTGATACTAAGAGGTCAGATATAGGGAAGTAGAGAGAGAGAAACAACGTTAAAATTAGTTGACTGGCATGATCTAGTGGTTTGCAGAAAAGAGATTACGTGGTGTAACAGTAGAAAGCGTGCTAAGAGTTAAAAGCGAGAGAGAGAGAGAGAGATGTGAGTGCCATGATCGTCTAAGTTTTGAAAGGACAAGTTAGAAGAAAAAGTTAACGCTAACGAAAAAAATGTCGATGAAATAAGAAACAGTTGCTGAAAAGTACGGAAGTGTGATGTAAGAACAACACACACACACTATATATATATATATATATAGATATATATATATATATATATATAAAAAGAACAATCTACGCAAACACCACTCGAAAGCACACACAAAATGCAGTTTCAACGTGACCTTTTAGACTCACCAGGCTAGAAATTGCGGCTGTAGTTTCCATAAAATGTAAATTTTCCGCGGTGAAGTTTCTAGCCCTACCCATATCAAGCTTTGTAGTAAGAGTTTCCAGTCTAGAGAAACGGTTTCAGACCTGATATTAATCCCTAACTTAAGTAAGAAATGATATATTCTAATTTTTCCGAGGGTATTTGTGCAGATTTCATCGAGTTAAATTTAATATCATTCCATTTCCTGCGGTGTTAGATCCTATTTACAATCATATTCAAGAATTAAGAAAATCTTCAAATCAAAACAGCAACGTATATATATATATATATATATATATATATAAATAATATGAAAATGTGGAATTGGATGTGGAAAAAGATGGCAGATTTAGCATACTTTATTCTTGTTTTTATAATCGTTCCATCACAAACATGCAGTAGCCCCACTGATGCACAGTGTTACAGTAAGGGAAAATGAAAAAAAAAAAGAAAGGGAGAGGATACCGGGATGTCGGAGAAAAAACAGTTGAATGCGACCAATCAAAGCCTTAGAAGATGGCAATTCACGTTCCATTTCAGCTTTTGCAAATTGTAACAATCAGACAAGCAAGTATATGGAAAGGATTTTCACAAGTAGAAAATGTGAAATAAGAAATTCTTAGAATAGAAGTGACGGTTACCATTGATTTTTCCGGAGAAACTTTGTGAGAGTCAGGTGCCAATCAAATAAATTGGGTAAGTCTGTCATCGGGGCACCAGATAAAGATGCTTGTTGAAGCAGATGCCTTGAAATAGTTTCTCGACGAGACAAAGTGAAGCTACATCGCGTCGCTGAAGCGTGACTGACGTTAAGCCCTTATATAGAGATCGATTACATTGCAGATCCACATTTGCATTTTGTCAAATCTGAGGCAAATAGAAGGATGACCGAACCAGAAATGTCAACAAATAAACAAAATTCCGTGTCCTAGAACGCATAATCAGAAACAAATCAAAGAAGCAGGAAAATATTGGTTAATGTTTCCCATTATGTAGGACACGCATTCAAAAAACACACACTTTTCATATGTAGTGGTTTTCATGTAACGTGTACAGCTTGCTATAGTAGAATTTTTGTGGCTTATTTCAAGAAAAATAATTATTTGTTCGGATCGTTACTCACGAAATAGTCTGAGAGGGAATGAAATTACTAGGCAAATTTTATTCAGTTTTAAATTTCTTTGCTGGAGGCGAGTGAGGAAGAACGAGATGATGAGAGGGGAGCAAACACGCTCATTCGTGTTTGTCTTCCTTTCGCGTGGCTGATGAGTGGTTTAAGCTGCTAAGGATCACTGACTTGACAGTTTTTTTTATAAAATATAATTTATTAAGTATCCAGGATCTGGATCCACTCAGATAAGCCTCTTTGTCAGTGTCGATTGACTTGTTTATTGAGATTTCCACTACAATCCGCTGACCTTTTTTAAGACGATAAACGAAAAGAAAGGTTTCTGTAACATCCTGCAAGTGCTTCCTTAAAACGATATCAACTAACAACTGATATTGCCACGGATGAATCAGCAAATACATTTTTTATTTACAGCAGTGGATATCGCCTCGAAACGAGAAAATGAAGAGCTGAGGTTGAATATCAGTTGAATTTGTTGGACTCACATACGTGGAAATAACCTCGGGAAAAGTATTAATCAGTCTCTTTCCATCCAGCTAATTGGCTAAATGGCAAAACATATTGGGTTCTCTATCCTTGTTTGGCGACCAGTATACCGCAGAAAATAATGGCAGCCTTCTTCGGGATGTGCGTTGTGGTGCAGTGGATATAGACTCGGAACAAGAAATCAGGGAGCTGAGTTCGAATTCAAGCTGAATTGCTTGCATTCACTTAAGCACCAATACCCAGAGGAAAGGTATTAATGCGTCTCTTCCCTCTAGTTATGGGTTAAATAGAATAGCTTTGGCTGCCAACCAGTCTACAGCAGAAAGCAATGTCAACCTACTGCGTGATAATCTTCTGCCTAGTCAGTCATGTCTCTTTCGAGACATGATCGCCAAATGGGTGTATCACATATGGAACTTACCTGACAGCATACGGGAAAAGCTTCTGCTCTGTTATTTATGTCCGTCTTGAGATATGTTTGCACTAAGCGTGTATCATGTATGTTACTTCGCTGGCAATCTATGAATTCAAACACACGCTAGGGAATACCAAAGTGACCAAGTAAAGAATTTAAATCATGGATCAAGGTGGCATTTCTTAGGAAGAGGCAACAACAGTAATGTCGCAATGTAATCCGTTTTCTTTCAAAGTTCACAACTTTTAAATATAAGACAGTGACAACTGTACAAGTTTACATACGCTCTTTGTTCGTATTCCGACTGTACCAGCAATGCGAACGGATTACTGCCGTGATCATTAACTTACAGCAAATGTTAATACTTATTTTACCATAGTTTATTGATTTTAAAATTGTTCACACAAATCAATTATAGTCTTGCTCTTTATCCCAACTTCTACTTCCATTACAAGTGGTACACCTGTTGAGAATGAGTCTAAAATATGAGAAACCTAAAAAGAAATACTTGCAATAATACTGAAAAAAAATCATTATCTTTTACCTTTTTTATTTAGGCTAGTGTTTTGTATTAGGAACTCGTGGTATCTACACGCGTTTGAGCTCATCCGAATGAAAACCATAGCTTTTCCGTTCAACAACAATCACAATTAGCAAAGATAAGTGACATTACTAATACTAATTGAAATTACGGTCTTACGAACAGTTGACCTGAGTGCACGCGCTGAGGTATCTATATTAAAAAGCCACCTAGATTCACAACTCACCTTGGTTGGGTGTGTCAGAGTAAATATCACTTCTCTGCTGTTTACATGGGATTAAAGTAAAGTATATGTGCTTATGAACTAAACTGAATTAAATATCTCTCCATTTCAGTCATTTTCTCTTATTTTCACTGAAACCAAATTCTATGCCTTCACTTTCCACTCGATCAAAATGGAATAGTCCATTATTTATGATTTACTGGCAATTTAAATTTGAAATTTTATCATTTCACCACAAGCAGGACGATAGATGACCCCAAAAAGCAATCCGTTACCTATGGAGAATGAGAGTGGAAAATAAAATAACAGGTTTAAAGGAGACAGATGATTGGGATTGACGTTGTTTTTAAGTTTTGGAAATTGTGCGTAGCATAGAAGAAAGAAATCAAAAGTGGTTTTCAAAGGCGGGGAAAGGACTGATTAGCAAAAAATCTTACTCTTCGATCTCGCAATTTTAAGAATCAAACAATGGGACCCAATTACCAGTCTATTAGTATGCTTAAATTCATGAGATCGAGGTATAGATGATTAGAAAAACGCATATGCAAATATTTACAGAAGGTTCACAGGGAGGGTACATCATGCAGATAGGAATATTACTGAATCCTAATTCCAGGTCAGAATATTATATATATATTAAATAGAAACGGTAAATTTGGATTTATATCATGAATATTTTGATTTGATAAATATATCTGAAATCATGTCTTGTCATTTATTTTTTCTTTTTAATGGCTTCAATATCGGGTGAAAAAAAAAGCATAAAAAAGAATAAAGCGTTTATTTATGTTTTTGTATCCAGTCATATAAACATTGTTAAACTATATACTATTTTCATTTAACAAATTTTCTGTTGCTACCTTAATTTTACCCCCGAGAGCAGTCGATACTTAAAGTTTTATGCAAAAAAGAAAAAAAAATTACTTCATATTAATTGACAGCATTTTAGAGATTTAAATGGAGTGGCTAATCCTTATGAGGGTTTTCTTTGTCAAGACAATTAAACAGTCTGCAAAAAAGTAAAATGAACCATGAAAATGTGTGTGAAGAATGGAAAATTAAATGCAGGTTTTAAGTGATTCGTCCAACTTCAATTACTTTACTATGTGTAACTAAATTCCTTTGGGTGAAAAAATGAAGAATAAAAAAACATGATAAAATGCATAATTATAAAGATTCGCGTAAAAGCAAATTATTTTTACGTAGTTCAACGGCCTTATTTATTCCACAAGGCTGATTTTGTTATTTACTCGGAAAACAAGCAAGCATAACAAAGAAAATCTCTAATAAAACATAAAAGCATGAAAGCCTTTTGAAGCAACCGAGTAAAGCCAATCAAATAAAAATAACAAAACAGGATAAAAATATATTAAATCAAATTGTAATGCGACGGATTATGAGTCATTTTGAAAAAAATACAAACTAGGAATAACAAAAATAATAAAAAGGTGAAAATTCCATAGTCAATACTTTTTAATTTTAAAAAATATTCTGAAATTACTGAAATATTCTGAAATTTTTAAAGTAATTTTTTACGAGGTACGATTACTTAAAAAAATAAGATTGTAATTTTAGTACACAAACGAAGGATGAATTTACAATATTTGTAGTAAAGAGAATATTTGTGTCTAATAAACACATACGTTTTCATTAGAAAACAAATACGATTGCTAAAATATTCTGTAATATCCATCGGCATCTATGACAGTGAAAGCTGGAAATCAACTCAAAGCTGAAGATATGGTTTCAGAATGGCAAATCATCAGGGTTCTTAATCAAGGAGAGACCACTGCTTTCATTTGAAAGTTGCCTTTCTCCAAAATATAAAAAGTAACATCTGCAATGTAACTGATCGCGATTTAGGAGTTCGACTTCAGTCACTTTTTCACTAACGCGATGTGGCATCCCTCCCTCTTTACTAGTAATATTTTCGCAGCTCTTTCACTTGACCTCGGCAACATGAATTTACCTGTGCTACTAGATTTGCAACAATGTTTCAACCCTTATTTTTAACATAGTTAAATGTAACCGCCACTTCTAGTCCATGTATAATTACTTGCAATTCCCGCTTGTGGAAATCCCTTCCATATATTAGCTTATCTGATTGCTCCAATCTTCAAAAGTTTAAATGCAACGCCAGTTGCTATATTCTATTTTCTTGATCCCTATCTTTCGCTTATCGTTTCTTCGACCCTTTCCCCTGCAAATTTGATCCCTTTTTTCTTTACTCTCATTTGCTCACCAGTGTTAGTTCTGACTTTAATTAGACAATCAGTGTAAGTGCCATACGTGATACATGAGTGAAAAAGACATGACTGACTAAGCAGAAGAATTTTCCCATGGTAGATTGACGTTACTTTCTGCTGTGGACTGGTTGTAAACAAAGGCTATGGAACCCCATCTGTTCTGTCAGTTAATGAATAGGTGGAGGGAGAAAAGGTTGATTAATAGCTTTTCCAATGGTATTTAATCCTAAGTGAATACAGGGCGAATTCAGTCGTGCCTTACCTGAAATAAAATGATTATAAATAAATCAAATCATAAAAACTTTCCATTTAAACAATTTTCAGGAAAAATATATTTATCAAGTCTGTTAACTTGAATCACTGTTTTTAATATTTATTCGTGTTTTATTTTTGATATTTTGTATGAATTTAGTAATTTTTTGTTTCCATGCTGCTAAAAAAAAAAATACTCATTGAATGCATGTTCTGCTGATATAATTCTCAATATACTTGTGGCAAAGAACATTTCTGCCTCTAATCTACTCTTCACATGATAAACAATTATCCATCTGTAATGAAACACATAAGTGAACTGATATTATATCGCATTTTTATAAAATTATCTCAGATCTAACACTAATGTCCTATAATAAATTACGCTTACAAATACTTTCAAACTACCAAAACCGAAAAGAAAATGAGTTTGAAATTCGCGTAAATTATTAAAACATCTTTTTCATTAATTCATACCAAGCAATGCGTGAATGCTACAAAGACAATGTATAAACCTCTATTCCTGCTCAACAAACCGGGGAGGAGTGTTAACCAGACGACATGCAAACCTATCTATTCTTATGAAATTAATAATTTTATTCCTTGAATATCTGTAGTATTTTAAATATTTTCTAATTGACGCGTTTATTTCATTGTGATTATTATAACTTTTTTCGATATAATTTTAAATTTATTTGCTATCATTCATGCCAAATATGTGCTAATTTCAAATGACTCCAGTTAAGTGAACTCTGGATGGATCACTACAAAACTTTGCGCTATTCTCACTCAAGCGGAATGAGAGCTTGACTTGAAAATCCTCAGTTGATACCTTTGAACTGTACTTATCTGTTTGTGTATACTATTACATCCTGATTATTCTGGGATTATTTCCGGATTACCTTTAAACGTGCATATTTTCCCCATTTCTCAGTTTCGATAAACTAAGAACAAGAATTGATATTTATATATTTTTTTAAAATCAAATACAAAGTAAGTATTGATTATTAACGCGCGCAAAGGTTTACACAAAAACGTAATAATTTTGAAGTAAAAATATAATTTAGGATAAAGAAAAGTTTTGTTTTTTTTTTCTTAAAATCACATACGAATGGCTCCAAAATATTTATCTACGCCGTGTAAATGAAAAAAATTCTAGAAGTAATCCCAGAAATTTTCCATCACGAAAGTACAAAGCAGCTCAGGAGAAGTCATCCTTTATTTAGGAAGAAGGATAAGATAACTGTAGAAATGACAATGTTGATAATATAAAAAACCTACATTACGATACAAGGAAATGACTGACTTTAGGATGCCAGGTCACAACTGATACCATTACAGATTATTCGTTAAAAGTAATAAAAAATGTATAGCACAAAACGGTAAACAATCTTTGTTAGCAGCACTTATAGCAGTTGGTTCAACAAAAACTTTTTACTTGTAAGCGTGAAACGCTAACCTGAGAGGGCTTAATGACTCTTCTGGAGGTTAGCATCGAGCATCTTCGATAGAAGGCATATATGGTTATTTCAAAAGATTACAAGAAAGCATTTTCATAATCGAAATATCAGTGTGACTAATCTCTTTCTGCAAATAACACAGAGTTCGGGTAATGATTTCAAATCTTTGTTACATAGTTGTTGACTTTCTGTTACATGTTCTGAATATGGGACATACGGAAGAAGAAATGATAATAGTTCTCCTGTACAATATACGTATATTTTAAGCTTAAATGGGGAATTGGGTGAGCCAATTTCGAATTCAATTTGAATTTGTTAAATTCACGGGGATATAGCATTTGAAATTGCAATATTTTTTGCTTCTATAAGGTAGCTAGCAGAATACATTGTCATATACATTTGGTTAGTCACAAATGTACCGCTTAATGTACTGGCAATATAGAGTGAGAAAATATTGTGCCCAATCGGAAATCTTTCGAGACCTGATTGCCAAGCGTGTTTTGCACACGTCAGTCCATTGACTGAATTGGAGTAAAAGGCAAAGAATAATTATGTACCACTTTGAACAACAATATAGTTAGTAAAATTATAAGTCCAGTCCGATCTTGGTAGATTTGTTGCTAGAAATTCGAAATATTATTTATTTTTTGATTATGCTGTTATTCCAATTATTGTCATTGTTAGGATTGTAAGATTTCTTACTGTCTTATTTTTATTAACCTTTTCGCATATATATAAGGTGGGTCAAAAATGAATTAAAAATTGCTTCACGCTTTAGATCTAACATCGCTGAACCGTTCTCTTAGCAAGTTCGAACTCATCCTTATTCTGCATTTGCAGTAAGAGACCACATTAACCAAATATTTCCACAACGTTGGTTCGGAAAAAGAGGCAGTATCGAATGACCACCACATTCACCAGACCAAATACCAATGGATCATTTTACGGAAGCAATAAAGAACAAGTTTTATCAGAGAATTGATTTATACAGTATTTTTTTTTTATTATTGCAAAAGGGATATGTGACATACTGCGTGTCATAGTGTTCTGTCGATGTTTGTGGAATGTAGCAAATTTGCAGGAAGTCACTTAAGAGATAGAATGGTGCTAAAAGAATTGTAAGAATCAAATAAATATACGCAAACAGCTTTGAACAATTATAATAGTAAAACATTATATAATAAAATATTTAAAAAATGTAGAGTGCATGCCCACTTAATTTAAGCCTACTTTTAGTCTACTCTTTATGTTAAAGTATTTAATTTTCTATAATTACGTCTTATTCTTTACCAGTTATTCCGTGATTATATTTGGATAGCCTTCAAAATAAAGTCAAGGATTTGCATTACAAATTCAAGTATGACATTACAGGCGCCTCTGTGAGTTTAAATTCGTAAATTACAAATCAAGGACAATGAGTTTATAGTTGACTCGATTTTCTTCCATAATGGCCCAGTCTGAAACACGGAATGGAAATAGGTCATTCTGTCAACTAACTTAAATATTTACAAATGCTACAAGGTTATTTTGATAACTGGCATTGAAGGAATCTTATTTTCGCTGTACTAATTTCAAATTCCCATGAGGTATAATACCAGACTATATTGGTTGAATTGATTTTCTTTGTTAAGAGAATATCATTAAATTTTATGATTCACCAAAAGTAAGGTAATTGATTTGTTTAACAGCATATCAACTCATTATATGTCATTTACTACGAAAATTTTACGTGTAAGGGTTATACTGCTTTCACAATTGCAAACATGGCCGATGATACTCAGCTCTTATGTATATAACGGATTTTGTTGACATGATTTAAAAGAAGCAGTGATATGCGAGTTTTATGCTGTTTATTTTAACTTGTATTTTTAAATACAGTCAATTTTAAAAATTGTAGGATATTACTTGGATTACTATTACAAAGAAGTTTTTATAGGTTGGTTGTTTGAATTGCATATCAATATTTGTGGAAAATATATTTTCGAAATATAAATAGTTTGAATACAATTATATAGCGTCAACTAAATAATTTTGAGCAAAATTGTATGGTTTCGACTGCCGATAAAATGTATTGCTTGTTATATATTGTCATTCTTTTTTATATAATAATATATTTCTAATATTTTTCCTATTACAATGTATTTATACACTTTCATAGTGGTTTATTTTTGTGAAGGCTCAATATTTGCCTAGAATTGGGACCGTAACAGATGCTACCATCCAGATTCCCTAAAAGCGTTTGTGTTTACGCATAGTAAACAACTCGAAATTGACCGTGTTTGATCAGTAAAAATTGCTATTAAGCAATTACTATATGAGAGTTTTTGAATCAGAATAATAAAGATAAATTAAAATTACTTGAAATATTTTTAAGAATGACTGAGAAGTACAAATTAATGATGTGTCTTTGTAAAACTAGATACTGATAAATAGAATAATTGAAATGGAAGGTTTGTATTATTTACACATCTGAAATATTCCGTGACTTTATATGATTAAAAATGGAATTGTTCAACAGTTCATATTTATCATACTTTGTGGAACATGAAAGCAGAAAATGATTTGAAGCAAATGACGCATGTTTGAAACACTTGCTTTGAATATTTCGGCATGCAATAGCACATCCTATTTTACAATTTAAGGTTAATATTAAATCGGGTTATATCTGTACCACAGATTATGAAGACAAATCATAGAATTAAAAGATAAGCGTAGCAATTATGCCAATAAATGACATCTAGCTTTGGCGACATTTAAGAATTTATTATAAAATTGAGTAAAAAACTAAAATCAAGAATTTCAAAATTTTCCTTGCTTTTCTTTGACTACTAAGAGCGGACCATTCCAAAAATGACTCCAATAACTAAGGACATTTATTTGTGTTGAAAAACTTCGATGTTTGGGCAAAACTAAGTCACATTAAAAAAATTAAAATATCAAATTTTGTAATATTTTTGTGGGAAGTTATTAGATTACGCATGCCTAAAAAGTAAATTGCAGAGGAATTCTCATGCAGATCTTTAAGTTTATATTTTACCCATATATCTAGACTAGTTAAAGCTTTCAGTAGCAGAGGAGACAAGTAATCAAATTGACAAGACCCTTCCACGCTACAGAAAATTATTTCTTTTAAAGCGTATAAATACGAACAATTAAAAACTGCTTTTTCATAGCAAAACTTTGTAAAGCTCATATAATTTTAAAAAAAAATCTCACTACAAAAAAGGTAAGACACTTTTGAGTTTACCAGATTTGAGTTTGCGTTATGGATACTTTTTCTCCAAACCACAAGTTACAAAAGCAAAATAATAACGTCACACCACTAGTCATATTCTTATATCATCATCATTTATCCATAACACCAAGATGGTGCATAGGGCAGCAACTTTTTGTTGCTGTACCAAACTTTTTCACGGGGCAGGGTTAATAGCCCTGCACTCAACCCCCAAACCTGCAGGACCGGTGGACCATTCTTGGTCCTTACGTTTACAGCAGCTGGTATTCCTAAATGGTTACCCATTAAGTACTGACCACGTTCGATGTTGCATAACTATGGTGATCGGACAAGAACCGGTGTATTCAACACGATATAGCCGTAGACAATTTCTTATATAGCGTTGTCGGATATACATTCTTATATAAATTTTATATATGGAAGTCAGTGAGTTCAGGAATTTCTAAATTATCGGCTATATGTAACCATTTCTTCAGATCAATAATTAAAAATAAAAACAAAAAAAAATTTGACTCTTGAGTCTTGAAAAGGATAGCCCTTCATCAGACTTCGTAACCAGTCGTTGCGTAATCTTAAATAATATAAATACATTTTCCAAATAACAGTAACCATATCACTAGAAGTTTTTCAAATGCACAAACATAAATTGGATAGCATACGGAATTAGAAAAAATAATGATACTGAATTTTTATACTAAATTAAAACGTTTATGAAAAACAAAAAACTCATCTATATTAAAAACAACTATTGCTGAACTTGGGCGAATTCTTCTTATATATATATATATATATATATATATATGTGTGTGTGTATATATACATACATACACACAAGATCTTATCAATTTAAACCGATAAAAACTATGTTTACTCAATGGATGCCGAATGTTTCCTGTATGAAAAAGGCTTTCCACACCATTACCATTTCTAGTCTTATGAAACTAATATATCTGCCTTAATGTTACTGTTCGTTTCATGTGATCATTTTATAAATACGAAAAGCTAAATGCCATTTTTCTTGCTTAATGAATAAAATTCTTAATATTTCCTGTAAATTAAGAAAATGCATATGGTAATGTTATTATTTCCTCTTTCGCTTCACACTAACAAATTATATTTTTTACTTTATTTTTATAAACATTATATTTGCACCGTCTCAAAATATCGAAAAATATCACGCAAACTGAACAAAAAACAATACAAAAAACCCTCGTCAGATGCTAGTAAAATCTTCCTCCAACCATGGTCAATATATATTCGCAAGAGATTACTATTTTCATCAACTTTCTGCTGGGGTGTTTGTACCTCATGGAGATGAACACATGATCTTAACGCTTGTTCGTGATAAATGACATCGTCATGACTTCCTCTTAAAAGTCCCGTGTAGAATTGAGTGCTGTACACCGTTTCCATCCACATTCGCATCATATCCGACTAAGGACTAAGGCCATTACTAGTACTGGTAATGCTAATGGACTTTAAAATGAATGAGAACCGGTTGATAATTGGCAGGCCACTAAAAGGCACGAGTGACTACTCATGTTTCACAAGTTCCGATGTCAAAGCAAACTTTTTTTACAGCGTAAAATCATAGGTGATGAAAATCAGATCTCGTGATCAGGTTACCTTTTGGCAAAGTACTTTGCGAGAATGAACATAACTTTTTACTTATTTACTTTTCGTGAAACTCACTCGCGAGTAAGTTTTGACAATATTACTATGCTTAGGATCAGTACAAGCAAGCTGATAAAATAATAGATTATTGTAAATATTTATTTGCTACATGTAGCATTCGGACACTACTCAATATTCTCAATGTATTTTATTAAATGTATTTAGATATAAGTTATTAGGGAATACTTTCCTGGAATTGACTTAAAGTGAGTTTAACGGCACAAAACTTGATTTGTTAAGCCATATTTATTACAAGTAAAATCTATTCAACAATTGCTGATAGCGTAGAATATACCTCAGATCAAATATTACTCTCTTGGAATTTTACTTTAAGAAAGATTTGAGTCAAACCTCGACGCAGTGTTGAGGACTTGGTTAAATAGCGAGATCAAATGACTTCATAAATTTTAAGATTTGAATAAAAGCACTTCCGTTATAGATATCTAATATATTTATTTTCCTATAAAAAGTTTCGACTTATTATATAAAGAGTTTTCTACAGATATTAGATATATTTGCCTTAAAAATTACGAACATATTGCGGAAAATAATCGGAAAGTCTATACGATGTGTTGAAGCATCAGACTTAATTTATTTAATGTGAAATGACCTAAGGGGACGAAATCAGCGTAATTTATTTTCAACAATTTCCATTACAGAAAAATGAGTGACATTAAAACAAGAAAAAAGTTAGCAATTTCCGATAGAAAGAAAATGACGCGACTTTCAACAAAATGTAATACTTGTATGACAATTCATTACTATGATACAGAGTAAAATTTAAGAATTGAACTTCACAAAACCATTCCTGTAAATATATGTCGTAAAGCGAAAATGATTTGAGAAATCAAGTCACATTATCGTTATTGATGTGTCTACAAAATGAAACTGTGTGTGTGCGTAGCCGTTACATATAGACCCCGAAACGGCTGAACCGATTTTCTTGAAATTTTACGCAGTTGTACTAGAAGCGTCTGTGAGTGTTGTTAGCTTGTGTCAAGGTTCCCCTGATAAATATCGAAAATCGATAAACGAAAATATCGGGTTATAGAAGGATTGGTTCGATTTTAAGTTTCAAGGTTGCAGTACTTACAATAGTGCAGAACATTTGATATCGATACCGGGAAATCAAAATTTGATTTACATCCATTCATTTTTCTTTCAGTCTACGGATTCGCTTTAACTGGAAACAACTATTGCTTTTAATCTTTCGTGCCAACGACCAAAGTGTCTGAGCTCCAGCACCATGGATTGGTTTTAAAGCTTTCATTACAGCCGAGCAACGCCGGGCTATACTGCTAGTTGGTATATGTTTATGGTAAAAATATATTACATAATGTATCAATACACACACATGAGAATATTATATATATATACAAATAGATGGCCACTCATAGGATAGCCGTCTACCTGGACGGCTAGCTGATTCCAATGATAGACACTTCCTCAAGCAAGCTTGTGTTTGTTCAACACCCAGAGCGTTCACCTGTGTTTTATAATGCAACTATGCTGTTCTTACCTTAATTACAGCTTCTGGGAGAGGGCCCGCGTTCTAGCGTGAACAACAGTGAACAAGGCCAAGACGTTAAAACTCTCGGTCACGATGAATTGTGACTTTGAACTATTAGGTTTTCACGCCCTGTTCGAGCACTCTGGAAGAATGGTAGACTTCGAAAAACAGTAGCTACTCTGGCATGTACGCATCGTTCATTCAGCAATGAATTAGAACACTCTCAGCTACTGGGCGTGTATAATAATATACACGCTAAATAGTATAACTCCTTTTACCGAGCACCCGTAACTCAAAAGTAGAATCGCCGACGGACGCCACTTCGGTCGGGTTTCGATCTGTGATACAGCGAAACAGATCTGTCTGTGGATGACCATATATATATATATAAATATATACTCGCACAAACATATATATATATATATATATATATATATATATATATGCACACATTACATATTTGTTAAAGAATAAATTGATTCTGTAAATTATATTCTATTATAATATACTTTATATTCAGTCGATACACGCCTTTGAATTTTTTTTTTTTTTTTTTACACGCTTTTGAAAATTTTTTAAAGTAGTACAGTTTCAAAAGCCGGGACGATTTGTTATGCTGTTTTATATATGTAGGTTGTCTGTATTGATAGATTTTTGTATGCATTTTCACCTACACATTTCTGACGATGTTTTAATCCCAAGGAAACAGGGTCAATTCATGGCAGAAGTTGAACATCCTATAATAATTACTCTTTTCTCTCCTCTTGCTAATCCGTCAATGCTTCATAAATAATGAACAATTTTCTGTTGGACAGATAAGAACACATTTTTTATATCAGAAACACTAGTTAGTTTCAACCAAATAAAGACATGTAAAATTATGCAACTTTTATAACAAATAAATGTTTTTTTTTCTGTTTTGATTAAATTAGAAGGCAAAATATATAAAGCTCTAACTTCAATGAGAAAATGAAAGAAAAAAAGGCAATATATAAGTTCTTACCTCTTTTAGGAAATGAAAAATATTGCCAATTTCAAATGTTTTTATTTGTATCACCTTAATTCAGAAAATCACGACAAGCATTCATATTTTTTATTACGATCGAAATAATTTGTTAGCATTAATTCTAATTTTAAACATGCGATAAGGGAAATTCTACCTATCATTTTAATCATTAAATTAAAAATTAAGTTTAATCAGTAATTTCAAATAGGGAAACGGTGAATTTTTAGGGGTTAAATGTAGTTATCATTACTGTAATTATTATTTGTACTTCTGTTTAATACATTTCTTTACTTGGTTATTTGCTACTACTTGATAGAAGGCGATTTATTAAATATATGCCCTCTTTTTCAAGAAATTCTAATGTTAAGTGATAAGTAACATGTAAGGTGTTTATGCAGTCAATAATACGTCGATGGGTATTCACAGCGATAAGCAATCTTTGAGATTCTTAAAGAGTTTATACTAGAAAACATGACTGTCCAGCTGTTCATTATTATAGATACGCGCTTAAATTTATTATGTGCGTTGTGACTTATTGGATAGGGTATAATGAGAAATAGGAGAGATGAGTTTGAATTCCAGTTGAATTCATATCATTCTTTTGCGCGAAAATACCATTGTGAAGGGTATTGATCATGTATTTTCCTCTAGCTATAAGTTGAATAGAAGAACAGTAGTATCTATAGCCTTGCTTGGAAACCAGCCTACAGCAGAAAGATATGGCAACCTACCCTGTCAAACATGATCGCCCAAATGTGTATCACGTATGGCCCTTAACTGACTTACTGATTATATTTAGTCAGTCAGTTAATTGCCATACGTGATACACGCTGGTTTATAATATCACAAAAGAAACATGACTGAGTGAGCAAAAGATTATCCCGCAGGAGGTTGACATTGCTTTCTGATATAGACTGATTGGTAGAAACGAATTTGTCCTATTATTAACCCGTAACTGGAAGGAAGGGACGGATTAATAACTTTCCCAAGCGTACTTGTGCGTAAATGAATGCAAAGAATTGAACTAGAATTCAAACTCGGTACTCCGATCTCTCATCTCGAGTCGATATACATTGCGCCAAAACGCACATCCTCGATTATATTTAAGCTGTTTCATTTCCTTCAACTTTTAAAAAAATTCCCGCATATTTATGTTCTCATTCTCTTTACCAGAAGTGCTCTTGTCTGGTGTTAATCCATGCGAATGTATTTTATTATCATCATCTTTATTATCTCAGCTAAAACGCAGACATTCAGAATTTATCAATTATATCAAGGTCCTGGGCATGACAAACTGCATCCGGCAGCAAGTCCTGGAACCATCTTTTAATTGATGTGGTTCTCAGGTACACCCTGACCCGGAGTGGTAGCATCTGTTAAGGTCCTAGCTATGGGCAAATAGTTAACCCTCAAATTGTGGTCAAAAGAATATCAAATTATAAAAATACACTTTTAAAGACCTATATACATAAAAATATTTTTTTATAAAAAAATATACATTTTGAAGGAAAATATTACAAACAATACATTTTTTGACAAAAATAAAATGATTACCCTAACGCATTTTTCAACGAAAAATATTATTCTCAGCAAAACATTGAATACGAAAATAGGAGAAAAGTTTGTTTTGTAAAATGAAAAAAAATAAAAATAAAAAAAATTCTTTAAGATCTGGCTAAATCAATCTTCTCTCTATAATTGAACATTAAAAATAAATTAAAACCGTATCTTTTTGGCATTAAATAACCTACAAAGATTGATATACCGTTAAACAGATTTCAAACTCACTCAACAATATCAACATTTTTTTGTCTGAGCAGCATGTCAGAAATTGATGTTGGGTTAAAAGTTTTTTCTTCCTATATGTGCAATATCTCTTCCAGAAATAGGCAATCATAAACCACAACAACTCCTTATCACTCTTAAATTTTCTCTTATAATTTTCCCATTCCCAGCCCTACCATCCACTACCCTAAGCCCAACAATTATTTCATGTTTCTCTTTCGCCTGTCTCTCTTTCTCACTATCAATCCTGTGGTTGTCGATTTATCCAAGCCATCCTTTTTATTTACAGAGATCACAGCTGTTTGTTCTTGATCTTAAATATAATTTTCCTTTTCGTTTACTTCCTCTCCAAAAGCTCGCCGTTGCTCACATGTTTGGTCAATGATCTCAGCATCCTTCTTTATAACGACATTTCCGTTGCTTCACGTCTTTCTGTCATCTTTAGTGAGATTTTCCCGTATTCACTGTCATATAGAAGGACAGACATCACATAACAGTCCAATCTTATTTCTGCGTTTCCAACGAAATATTACTATCTCTCAATATTCTGTTTAACATTTGTAATGCGTCCTGTCTATACCAAGACATTTTCGTATCTGTGTCGCTCTTTCCGTCTTTTGTTGGAACACTTTCCATGTATTTAAGTTACTGTTGGTGCTTGATTTTAGTATCCCCGCCATGTAATTTGCCTTTCGGTATTCTCTTTTTGATGATGACAACGCAATCAGTTTTCTTGTAGTTTATCTTTATTCCTCTCTTCTTGCTTCACTTTGCTACTTTCTGTAAGAGTCCTAGTAAACATTTATAACACCCAGTATGAAAATAGCATGGTAGATACATGCATCATAGTAATGAGAGGTATATGATAACTGGTATTCATAATAGCAGCGCATAAGTTTAAAGTTTTGGACCAATTAAAAATACTTCCAGGTCGATCAAGCAAGTCCTCTCTGGCGGACTCTGGTACACTGTTAATATCGTATTCTAAATTACCTATCTCAAACATCAGACTTAAGAAACATAGGACGTGTTAACGCATCAAATCAATTGATAACTGAAGCCATGATCATTATGCCTTTACTGCCATATATTATTATTATTGTTGTTAGTTTTATATTTTTTGATTTCTCTTTTATATTGTTTCCTTTTGGATTCCCCCAAGAGTACTAAGTTTTAAATAGCATCATGGTATTTTTCATTGTTCTTCTCCCGTATTGCTTTTCTGGCATGTATCTCACATTACATCACCATTCCCATCCATCTCTTTTTCAATGTCTGAAACACCCTATTACCTACTCGTCTTTATCTTTGATATACTGTCATGTGGTCCCTTGCACACCAGTAGTACGATTATCTTGTTTGGGCTGAAATGTCTAGAAAATGGAAACAGATAGAGAGATACATCTGAAAACACTAAGATATATAGATCAGTAAACACTGTTGAGAAAGTAAATGTAGATTGCTAATAAAAAACATATATATATATATATATATATATATATATATATATACACACACACACACACATACATACATACATACATGTGTGTATGAAAGTGATAAGAAAATATTTGAGGGAATTCCAGACATTTGTATAGCTAAGAAAAACTGGGACATTTGGATAACAACAGACTGGTGCAGATTGAGATATATATATATGGATTTCTTCCATAGAGAATCCCTATGATGAAAAGATATATATCGGAAACACTATGAATATTTGAAAGGCGCTTTTACAATCACCTCTCATCCTTCATTAACAAAGAAAAACAACACATGACGTCTATTTCCAAACACTTTTGGAAGTTAAAAAACGAAAATAAAACACCTAAATCTAAATGGAAAAATCCTCAAACAAGCAAGAACAGCTAAATCAAAAGAAACATGTTTCATTTGTCTTAAAGAAGAAATTGAAATCATTAATAGTAGGCACCTCCACTTTTGCACGGGAAAACAGCAATAGCGTAATGCAAAACGCCACAAACTTCACTAAAATAAAGTTTTATCGTCAAAATGTTTAAATTATGATTAAGAGGAAAGATCAAAGTTTTTAATTATTTTTAACAATTTTTTAATCCTTTCTAACATTTTTGAAATATTGTCAAAGTTTTGTTTCGATTGGTTTTAGCGGCTAAGGAGCGTTTTACTACTGTTTTACAATAGACGCCAATTTTTTGCATTTGCCACTTTTAGGTTGAAAACACATTAATTTTGAAATTCGCTCAAAATTCAAATAATTGTCGGATTTTAATGAAACTTTCAGTATTCATTCACAAATGGATGAAATTACTCCTGAAATTATTATTTTTTAAAATCTTGGTAAAAATATTTTTTTTAACTGTTAACCCCCCTTCACGTAAATCCCTGACGGTTAAAAAATTTTAAATAGCGGCAAACTTTTGTTTAATTACTTCAAGGCAGGACTCATTGGAAAATATAAATCACCCATTTCTTTTATCTTAAGTTTGAAATCAATATCCGAAAACCTTCTCCGAAGAGTAAAATAAAAAAATGCAATAAAACTCAGACATAATTAATTTTGATAATCTTTTGAATTACTGGAATAAGTCACAACTACTGAGGACATTATACTCTGAAGAAAATTTTTTCCGATTAAAATTTTAAAATAATAGTTTTAATTTTTTTAAATTAAAATAATTTAATTGCTTTTAAAAATGTTTTAAATCTCCGAAGACTTGATTTCGAGTTTTCTTTATAGTTAATAGCTGAGTATCATATTGCCTATCTAAAATTGAAAAGTATAATAAAAATCGTTAAGCCGTATTTTTTAAATTAATTTAACAAAAAAAAAAATTGTGTGTAAATATGTTCATTTGCGTTCCCTTTTTGAGTAAGTACGGTGTTCCATAAGAGTCATAACATGTTTACATAATTCTAACATCTGCAGTAATTCAGAAAGCATATTCAAATGTCTGGCTATAAATGTAAACTAAAATTCTATTAAATATTACAAAATTACTTAAATAATTATTTTAAATTTTACTATTTAGTTAAAAACAAAAATAAAAATAAAATTGTTTTTTTTGGCGCGTATGGTCGCAATACTTTCCGTCTAACAACTTCCGGAGCTCGTAAATCTTTTAACACCCTACCATTGCGTCATCGAGGTGATGACAGGTAGGGCTACCGCAGTTAAAAAGTTGTTTTTTCTAAATTTCTGGCAGTAAGGAATTATTACTTGATTGACATCAGATAAAGGTAAGTTTCAACTTTAAAAATTGACTTAAATGACGTGCCAGCAAGGTATATTTTTATTTTTGCAAGATTTTTAAAACAGAAATTGGGCTACTGTTGACAGTGTTGACAGAATGTGTCAATGAATCAAAAATGGTGGGAAATTAACTTAATTTTTCGATTTAAAAAAAAAGTTAGATTAAAATCAATATAGTGTATTTTCCTTTCGGGAATGAAAATTTAATCTTATGGCTTTCAATTAAAGCTAATTTTAAAGTTGAAGATTACTTATTTATTTTTAAAATTTAAATTTAGGTATCGAAAAATCAGTGGAGGTACCTAATTAATACATAAATAGCGTCAGGCATTTAAACCAGAGGCATTAAACCACAATAAACTGCAAACTTATTAAAGAACTAAACTAAAATCATGCTGAAAATTACTGCACAAGCCAAAACGAGGACCCCCTCTAGAGACGATAAACATTTATAGCATTAATAACCCTCTTATATCAAACTTTACCTATTACACCCCACAAACTATAATTAAATCTAATTTAAAATTTTATAGAAAAATAATTTCCTAAATTCAAAATTAAGGTTAAATATACAAAATTAGATTAATTATAAAACTGTGCTTAAATAGAAACTTATTCTATTGTTTAAAAAAAAGAAAAAAAAAAAATAGGAAAACATTAAAGATAGGTCCGGTCTAATCATTTCCCACCCTTTACACCTCCTTATTCTCCCCTCTAATAACACCAAAGAATAAAGGTTAGCAAGGCGGTCATAAAACACACTTTCATGAATCAACTATGACCTCTACATACCCAACTTTCTTCAAGTAGACTATTTACAAGACTTATTCCCTTATCGCTAACCCCCGCCAACCTTCCATACACAACTCCCAAATAAAAGAAATGAGGCATATATATATATATATATATATATATATATATATAGAGAGAGAGAGAGAGAGAGAGATAAATAGATAGATGCAAAAAGACTCGTGTAGATTGACAGTTAATAAAGAAGACGTGTTATATATAATTAAAATATAGTCAAAAATATACAATTATAACTGGATAAACACACACACACATATATATATATATATATATATATATATATATAGAGAGAGAGAGAGAGATGTGTGTGTTTAGATTGATCGATGTATGTATAGCTAAAGAAGAAAGGATAAAAATATTCTTTATAGAAATAAGTAAAATACTCGTACTGATAGATAGCTAGTACAATATTTTATATCTATCCGTTAGCCATGGTCATGGAAGTAGAAGAAAGGTTGTCAGTCATATATGCTGACAGTTGGTGCCTGATAGTGATATCAAATATTCTGTAGATAGACATCACTTATAGTATCTTTTCCTATTCTGCATCCTGAGAGAATATGTGAAGAATGATAGATGGATGGTCTCTCGTGGATGACGTTTATTCAAAGCTAGATATTCATAGAAGTCAACCAAATCATCTGCTATAGCTTCATGTTTGCTTTCATACAATGTCGGGGACATATAGAGGTTAGATTTCAGATTTGTGTCTAGTGGTTTCTGCTTGGACTGAAATGACAATACATAATGGCTAGTTACATTTGAAATCGGACACTAGCCTTGAGTCAATACACGCTTTTCATTTATATCTTCAGGTAGGTGTAGCGTAGTTCTCTCAGCCTTTGAGTATATTTCTTAGTTGAGTATGCAAAGCCATGGTTTATGACCAAAGCAGACCGATTTAATATAACCTTTTAATCAAAATCGTCTGAACACATTTTTTTTGTTACAGTTCTCAACAACTTAATAGGATTTTGTCTTTTTAGGAAGATTTGTCTTTTTGCCATCAAAACATAACGGTAGTCGTTTTCAGGCCCATGATTGCATTTGTTGTGATTCTATCTAAATAGAAATAGTGAAACGCAAAACAAAAATCAACATTACATTTTTTTAATAATTTGGTACTAAAACAGTGCAACACATCAATACATAAAAAATACATTTTTATATTAGAATAACAAATAATAAATTTTATGATCTACAATCTATATATCTAAAAACATCTTTAGTCTGAATGTATAAAATTATATAAAGATATGTAGATTCCGTAATTAAAAAACCAATAGAGATTGATATACTGTTAAACAAATTTAACCAACCAAATTTTATTAAAAGCCTCATTCCATTATTGCAACCTACTTACACTAGCTTGTTAGTGAATTTATCCGCTGTTTACATGTTTACCTCTTGTCGGCAATATTTTCTGTGCGTATTAAATTCATCAAACCATCTTTCTTATGCATACTAAAATTTTAAAATGGCTCATTTGTATTGTAATTTATAAATATCAATGTTGATAAGACGATAAACTTGATCTGAGATTCGCAGCTGAGCGCTATTCTGATCTAATAATAACTTCTCAGTGGGGGCAAAAACTTTCACAACCAAAGTGGTTACACACCATCATCGCCGATCACACCCTAAACTATCTCCAGTTAATTTGAACGGATATCTCTTGAAGGAGACTCCGTACATTGAGGGGATATTGTGCCTCTGTATCACACTTGATGTTATGGTGAATTATTATATGTGATCCATCGTTAAAGAATATGATAAAATGCTCAATTCCCTATACTACCGCACCGCATTAATTGACACCTTCAGTTTATCAATTACCTTTTCTAAGAAGCAAAATATGTAGTACATTTTCAATATCTGGGCAGAGAGCATCCAAGACATGGCATTTCAGATATAATAGAATTCACAAACTGCCCTGAGTCCTTGTCAGAAAAGGATTGTTTTCTCTAATCTTTTTCAAACAGAATATAGTGGATCCCTCTGCCTAATCACTACTACCATAGAGAGTTCTCAGACAATCTACATTCCTTGATTTCTCCAGTTCTGACTTTTTCAACTAGACCGACCAATCCACTGACATAATAGCCAACCAACTACACTTCTTTCGACGAGTCCCACCCAAATAGCTTCTTGCTGCAAACAACGTCCGAATGGTACACAGCCCCATAAGAGGATTTTTCCTGGTCACTACAATCTTCTTCATATCTAGCTTATCTTCTATCCATATACTTTTCCCTTGAGTGTATCCCTCGACTTCAAGTGTTCCCAGGCGTTGAACAATATAAAGTATACGGTAAAAACCAATTTTGAAATATACGATTTTTTATTCTACTTTTGTTTAAAAATCTCAATTGCTACATGCTTTATTCATGGTATTATAAAATAGCTTCTGCAAATTTGTTTCTTTTGAATAAAATCTCCATGAAGACAATTTCTAGAATCTACTGCTATACAGAGCTCTGATATTACATAGCATTTTCAGCACATTTTTTTTATTTTCTGATAAAACATTCCTGTTTTTAAATATTTGTTTAGTCATCGGGAGACAAAATATGTTATTTAAAATAGCCTTCGTAATTCTGTGTCAGATTTTTGTTCGCTTTTAAAAAAAAATCGTAGATATTTAAATTTAATTTTCTTATTCTCTATACTTCGTCAGTTCTTATATTTGAATTCTGGACTGTTCCAATTTTTGTCAAAAATTAATTCCTACTTCTTACAATTGAGGTTTATTCTTTTCTTCTACCTATCCTTTACTGATTTCACTAAGGATCACTAAATTTTCCCTTCGGTTTCTACTTTCAACAGTATATCTTTTGCATGACATATGTTAATAATAGTGTGTGTGTCACGAATAAGTACTAGTAATAATTTAGTAATTTCAGGGATGTCTCATTGTAAAGATTAAATAAGTCACTATATCACATCGTTATTAGTTACTTGTATGCATACATACTACTTCTCCATTTATAATAATTAAAATGAAATTAATGTTTATTATTAGTAAAATTAATATATTTAAGTGGTACTTTAAGTCGTTACAGGAGCCCAAATCAGTATATATATCGGTAAGACATAATTCGAAGTAGTGGCAAGCTATAATAATTTAAACCATGAATGAACATAGAATTAAGGAAAATTAGATATAACGTTGGTAGAATCCTCTTAAGTGTGCTGCCCTCTAACATCCTACACTTAGTTCTCTAATCAAGGTTTCTCCCCTCATTATACCTCGTTGTTATTGGTTTGCCATCTATTTAAACAAAATCTTACGATGATTATTCGATGTTAATCTCAGTCAATCTCAACTTCAAAATGTCTTCTAAGTAACAGATATTCCAAAACCTATTTTCACATTATTTATCCAATTATTTCATTCTTTTTATTTCTG
This sequence comes from Ascarosepion bandense, assembly GCA_037127315.1. Classification (NCBI taxonomy): domain Eukaryota; kingdom Metazoa; phylum Mollusca; class Cephalopoda; order Sepiida; family Sepiidae; genus Ascarosepion; species Ascarosepion bandense. The sequence continues at coordinate 3,774,696 of JBBBDQ010000249.1, forward strand.
ATTCACCAAATTTATAGTTATTTTTCTTTCAATCATGATTAAACTTTATACATGTCTCATATGTATAATCCATGACATAGTATTATTCTGAAAAATAAAATCTATTACCTCATGTTTTTTTAAATATGATAAGTGTTGAGGATCCTGATAATGAGAACCACACAAAATAAGAAACAACAACAACCAGAATCTGAAATAGAAAAGTAAGTATATTAAACGTAGAGGTACAGACTTTAACGCAGGTTAGAAAACCAGCAATACAGTTAGTACGAAATATACATACAAGTCTCTGAAGTAAAGTAAGTCCACGTCGGAAGCTGACGGGTGCAGAGTGTTAATATTCTGCTGAGAGGAGCCGATCTACTATGAACTGCTCACGCGCTATTCTCCGTGAAACCTCGGTAACCTACAAACTCTGTCTGTATCTATCGTAGCAAGAGGATATGTATACTGTAGAAGAGTCTATTATCATGGAAAAAGGGAAGACACCACAACAGTAAGAAATATTCCAAAATCCACTGTCAAATATAAAAATTCATATTATATGGTAATACAAAATTCTCTGTTTCTATCGATATTTTCATATTTTTATAACATTGCATTTTTTCAATTCAATCTAGTTTTCTGATTCATGTATTACATTCGCTATCTTGCAAAATGCTATCATTTATGTTTGAATTTACGGTCAAGTTTAACATAGCTTGTTGCATATGTAGAAGTCTCTTTTTGATTTAATACGTTTCATCTCTATGCACGTACATTTTGATATCTTCAGATTTGTTTAAAACGTTCATTCCTTTATTCATACTAAAAAATAATCATTCAGTATTAACAACATTTTACATTTTTGCTTCACTATTTTCTTTTTTCTTAAAATCATATTCACATTTGCATCCTCATAGATTATTCTTTGTTTCGTTTGTAACATATCAAGATTTTAAAACTTTAAATGAAATGAATACTGGGAAAACCAGAACTGAATACAGTGTTTGAATGAAATTTCGTATTACAACGACTGATCAGAAAAAATATCTGACAAGAGTTAAAACGATTTTATAATTTACAATTTGAAAACAGCAGAAAAAAATAAGGGACTAATTAAAATGATCTAATTATAGCCTTCACATCATTGACTTTATAATCTAATGATATTTTATCCGTTTGTTAGCTGTCTTTGTAATATAGATTTTTATCTAAATTCCTTTTATTTCTTACATTGTCAATAATATAATAATTCGTTTGGGCTTCGAAGCAATTTATTCACTATTCTCTAGTTTCTTTTAGGTGCGAGGTATTGCAAAGTTATCAACACGGAAAGCAAAATCGACAAACAGCGCACCAAATTCCGCTTGGGTTGCTTGCGTTCACTTAGTCTAATGGCTTTTTGACAGGTTGGAATCCATATCCCTGCACTATGTCCCATCACCAAATATCGTGAAGAAAAATGTCACCTTCTTGAAAGAGAAAGGGTGTATGAATTAGTATTAGTATAAAGCACTATCAAGAAACTGGTCTGTCTCAAAACAGGCCGCAACTATTGCCGACCTTGTCTGTGGTCAGCTGTCGTCTTTTAGTAGATGTTATACGGTGATTAAGAATATTTGCGTGTGAAATGAATGTCGGATCCTCCTAGTGAATTTCAAGTGCTTGGAAAATTTATTTATCCTATGTTTTTTTTTTATAGAATTTTCAAGCCAGTGTAGACTTCGGAAGAAGGCTGAATATAAAAGACAAGATCAATTCGCATTCTAGGCTATTTTTAACCATATGAGACCTTTTCAGAATGCTCAGCTAAACCTAAAGTTGTGATGGCCTTTCTATTCCTACGGATTTCAGGGCACCAATATTAATTGCTTCCTTTGGGTTTTGTTTATTTCTTAGAGACGCAGCTGGATTTCATTATCTGGGGTAGATATGTTATTTGCTTCATAACCTCAACATAGTAAGTGCAATTTCTGCAATTTCTATATAGGAAAACATTGCTCATTAATTAAGATACTGATATTATTCCGCTCGCCTAGTTAGTTGATTGATTATAAAGTATGGTCAACTTAGATTAGAAAATATATGAATATACTTAAAAAGCATTTTATGTTAACTCATATGCACTGTTACAATGTCTAGACGACCCCGTAAAGAAAGGTATAAAATCTTGGCATTTACACGAATTTGAAAAGTGGCACTAGGGAGAAATTCAGAACAACTACAATCCTTAAATAAGCACGCTTTGCTGTGCATATTTCGATTGTTAAATGATACAGATCTTATATTAGATATTTGGACTGATTTAGGAGATGCATACCTTTGGAACATTTTAGGAGAGACGGACTATTCGAAGGATTTAGGAGAATTATACTTACCGACTCATCTAGGAGAGACATATCTTCCGAATATTTTAGGAGTGACATAATTTCCAACTGTTTTAGGAGAGACACACCTTCCGACATATTTACAACTATCAAACGTTCCGACTGATTTAGCAGAGATACGTTTCTAATTCTTTCAGATTTTCAAAATAAATAGTTAACATTCTTTCTATATCTGAGTGGTTACTGAGCTTTTGACATTCCGCCCAAGAACGCATTGAAATAAAATAATTATGTTGTCAGGCAAATTTTATGATTTCTTTTACTTAAACCGAGAACATTTCATAAATCATCGAAAATAGCTAATAAATAGAAGAGCCAAAATCCCGCCACAATAGCGCTCTAAAAGAGAAATTCAAAACTTTCATACTACAGGCGAGTTTTAAATGTTTTCAAGACTGACTTCAAGAAATTACTTAAAAATCCGTAAATATGAATATGGGAAAACCGTTTAGAAGCTATTTGAAACAACTACGACAGCGTTGTAAATGCAGAAACACTTCAATATATTTTTCATTTTTGTCTGTAATTGACATGATTTCTTATAGAAGTTGGGTTTTATCGCAATTCATTCTCCACGACTTTGAATTCAAATACGTTTTCTAGACAGATTGCAACCAAAAGTGACAGTATAAATTTTCCTCCCCATCAAGAGTCGAGTAAAATGTTCATTAGTCAGTCAGCTAAGTGCCATACGTGATACACCTTTGGGAGATCATGGCTCTTTCGATCCATGACAAAATAATTTCCCGCAGTAGATTCCCATTGCTTTCTGCTGTAGATTGGTTTCCAAACAAGGCTACAGAATGAAAAATATCCTTCACTGGAGTGAAAAGACATGGAGTCATATCTTTTCTAAGAGTATTTCCCCTTAGGTAAATGTAATGAATTCAACTGAAGTTCGAATGTAGATATTCTTTGCCTATAGATATAATTTCGCAATGAAATGTATTTACATTGGCAGGTGAAAAATGTGTTTACGTTGAAGGAATATTTTTTTAAAAATTCAAAAAGGCAGGCGCCGGTAGACAGGTGAAATCATGTTTTGGTAAATAGCCGCAGACAAGTTCAGGGAATATAAACCTTCGGAAAGCAAATAATAATAATTCGAGAATAATAAACACTATGTTTAAAAGAAGATGACATAATCTAGCAAATCTCGGCTATATAAAAACAACGTTCCCGAGGATCTATCAGAGCCAGCTGAAAAGGATAATTAGAAAAACTCAAGGAAGAGAAGACAACTCCAGCCGGTTAACTGTCTTCGTATGCCTGTATGCTATATCTTAGCCATTTCTCCACTCCACACTATATCACCGAAAAGGTATGAAAATATAATTTTATATTTTTTATATCTGTGTCCGTCGTTTATCAGTGAAAATGATAAACATTTCCGTTTGTAGATTATATATACGACAGTTATAACACATGAAATAGTCACTCCGATTTCTCCTTTTGAGCCGATATATATTGCACTAGAACACATATCGAAAATATAATTTCAAGTAGACAGAAAAGGACATGCGGCGGCTGGTCCTGATATCTAGATTATAGAGTGTAGTACATGGATCAATGTTAAAATGAATGACTCAACAGGTAAGCAAATGCCAATTTTGGTGTTAAATCATACGTACACTAGTATTAAACGCACAGATATAGGATATAAAAGATTGATTCATGCTTTTCTAAAGACAGTACTTGAACTCGCCTTGAAAATTGCATATTCGCCGCCGACAACCGGTATACTACCCACACATTTTTATTTCGCTCATAGTATGAATATCGGATTTTATATTATGCAGTTTTCTATTTCATAGCTCTTCTGGTTTGAAACTTTGAGAATAAACATTACAATTCTCAAAGGATATTTCTGATTGAGACAAGTGTAATGATTAAATTCTGTCGATATACTTTGACCACATTGCTTAAATTACCGAAATTTTATCCCATTTCGAAATTTGCAATCACCACAGCGGAGGTTATCAGAATTAAATTGAAAATCTAAGATTATATCTGGTGTCATCTGTTGCCGTTTGGGTGATATCAGAAGAGGCCTCTAGCTGATATTTGTTGTGAAATTGTTTCTTTAAAAAAAATCTAGAGAGTGTTGCATCAGTAAAGCGTTGGGATTCATCAATCTAGATGTCTCTTAGATACGAGATACTTTGGGGTGCAACGCGTCATATTCTTCGTACGAAAAATGCATATATATATATATATATATATATATATATATATAGAGAGAGAGAGAGAGAGAGAGAGAGAGAGAGAGACATCCGCAGAGAGATCAGTTTCGCTGTATCACAGCTCATCAGTACGGCTAGACATCTGATTCCTTTTTAACCCAGGATTGAAACTCGACCAAATTGGCGTCAGCGGCGAATTTACCTTTTAGCTACGGGTGTTCGGAAGAAGGCAGATATTTTAGTATTTTAGTAAACGCCAGTAACCAGAGTTCTCTAATTAACTACTGAATGAACGAGACGGAGATCCTTGAGTAGCTATTATTTTTTTCTATGTCTACCATACTTACAATGTGCTCATTCAGAGTTAGATATGGATCATTATGAGATAATGCAGATTATCGGCATCTTACACTTTCAAAAGTCACCAATTCAATAATTTAACATAAGAAATGTCTTGGAGAATCAACCAATATATGTGTATGTGTGAGTGAGAGAGAGAGAGAGGGTGGAAGCAGCTACAATTTCCAGAAGAAAGTATATAAAAATTAACGCTAATATATACACTATATATATATATATATATATATATATATATATATCGTATATATTAGCGTTAATTTTTGTAAATGTACACTAAATATATATATATATATACTACATATATATGTATATATATATATACATACACTACATATATATATACATGTATATATATACACACAATATATATATATATGTGCATTACATGTATATAAATATATATTATGTATACACTGCATGTAAATATACACACTACATATAAATATACAAACTGCATCTATATAAACACTACATCTATATATACACTAAATATATATATATATATAAACACTACATATATATAAACACTATATATATGTATTCTATATATATATAGATATATATACACTACATATATATATACATATACTACATATATATACATATATATATATACACTACATGTACATATATATAAACACTGCATATAAATATATACATTATATATATACAATAAATTTATATATATATATATATATATATATATATATATATATATACCCTACATACATATATATTTATATATACACTACCCACATATCTAAATATATACCTGGACACACACACATATATATATATATATATATATATATACTAGACACATACATATATATATATAAACTACACATATATATATATATACATTACACATATACACACAGACATATGTATAGATATACATATATATATATATATATATATATATATATATATATATATTACATATGTTATTTATTCAGAAATTATAACATGAATATGTTATAATATCACTACAACGCAGCTATCTTTTTCGATACTTCTTGTATCTTGTCAAGAATTGTAGAAAGAAAGTACCTCCTTCTGTAATTATATTATAACATATTCCTGTTATAATATCTGAAAAAATATTATTAGCTATACATTGTATTGAGCATATTTAAGAATACTTTTCCTTTGGGTAGACAATATTATTCCATCCATATATATATATAGTTAATAAGATGGCTATGAACAAAGCACACATTACTTACTTGCTATCTAAGTTTCAGCCAAGTGGTATAAACCTAAGTTAAAAATAAGTGGTGTATTCTGTAAGTAGCTATATATTTCAAGAATATAGAAAACTACAGACACATAAATTAGTTATGTAATTTTCTTTCGTTGATGGGAGCAATTCTGGAAGTCGTTTTTGAAGATTGCTAGCAGGGAGCTACTTCGTCTCGTTCTCTTGGCTTTCCTCCACTTCTTGTAAAACTTGTTGCTTCCAAGTGTGATTTGATTATTTGGGGGAATAATTTTCCCAATTTGAGAATACGAGAAATTCGGTTGTTTTCAGAAGTGAAAAATTTGATAGCGGTAGCAAGTTCAGCTACCAGGTACTCACCTCAACTGTGTAACACCAACTGGTAACTCTTTGATATGGATAACATAAATTTTTGTATTCATCCTTGAAGATCTTTCACGGTCTTGGTTTAGTATGGTATATTGCTTCAATACTCCTGTTTGGAAACACATATATAAAAATAGGGAGTTGCTATATATATATATATATATATATAAATGATGAGATGTTAGTTTGTGTGTATGTGTCACTGTCTGTTTGTCTGTCTCTCTGTCTGTCTGTCTGTATGTATGTCCCTTATACAAAATCAAAATTTTCCTGATTTGAGAATATGAGAAATACGGTTGTTTTCAGAAGTGAGGAAGTTGTAGTTAGCCAAAACCTGCTGTATAATCCATGGAAACTAAAGTTATATCTGTGATGTAGTGATACGACCAAAATATATGCGCTTTTTTCCCTGCGCCACCAAAAACGACGGTAGTTAGTAAGAAAGTTATAACGGTGTGCCCGTGCGACAAATTCCAAAAACAATCTTATTGCGTAAGTATATTGAAAGATCTTAAGACACGTGTAACTTTTCGATTATATACATAGAAAAGAGATTATGACTATACTCGTGTCAAAAACCTTCCTCGAATAGTTTTGACGGAAGGAAAAAAATGGTTTGAAAAAAAAAAAGAAAGAGCTTAGTACATGAACATCAGTCAAAATGTTCGGACCGATATCAGAACGAAGCCGAAAAAATAACCCCGATACGAGTAATCAACTCACAGAATGCGCTCAATACAGAGGTAGAGCAAAATGAATAGATAACACCAAATGAAGCAGACGAACCTCCCTAGATTTCACCTAAAAGGATCATCAGGGAAGCTGCCCAGCATTCCTTGACGATCCTTTATATGAAACCTAGGTAGCTTCGTCTGGCTCATTAGGTGTTATATATATATATATATATATATATAACACCTACGTAGGTTTCACCCTCACGATCCGTTTAGGTGAAACCTAGGTTGTTTCGTCTGGCTTATTATATATATATATATATATATATATATATATAAGTATAGAAGTCCAGTCCGTAAACGGTGCGGATAATCCAACAAGATTAACTTAATATAAAATATTAAGTGTTATATTTATATGGAGAGCTCAATGGATGTTAACAAGAACAATATAATATTTATAAAGGAAAACTCAACACTTCATTTAAATTGGTTATAAATTATAATTCATTTCAATGAGCTGAATTAGCTCATTTCCTCAGACCACACAATATTCCTTCGATTTGGTACAAATAATTTGCCAGAATAAGCATTTTTTTTAACTGAAATGAAAGATAAAAAAAATAAAATAAAGAAAAAAGAGAAAAACCAAAAGAGAGTCAAGTCTTAGGCATTGGCGTCAGGTCGGGGGTATTCAGATCAGTCGTGAAGATGTTGACCGCTAAATAAACTTCTAAATTCCATGGATATGTGCGTATGTGTAACCCCCAAAATTATCCCACTCATGTACACTAACTTAAGTTCATACGCACATATGCATGTATTCGCTCATATACTTACAAATGTGACTTTGTTTATGCCTATACATACTTACCGACCTACATTTTTCATGTCTACATACGGATCTTGTGTTCGTATACTCACATTTCATATAGACGGGATTTCCGCGCGTATAGTGTTATACACATCTATATAATTATGCTGGTCATTCTCAAACCTACTACCAAAATACCCATATTATTTCATACCTCTCATACAACCTCACATCCCTACGTATATGTGCTCATAAATGTGTATACGAGCAACTTTTTATATAACCCTATACATAAACACAATGTAGACCTTTGTACACTTAACTCCTAAACGAGGTGGTATATTTTTTCTTACGTCGTCACAAACATTACACACACACACACATACACACATATTATATATGATATATATGTGTGTTTGTTTGTGTGTGCGTGTGGTGTGTGTTTAATCAAATGTGTCGGTTTTTTGATATGGTAACAAACCTTAAGTACGCAGCGTAAAGCCACTTTGGTACCGATTTTGTACTTTTTGCGCGGACACACTAATTTACGAAATTCTCGTTCACTTTAGGTTGTCACAACATTTTGGAGAAAATTGTCTGCATGTAAGTATATATGTATGTAAATATTTTCAGCTTGATTGTTTCTGTAGAAAATGGATAATAAAGAGACCAGAGAAATAACTCATTCCATTCTCTGAGGGACTTTGCCTGGGTATTATAGAATTTATTATACTGCACTTGTATAACCAAATGACATGATGGCATTGTTTTGTAAATTTGAGAGCGTTCATGAATGTTCATCAGGTGGTTGAATGTTTAGTCAAAGCGTGACGCGGTCACAGTATGTCTTAATTTAAATTCTGGTGAAAAGTAAAGTTTGAATGAAATAGACCCGTCGGGAGGAAAAGCTAACTATTCTTGTGCTGATATCACAGAATAATTTTCTACTCTGTCATAAATATTTCAATGTGGAAATTATATTTTCATCTTGTTTCCATGGGGTAATTTTTAACCGAAAATTATTTATGAAACTTAGCCAGTACTTTTTCAATATTTACAATTAAGGTATGTAATATAACAAACAAATTCGAAAATAGCATTAAAATTTGAGTTGTCATTTTATGCATAGAAAATAATATCTGATGTATTTTGGTGGATGTTTCGTATTTCTAATATATGTAAGTTAAGACATTTACCATACGTTCATGCAGGATCGGGCCAAATAAGCAAAAGTGATCAGTGTGTTATCTTGATGACATGAAATACATATTTGGTTGTATATCTTCTTCTACGTGCCTTATCCTTTCAGGACGTAGGTAATCATGACTTTCCACGTATCCCTATCCCTGATGGTTCTTAGTATGTTTTCTACTGCACGCAACCTCTGTTCCGTCATCCAACTGTTCAGTTATCCGCTGCCTTCTTCTGTCTCTTATTTCTTCTGTCTGTCTGTCAGTATCAGGTTCTCCAAGCCCGCATTCCTAATCGCAACTTCAGTTATCTCTTTTTGATGCCCACTATTAATTTTTTTTCGATGCCATCCTTTCCAAAAGTACATCATTGCTCACATGTTTGATCTATGATATCCGCAGCCCCCTTCTGTAGAACCACATTTCCGCTGCTTCAAGTTTTTTCCTCATTTTCGATGATATTGTCCGGCATTCACTTCTGTACTGACGAACTGACATCACATAGGAATCTAGCACTCTCTTTTATGTTTCTAGTTAAATTTTCTTGTGTCTTAGTACTTTATTCATCTTCTGAAACGCGTCCCTCGCCATGCCAATTCGACATCGGATCTCAGTGTCGCACTTACCATCTCCTGTTAAAACGCTTCCGAGGGATCTAAAGTTTTGTACATTCTTGATTTTAGTATCCTCTACCGCTATTTGGGATTTTGGGTTGCTCTTTTTGCTGATGACCTTGGCATTCAGTTTTCTTACAGTTTTTTGTAGTCCGTTTTTGACACTTTCCTCTGGTACATTTTGTAAGAAGTCTTGGTATAAAAAGCACTTAACTAAATACTAACAATAAAAAGAACATTAAAGTGATTAGAATATTCATAAAAACTACATTGGCATATTCAGTACTCCCTATAGTCAGCCTTGTACCAGTCTAATCTCGGTTTAGTAAGCGCATCTTGATGGCGCTCATTTAGCTCTTTGGTCGCTTCCTTATGTTTGTGTCGTGCATTCTCTTTTTATTATTATCCAAATTTATGATTTAGCTTAATCAAAAATGAACGCGAAATGAACTGAACATGTATAATGGTTAACGAAATACATAAAAAACTGTATTAACTGGGAGCTTGTCTTAGCCTAACCCCAGATTTCACAAAGCGAAATGATACTTTTGATTAATTTAGCACTACCTCAGTATAGATTTCAATGCTTTTTAATACCAATTTATTCTCCAAACCTAGTTCGAATTCTAGCCTATGAGATCTGTATAAGACTATTACCGTGAGGAATGTTTCGTGAAATAAAATCAGTTTCATTTAGTATTTGTGACCTGTCATTGTCTAAGGTCGGTTTAGAAAGCCAACTTTGATCATAGTCACTCAGGTAGTCAAGTCAGATAACATTATATTTGTGTAATGCATTCGATTTTCACTGTGATCCTCATATATATGGCTTTCTTTTATCCTCTGAGACAAGTAAGTAATGGCCAATTCAATAGAATAGATTCAAAGTTTTTTTTTCTTCTAAAGAGGTCAATATACACTAAGTATTAAAATGATCTCATTTTACATATATTGCTAAATAATTAAATTATGAATAAATAATTATCGCTTGGTCCCGAACAAATAAAATGTTAAATCTATACAAAGCATTTGCAGGATATAATAATAAAACAGTTTTTGTATAATTGCGGGTTAAGAGCACACTAAGAAATGAAAATAAAAGAACTCCAACAAAATGTAGCAAGTAAATGCGAGAAATATATAATAAACAACAATTAGCACGTACAGAATTTTAGTATCTTGGAAACGTTTTAACAGACAGTGAAATACATAACAATATAATCCGAACGCGAATTGAAATATAGAAAAACAGTATTTCAGCACGTCTGTAACGTATTAAGAAACTTAAAACATTTTTAGAAACTTAGAAAAATAATTGAACTCTTATGTAATATTGGTCATTGTACATGGTAACTGATTCTGGACCACCCCCTCACAGATGAAGAAGAGACACGAGTCAACAGAAATGCAGTCCTACAGAAGAATCCTGAGAATCTAATAAACATTAGATAGAGTTAATAGAATGAGATTTATATATGTAACAAACATTCGAGTGTAGCGTTAATTAATCCAGGCAGTAAAGATTGTATATATATATATATATATATATATATATATATATATATATATGCTAAAGTCACCATAGCAGCAAGGCACATGAAACAAATAATTATTTACTATGTAAAAGAAATGTTCTTTCTTTCATTAAGGTACAAAATTGTCGGTATATTTAAACATATACTCAGAAAGATGTAGGAAAAGAGATTTTTTTCGGATGGAGGACTTTTATTCGATATATATATGATGCAATTGTAAGGTGCTGAATGAAAACTCAATCGACACAGCTGACGATTAATATTAAGGAAGAAAGTTCTATTTATTATTAAAATTAATTACAGCCAAGGTTTTTAATTTTATCATCAATAAATGTGCTATATATATATATATATATATATATGTGTGTGTGTGTGTGTGTTCAGAAGTTGCTTCTTAGTATATACTTGACTCACAATATAGCTTATATAAGTGAGGTTTATTCTTTTCTTCTTGAACGGTAGAATGTTTAAACGACAGACGTTTGCTTTCACCGTGCCTGCGCTCTTTGCAAAACGAGGAGAACTGGTGCATTGCTTCTTCATTTTTTTTCCTATTTCGCTGATTATGTCCCATTGCACAGATTTTATCCCACCCTTGCAAATGAACGTATTGCCCCAGTCAGATTTCTTTTCGCCTCCATTTAATTGTCAATCATTTCTGCATTCTGTTAATCTTCATTTCTTTTAGTTTGTATTGCTGCTAGCTTCTCACCTCCTAGGATCAACGTCGCTGCATTTAATGGGAATATTGCAACGAGTAGGCGTACGGATGACGTAATTTCCTGACTCGCATAAACACGGTAAAAGACGTAATGAATGAAAGAAAGGCTGCTGTTTTTTCGCAGGATATGTAATAAAAAAAGCGTCAATAAAAAGATACCGTAGATAAAAGTAAAAAGTATGGAATCTCAAAGAAACAGGGAATAAGAATGAAAAAAAATGATGTAACAATAATGAAAACGGAAGAAAACGTATAAAATAACGAAACATTAAAAACATATTGTAAAAAATCACTCCCAAGCGCAGAATTAAGCAAACACCGTTTTTTCCTTTTGAGTAGAATAAATAAAATGAACAAGAAAAAAATAAAAAAGAATAATTACGAGTAAGTGAAAGATCATAAGATATATAATGAATAGGAAAAGAAAGATTTCAAAGCAAAGGCGGATATGTTAAAAACGTAGTAAATATATTTAAATCAACAAAATGAATGAAAATACTAAAAAGAGAAAGGATCAAATATACCAAAGGAAAAAATATTAAGAAAAATAATAAAATAATATAGGTGATATTTTAAATAGTTGTTACATGCATGGGTTAACTTGACACAATGCCACTAGTATAATAGTTTCTGATCGTTTGATTTACTTTCTGTGCATTATGAAGTCTTTTCAGTTTATTTAAAGCCGGAATATAATCTACTCAACACGGCTGTTTTGTGATTCCAGCTCGATATTGACTGATTTTATGTATTAAGTTTATCAATGTTTACTGAGTTACTTAAAGCTGAAACTAATTCATAATTGTGAGGCTAATAATTCTTTTTGCGAGTCCATTTTACATTAACAATTATTTCATCATGACAAGTTTTTGGTCGTTATACTCTCCAGACATTTTCAGGTGTATGCCAATTTTTATAATCTAAAGAGATTTTTTTAATTTAGTCTAATGTAGCGGATTTTTCTCAATCCAACGTCAAGCTTTAACTCGTCTTATTCCAAGCATTTTTGTCCTGGGTCCAAGACATTGTTACCCCACCTAGGCATTGCACTCGTAATTACCGTGCAGTTGAATTCAAGGACCACCATTATAATCGTTTTGCTCATTGTTCTATTACATTGAATAATTTTTCAATTCGAAATTTCTTGGATGTTATGTTAATGTCATCCAAAACGTTTTTTTTTAGATAATAATGATTTAGTGATTGCAGTTTTACTAATTAAACAATAGCTAGTTTGAAAAATAGGTGGATTTATATATTTCGCAAAGGTATTTCTGTGTAAGTAAATATAAAGCACACATGGAATTGTAACTCAACTATCCGATTAAGAATTCTGTTCCGTTATCTATTGCACTAACCTCACATCTATATATTACAACATCTGAAAATTTGAAGCAATTACAATGTTGCTACTGACTAAACAATATTGTTTAACTTCGATGTCCTACGAGAACGAGTGTTTCCGCGTGATAGGGCTGTAAGACATACCACAAATACGGACACATTATGGAATGCTTTCTCTACTGATTATTAACCTGACTAGTTCGCTAAACAGGTTAATAATCAGTAGAAAAACTAACACCACTTTATCCATATTTTGACATGATTTAAAGCCATATCATGTGGTAACAACAATTCTCGTATGATCGTCGAAGTTAAGCAATGTCGAGCCTAGACAATATTGTTTTTTTTACAGATTATTAACCTGTCTAGTTCGCTAATCACGTGATGAATAGAGCACAAAGCAGAATAAAGCTAGAGGTAGGACAAGAACAGCATGACTTTGTCAAGGACACTGGAACAAGGAACCCAATATTTATGTTTAAGATGCTATCAGAATGGGCAATACAAATTAAAAAGTACGTGTACTTATGTTTTATAGATTATGCAAATTGATTCGTCAAGAGTACGCCACAAAGAATTCATAGAAATGCTCACCAGGCTCGACACATATGGGATAGACATTAGAATTATAAAAAAACCTCAACTGCCTGTCTACAGACAGAAAACGAATTGGGCAGATATACAAAGATAGAAAGATAGATTTGGCATCGCAAATGGAATGAAAATGATATATACCCCAGTAATCGTAATAAAGCGTTTGGTACAAAATTTCTAGCAACTGAAGAAGGCCGGAATGGAAAAAGAGCTAAAGGTCGTAAACATGGCAATAAAGATGGGGACATTAGACCAAACAATGTAAAAAGTTACAACCCACCAGATGTATTTTTATTAATGTCCGTGTCCATTTTAGGACGGTATAATATATTGATAAAATAAATATATAGTTATTCCAAAAAATATGTTTCTGTCTAAATTTCTTAGATGAACATATAGAATTTTTTCACATTGCGTAGAGGCAGTATAATGAACCCTGTTGTCATTACCATAAAGATTCTGTAGATATTCTACGTTCTTTTCATGTCCATTCTCATAATCTAAAAGATATTTTAACTAAATAATTGCTTTAATTTACAGTGACGGATCATCCTCATTCCAATTTCAAGCATTCTCTGAACATTTACTTTGTAATATTTGTCACATCTTTTTCGGATTTATTGTTCAGAGTCCGATACTCGGTTCCACCTTAATATTGAACTCTCATTACAACGCAATCAAATTCACGAACCAACATCCTAATTGACTTGTTTAATTATCAATACAGATAAAATAAATGTTTCAACACAGAATTTTGTGAAGGTGACGCCTATCTAATGCTCATGAATACGACCGGAAGAAAATAACCAGGAACTTCGAATATAAACAAATATGAAGAACGATGATAATAAGTCTAAATAATCCATAACATCAATATTTTATACTATTTGAACAAATTGTCTGTTATATATTATTTCACGAAATTATGAATATCAACTGAATTCATATTATAATGATTAATATTAGTTCAACTAGCTTGATATAAAAATATTATTAGAAGACGAAAGTCAAGAACGGAGCCAAATATAATATATGCCAATCAAATTTCCTCTTTACGCTATCATTGCTCTGTTTTTTATTATTTAAGATTATTCGACGTTGATATCTGAATGATTCTGCACTACAATTCGAAAATGTGCTTAAATCTTAGCATTGACAAACGAAAGCAACAATCTGTCATTTCTCTTAGCTGACAGTTTTTAGAGAGAATATAGTTGAAGGCACGCCAAAGTAAGAGAATTGACTACTAAGTGTTTATGCAGTAAACGTTTAACTTACGCAGAATATTTTTGTTTGAAGGAAAATAATTATACGTGTCACATGTGAGCGAAAATGAATGATTAAGATTCACCGTCGTGTGTTTTAATCATATTTTAGTGAAGGAACGAAAGAAAATTGCTCTCAGCAATAAGTCTACTTTGAATGTCGGGCGTTCAATTCGTTTGTTTATGAAACTTGCACACAAGAAGGGGTAAATTAAAATTATTGTGTATGTATGTTTTGCAATGTGTGAACTGAAAAACGTAGCAGGCGACACGCAAACGTAAAATATGCTATCGGGTCATGTTCTCTTACAGTTATGCACATGCAACGTCACATTTTGTAGAGTTGTTAGTGGAAATCATAAGTGAGATTGTGTTTCTATTTATTTCTTATCGATCAATGCTTTTAAATAAGTGATTTAAAAATCTGAAATTTACAAGTTTTCATAGAAATGATGATCGAACTCAAAATTTGACATAGCACAGTTATCTATCCATAACAATCTATGAAAAAAAAAATCGAAAATAAAAACAATGTTGTAGTAGCATGAATTAAATTTACTGCAAAATTTTAAAATATTGAAGACCAATATAGTAAAATACATTCTAAAGCAAAATGCATGAAAATCATACAGCCATATGAATTAGTCAATATTTTAATATTTTAGAACAATTACAGAAACTGTTTATGATTTTTGGACAAAAATCTTAAAATTTCGACACGATGAATTGTCACTTAATGGTGATGAAATACCTTTTCATATTCATTGCGCACACTAGAACTCTCACCTAAATATATCAAATATTCTTCTTTAGGATCTGCATATTGGGAACTTTGATATTTTGTAATGAAGAGGTAGCTTGTCTCGTGAGATAAATTAGTACTTAGTAGTGAGTTTATTCTTCACTGGATTTTCCTTCCATCCGGTAGCATGTAGGCTATGCTTAGTAAATCACTATATGAATCAAATTTAATTTAAGCAGTGATTCGAATATTAACACATAAAACAAATTCAATCATCAAATAGTATCTGCAAATATTCTTATAGTAATAAATACGTCATTCAGTTTCTGGTTTGATTTCAGCGGATTTGAGGATTATTTACAATATTCATATATCAACTATTATCCTCATTTTTTGTGGTTTTTATCATAAAGTTTCGGCTGCTTTTATCCCCAGCCTTTTTCGGGGTATATCTATCTGCGTAATCTAGTATTTAGAATACCTTGTACGCTACCAAAATTGATATACACCTGTAAAAGGCCAGCTAACACAACAGTCAAGCAGTTCTGAGAGAATTAACAAAGATGAATGCAAGTGTTATTATAAATTGAGTAAAGAATTGTTCCTGTTTTAGAGACAGGCTCCTCCGTTTAGAACCGAGCGCACTAGAGAGAGTGTAAAGTTAAGTGTTACTTTATATAGATAAGAGGAGCAGATAAAGGGTAGCCCTAGACTTGAACACGTTAAGATTGTAGTGATCGGTAAAATATCATCTTGTGAATCTGTTCGAGCAAATTTTTTTACGAGAAGAAGCTGTTAGAGTGGAAATTATTGTATTGAAATACCGAGAGAATATGAGTGACTTGCTACAATGTAAATGGTAATGCAATTTCTAACTGTGAAGGTTAGACATGGTGTAAACACAGGATGTAGTGCTCACGAGCACATTTCATGAAAATAGCTATAGAGCAAAAATTCAGTTGTTATGCAGTGTACGATATTGAGAATTAGAAAAATACCATTAAAATATCAGGTTATGTATTATATGAATAGAATATGTTATTATCAAACTACTGTTTGCATTAATTTCTGGATACAAATTATGTAATCTTCTTCACCTTAAAAAAACCCAGCAAAAATTCACTATTCAGCAGTTGGCTAAGACCAGAAAACATTATATTATCAATATTTTTGCAGATCGTTACGTAGCTGCCCCATTTCGATGATTCAGATGCTTAAAATAAAAAAAAATAATTATAGGTTTCATTATTCCACATATATGTGTATTATTTCATATTTACATTCAGAATACATGTCTTGTTCATTTAGAGAGGTATGTTGTAATAGAACATGTAAACAAATCTATTTTAGAGTTTTTACAAATAGCCTTAAAGTATTCCCAAATCTAAATTATTTGTAGGGAGGCAATTTTCAGATTATTATATAACAGTTGCTGTGAGAATAACTCATGTACATATTTCTCATAAAAATAAAGGTTGTAGCAAAAATAATTTAACAATTAGGGTGCTATGAGTAAATTTTCGCCATTTTTTATTTTTAATCTTGCACATACGCATATTTTGTTTTTGATTTTGTCTTAAGGCTTTGAAATATATGGACGTATTTAACTAACATTGCCGCAATCAACATCTCTATACACTATATGCGATGTATAAATTGTGAACATTTTATATTATTAATTTCCCGCAGGCATCTTATTTGCTTTTTATTTTATCATCTGCAGAGTATAGCGGGGTTAGTTAGACACAGTCTGTAAGAAAAGCGGCACCATGGTACAATTCCCTCTGTCAGAAATTTAGAAACTGTATGTTGTTTTGTTTGAATGCTCTAATACGAACGAGTCAGATTGATTTGTGTTAATTAGAAAACAGTGCAGAGGATTCGGAAAGAGTTAAATGATCTGATGGTGAATGCTGTTATGGGAATCTACACATGGCTCACATAAACAACAACAGTTTCTGCTTTGTGGAGAGAGAGAGAGAGAGAGAGAGAGAGAGAGAGAGAGAGAGAGAGAGAGCTGCTCTAGCAATTATATCAGACAGCCGGATAATTACAGCCACGCTAATGATTCTTTTCATGTTTTATCTATGTGTACTACTGTCAATATAATTGTTTTAACTCTGTTCGTCTAAAACAAGAACTATGAGTGCATACCTGAATGCCATGAAATTTTCGTCAAAATAAAGGAAGACTTCACATCGGTCTTTATTTTTCACCTATTATTACCCAGAACTAGACACTATAGTTGTCAGTAACGCTAGCTCGTATTGCGACGAAATATTTATTATGCGCAAGATGCCAGACAGATCTCACAAATCTCATCCGTCGAGAACGTTTCTTTCAGCAGAAAATAATTATTTGCAAATTAAGGAATCGTTAAGAATTATTTTTACAGTATCGAAGTTTCATCGGTATATTCACGGTAGACACTTTGCATTGCAGAAGGACCATAAAGTGCCACTGACCATCTTCGGTGCTAAAAAAGGCCTGCCTCTGTATACAGGAAATAGACTGCGGAGATGGGAAACAACCATTTGAAATTATATCTTTAAAATAGAGTTCCTACCGTCTAAAGAACCCTAGGAAGGGTGATTCCAATAAGTCTCGAAAAAATCAAACGAGTGGCTCTAAACGATGAGTTTATTAGACAAACCAAAACTGAAATTCGGACAAACCAACAAACTTCAAATATTTTTCTTTATGCGACAAAGTACTGCTATACAAAGAACGATTCATCATTCTCACAACACTAAAAGAGGAATTCTGAAATAGTTTTATGCCAATAACCAAGGAAATATAAGAATGAAAAGCCATATGCAGAGTTATGTATTCTAGCCGAAAACGGATAACGATATCTAAAAGATCGTAAAATCCTGTAAAGTTTATGCTTTGGCAGCTAAGTTCACTCTAAAGCAAATATAGTTCTTGGCCGAAAACGGAGCGACCATGGTCTTGAATTTATGTAGATTTTGCAGGCTTACTAGTGGATTCTGCAACCTTACATTAGTTCGGCTACTAATGTAAGGTTTTAGAATCCACATATGAGTAGATTGTTTAGTGACTGACTATGGAACACAATATATGTCCATCTATTTTAAGGAATTTTGTGAAACCTTCCATACCAAACATATTACAATCACTCCCTAAAACACAATGTCCAACGGAGAGGCCTAGTGCTTCGTTGACACGTGTGAAAAGTGCTCTGAAGAAAGCTAGGGGCACACCAACAAAAAAGCCAAACGACAATTTTTTCAGGTGTATATAGTCAGGTCTAACAGCAGCACACCATCATCATTACACCAGCCTAGGTAAGTTTTGCGCATAAAATCAGGTTTATGTTCGACAAGCAATTTTTCCAACGATGAAAACCTGAAAGATCAAACACGGTACATATCAAATGTTACTAACCGGGTGAAAGGTTTTTATCCGGATGTTTCGGGAGAATAAATGTTTCTGGAAAACGGGTAAAACTGATAAATGAGAAGGAAATATGCTCTACATAATTAAAGATCCATAGTTTACTCACAAAATACATTTAAATCAAATCAGGAAACGCTGTCGGACAATGCTGACAGCTGTCTTACTGAAGAGAAAGAAATAATGAATGTCTTATACGATATTTTGGCATGCCAATACCACAAGCCTCACGGAAGTGCACCGTTTAAAAAAGAAAACGGAAAATGACAGATTTTCTTGTTGTTAATCCCCCCAAAAATATTAAGTTTTTTGCGGAGTTGATACTTATGAGGCGGGTGTTTTGAATGTTATGTTACCCATGAAACACATGAACTCTTTCAAACTATAAGAAGCAGCGGTTTCTGTTTTGTGTGAAAGACAGAGTTCTATTCTAACAGATAGCTTTGAAAGCCAGACAGATACTGCCACGCTGGTGATTTTCTTTATGTTTTATTTGTTTGTGCTACTTTTCTTTGTTAATATATTTGTTGAACTTGATTCCGTGTGTGTTCCTTTCTTTCTGGCCTCTAAACAGGCCACAACAATTACGAAAGTGTGAGTGATCACTACTGATGTTGGCGTGTTACCTGCCTTCATGTTATCACAGGGATTTAGACAAAGCACAAATTTATGAATCAGTGATGCTCAGACTCAAGAGAGTGATTTTTGGACGACCCTATGTCTGGCAGAAGGACGCTGAAACATGCCACAAATGCAAAAAAAAAGAAAAAGAATTATAGCTGTCAGACAATCTCTGTGCATCCATTGCATCTACCCGATTGCAAGCTCCGTGAGTATTATGTGTGCGGTGTAGTTGAGTGAGAGACAAAAGATGTTTGTATTTAATTTTGTAACACAAATTATGAATTGAATGCAAACATACCGTCTAGATTCTTTGCAACAGATTTAAAAGATCTATGGATGCCGTGGTTGAACCCAGTAGTGAGTTTATAGAATAAAAATATGTTTTCTTATTTCAAGATAATTTGGATAAGTTTATCTGTTAAATGTGATGTCAGTTTGCTTTTCTTCTGTACATTATATAGACGAAAATTATTCCAACGCATCCCAATATAATATATATATATATATATAATAGCGGACATAATATAAAAAGACGGAAACAAAGTTACATAAATTTACATAATATTATTTTAAATGAAGATTAAATGGAACAAAGGATATACGCTACTGGACAAAAGTTAAGAAACAATTTTTTTCATACTTGATTAGAATAAAATATCAACAAAATTTAATATAGTCCCCTTATTTCTATTGACTTCTCTGCATCATCGACCACATGATCTAATTCAATTATATAAAAATTAGCAGTAATTCCCTCCTGTTGGTCTTTCAATAACTGCCAAAGGTGATTCTGTTTTTTGGGGGTTTCTTTTCTGGGCCCTTTCTGTAAATATCTTCTAAACGTTTTCTGTTGGATTCAGGTCGGGGCTTTAGGTTCTTCACTTTATTCGGGCGATTTCTTCTTAACTTAAAGCCATAATATTCTGAGCCTTAAGGCAAGTTGCATTTTCCTGCATGAATATAGGAGATTCATAAAGATTATGGTGTAATCTTGGTAACACATGCTGCTGAAGAAGTCTTTTGTAAATCTCAACATTGATATTGCCATGTACGCGGATGATAGGGCCAACTTCTGCAGATGAAATCATTCCCTATACCATCACTACTGCCGCCAACTAACTTAACGGTTTTCTTGACACATTGAGAAAACAGTCTTTTACCTGTTCCATTCAGTAAAATTTTCTTTGCTAATCATGCACGACTTTTTAAGTAATACACATATTTATGTATTTGCTGTTTCCGTTCCTTATATTATGACTGCTAATATATATATATATATATATATATATATATATATATATATATATATATGAAATACGTCCCCAGCAACGGTAAGACATTAACAAAATCAAAAGATTCTCGGAATGTATTTCTGCTGAGAACTTTATTAATCGTGCCAGCCTGTCTGTCAAAAAAAAAAAATGAATGGCATATATGTGAACATTTGTCTTGGTATTATTGAACCATAATCAATTTCGGTGTTTTGCTAGTTGAATTTGATGTTCCAACATTGAAGGGTAATTATATTTTGTTCAATTAAACATTATTTATAACGAAAAAATATAAATAAAACTTGTTGGTATTTACATGCAGATCTTGGACATCTTTTTTTTTTGCATAAATGCCACTATTTTGAAGCGAAAATACTTTCATCAAAATGTTCATCTGTGTTTATACCATGAACTGAACACCTGACCAACAATATAGTATTTGCGAGGATGCAAACAAGAAAAAACCTCATAATTAACACTAGGGAGAGACAGCTGATGTTTCTTGGACTGATGGTCTGGAGAATCGAATACTCACAGGATAGATAGATATAAAGCGAGACAGGAGAAAAGAGCGTGAAACATATTGGATAAGCTTGATCAAATGGATGTCGGAGCAAGGTTTGTAAGAGATAACAAGTGGAACATTATTGAGAGCGACAAGAGACAAGACTATGTTGAAGTAATTCCTTACCTGAGGGACACGTCACAGTAAAAATCATTTTGAATATGTTTGAAAAAATGTTATAAGAGATTTGCAAAAGGTTAATGAATAAGAGGTGAAGATAGAAAGACCACCGACTTTCAAAGTGTTTCTTTCTTCTATTATTCTTGTTGTATGTGGACGTGCATTTTCATGAATGACAGCATCATTTTTTTTAAGATTGCAGGATGTTTTTGACCAGAACTTTAGGAAATGTTAAAGCTGTTAAACGCACATTTAATATTTCATAGCGTCTTAAGAATTCTAAGTGAATAATACGAAGACGAACCCACCACACGGAAAATATTGCATTTCCTTTGTGCAGTGGATATTTGTGAAAATTTATCCCTGTCAACATCTTTAATTTAGCAATGAACATTGTCGTATGCCACACCTTTTTATTACACTTTTATGATACAAGAAGTGCGCTTAATTAAGTTGACATATTCATCGTGAATATGTCCTTTCCAAAATATATTTTATAGCCATTAATTGTTTTATCAATATTATATTTGTTAGTACCATTAAAAGAGATAAATCATTGTTGATATGAATTTTAACCTGCTTATATATCGTGTTCATAGTAAGTCTGATCAATTCAAAAGTATCAAACTAACAGGTTTTCTAACAATGACATACAAACTGTTGTTCACTGAATCAAGAAATATTTTTTTTAAATTTTAACCTCTAAAATATATTCGCTCCCTTTTAATCAACTGGGAAACCTTTTAACGTCCAGGGGAGTGATTGATTATGCCAATTTGTACTAAGATTTTTTCCCTCCAATAACGTGAAAACGTTATATGGAATCAATTGCTAGGTCTGCTGCTAAAAATGTTGCTTCCCAGGGTCAGGCTAAACCGATTTTCTAGAAAGAATACAAATTACATATTTGCAAATGTCCCATTGGTCGTTGTTTGAATACTGCAGCTTGTATGAGGCAATTAATATATATTTAGATATTCTTGATAAAATCCAAAGAAAAATTTACAATGTTTCTGTTCCTGGCCTGTCATCATATCTTCAATCATTTTCTCACCGCCGATATCAAGGAGCTTCCCTAGGTCTTTTTGTAGAAATACTTTCATGTTAGTATCTAGATTTTATTAAATTAAGTATAGTATTACATTAGCGGCAAGTTGTCATAATTTTACATTTGAAATGACTACCGTATGTTTCATGTTGATAATTTCTTCTAACATGCTTCTCTCTTATAGAAATTGCTTCCTGCTTTCTAGCTTACTTTATCCTGAAGATAGTAACAAAAGGACAATTGATTCCGTCTTTTTTCATAATCTTTATTTTTTTATTGTTCTGTCTGATTCCTAGTGTTTTATTTCTCATATTTTCTAACATCCATTGACCTCTAGCATCTTAATGGCTTTATTGCCTTGCATAGGTTGAAATAATGAAAAAAAGTATACATTTGATAGTTTAAAATAAACAATGAATATAATTTGGAGATTGTTCTTTTAAATACAGATGACTAAAATCAGTCACTCAGTTAAGTGCCATACCTGATACATGCTTGGATAATGATTGTTTTTTTTGTTTTTGTTTTTATTATTAATGATGTATTATTATTTTTATTATTAATGATGTATACACAGAGAAAGGCTTTTACTCTATTTGTTTAAAGACAACCTATAGTTATTGAGACTGTTTTCATTTATTTGCTATTGTCCTAAAATAAAATTAAACATCGTAAGGAATTATGTGAAAGTTTTGTGAATTACATTTAGAAAGAATTTTCACCGAGTTTGTTAGAACATTATGGTTGAATGGGGTGTTCAACATTATAATGTTATGTTTACATATTTTCTGGTTACTTTGGAATTTCCTTTATAACAGAAAATTTTAATCTAACATTGAATTTACTTTTTTATGCATTAATATATTTAATTTTTCTGTTGTCAAAAACATCCTTATTACTATCGTTCGTACATAAAAGAAATTGTTTTGATTTAGGGAAGTGATTATTGATACTATGGTAGCGATTTGATTATTTGATGATGTATTTGTGATTGTGTGAATCTTTTGTGTACGGTTTGTACAGGCTATTTTTCAGGTCAAATGTTACATTTAAAAAGTTTACGACTTTTTTACGTTAATGGTGTTAGTGATACTTAGATTCTGCTCTTTAAAAAAGCAATTAGATCTTTTCTAAATCTATCGGTTCGTTGTGGACATTTTTTACGGATGCTGTTCAATCTATAGTCTCTGTAAAATCCGGTGTTCCTTAAGTCAAAGATGTGCATTTATTAGCAAGAAATAAATAAATAAACAATGTAAAAAAAAAAGTGAGAGAAAAAGACAGTGTGAGGGAGAGAGTGAGTGACTGAATCAAATCACAGGCCTCTGGAGAATCATACACTTCCATAGCAATGCAGAAATCAGAATTATTTATTCTGGTTCACAGGCATCCATCGTAGAATAAGAGATTTTTGTGCTTGTTTAATTATTTATAAGTCTTGTTTGCTGATAAGCAGTAATTTCTAGCTAAGTTTCAGGCTGTAGTTGATAAATTTTTAGTGATAGACGAAAAAAAAAACAAATATTTAATGTATGAAGGTTCATTTTTTTTATTTTTGTGAACATAATTGTGTACATTGCGACAAGGAAATTTCTATGTTTCGAGATAAATTGTCTTCATCAGGCAATGATGGATATTGGTTGCAAAAATTAGTTTTCTGTATTTAAAATGTAAATCATTTTCACAACCAACATCAAACATTGCCCGAGGAAATGAATCTGTCTCAAGACATAGAAATTTATGTGTCGCAATGTACAATTAATTCATAATTATATGATTATATTAAGCTTTATAATACTTATTGTATTGAGCTCTGTTTATAATAAAATAAATGCCGAGGTACTCAAAATAGTAAAACCTTGGGTCCTCTTCATCTGGATATATATATATATATATATATATATATATATATATATATATATATATATTCCATTTTTAAACGAGTTATATCGCTACCTATGTTTCTACCATTAGTGCTGTCTTCAGGCGATTATTAATAACTAATTATACCGTTTACTGTTTTTCTTTATGACCGATCTTGTAACGGTGTTTTATTTGCTCACTTGGCAGGGAATTTATGAACGCGAAATTATTAAATTAAAAAGAATTATTGTGTTTTCATCCGTGTCTGTATGAACACAAGAGGTATTTTTAGTGTGGATGCATTTAGTCATAATTTCCATTCTTTTGTTCAACGCTTTTGTTTGGGAATAGCGTAATTTCTAATTTTTCTTCTTGGCACAGTGTACATATGTTTCTACCGTTATAAGACCTGCCTGTTTTTACAATGCTGGCTCTATTCCATATTTTGATTTTAATTTCCAGACGTTGCTAGCCAATTTTGTAAAGTTTTTTTAATTTTTCTATTTTGAATGTAGACCTGTAATTAAACCACCTTTTCTTAAAAGTGTTTTTGGTTCAACCCAAATATATTTTGTTTTTCATTTGGGTCATATCCCATTGCCTTGTAAATGATTTCTTTTGTTTTGCAGAGTCCTTGAAGTGGACATTTATTTTTGTCCCTGCCGTTGCATTCTTTGTTTGTGGTTTTGTTTTTTAATATACTTTTTGAGCTTTTGATGTTTTGCATTTTATGAAATTATCTAAATTACGAATGCAAATATAGCTTATTTTTATTGTGTTTCTTTTGGAAATTTTGTTTACCTCTGATTCTTTTGGAAAGTGTATGTCTATTAGTTTAAAAATATTTGTCCGATTTTGGTCTTTACCTTTAAATTAAATGGTGTGTTGAATCAGGTAATGTTTCGTTTTCTATTATCATTTTTAATTTGTCTGTTTAGTTGAGAATTGTATTGAAAACTCTTTTTATGGCCAGATTTTCTTAGTGCATCCTCATAGATATTTTTCTTTTCATTAATTATTGTTTGTTTGAAGAATTATTACATTGGCTGTGTTCTATTCCTTTGTAAATGTGTTTAATTATACTATTTAGATGATTGGATTTTGTATTTATGTATGATAACTTTGTGTTTGTTTTCATGTATGGCGAGACATTTGCAGTTTCTTAATTAAGTTCTATATCTAAATATTGTAAAACTTCATTATTTGTGTCTACTATTATATCAATATCTAGTTTTGTCTATAATTATATCAAAATCAAGGCTCTTTCCTTATTTTATCATTTTCTCTTTTGTTGTCTGGTGTTATCACTAACCCGTCATCTCTGTATAATCCATGGTTTTTAATATGGATTATTTTGTTTATTTTGTTTAAAATGTATTTTCCCATCAGTTTTGAGATTTCTGCTCCATTATACAATCCTTGTGGTACATCGAATGCTCCGTTGTGGGATTTCTTGATCCATGTTATACCTTGTGGAAAAGTATAGATTTTCGGCAATATAATATTATGTCAATATGCTCCGATGGTATGTTTATGTACATTTTAGAAAATTAAATGATTCCAGTAAAACTTTTTTCAGAAATTGATGGGTAAAAGTTTTTATGTCGTATTTGATAAACGTATACTTACATTTGCATTTAATTTTGACCATGAAAACTAAGTATTAAACAAGAGAAAATATGCCTTGCCACACTGATGAGCTGTGATACAGCGAAACGGGCATGTATGTCGATGACTAATATATATATATATATATGAATTATTTTGAACATTATTGTTAAATAATTCATTACAAACTGTCGGTTGCTCATAACCAAGTATCGTTAAAATTCGTTAATTTCCGTAAGATGTTTATATATATATATATATATATATATATATATATATATATATATATATGTATATATATAGCCGTGTATCTAATTCAAACAGCGTACATGTCTTCTAATTGTTGATATACCATTATTCACAAGCACCATTCTGGTGATTACTCAGGCACTGGTATTGAGGAAAAGAAACAAGTTGCCAACAATGAATTACGAGTAATTTAAGATTTCGGGGTTAACAAAACACAAGAATAAACCCGACTGAGTAAAATAAATCAAATTCGATGAGAAGTATTTTCTATTTTTAAATTATATTTATTCATGTTAGAAGGTAGTATAGATAGTTCGGTGCATTAGAATATGTTATAGATAATTTAAATGAATTAAAGTACGTGCTTTGTGGTGTAGTGGATAGAGGCTTGGAAATGATTCATTGCAATCATATACGTGCAAATATCCTTACGAAAGTTATGAATCTCAGCCTATAGGTTAAATATTAAATATTGGTTTCTATAGCTATGGTTGGCAACCAGTCTACTGTTGAAGGTAATGTCAACCTTCTGTAAGAATATCTTCTGCAAAGACAATCTTGTCAGTTTTGGGTGATGATCGCCCAAGTATTTATTATATATGCCACTTAACAGTGTGACTGAAAGGACTTTGATATCTCTGTACTCTACTCGTGAATTATTTCTGCATGATGAACATAATTTCTTAAAAATACAAATAAATACCACATAATAGTATCAAATAATAATTGCACAGTAGAATTAAAAACGGTCAGGAAATATACTGGAAGATAGAGAAATAATTTTTGATAGAGAAAAATACATTTTAAATATTCATCATTTTTTTCCAGTTTTTAACTGTATGTAGTTGTTTTTATGAATCTGTACTTACAATATTTGTATTGTATTTATTAACGTTCTGATCTGATCGATACAGACATTGTTGCATTGAAAGTGTATAAAATCGTTTGTGTAGTCTTGTCATAATTTGTGTTGTCAACACTGTAATCTCTTTCCAACAGACTAAAGCAACACTACCAGTATTGCTTTGGCAAATATTCAGATAAAGCCTATTCATTAATTCCGACATCTCAAACATTCAGTGTGCTTCTTACACAAATTCGAATAACCTACATTTTTCTTGGCTATGAGGTAGTTATACTCAGATAGATATAGGGAAAAAAATGATTTACGGAATCTTGCAATATTATCATTCTAACACTGCGTCAAGTGTTACACCCGTGTGCAAATTAATTGAAACAATTACTTTACTTTCTTTTATTCCAACATACGGTCAGTTGTAGACCAACTGGAGAGACAGGATGTAATCGAAGTCTATTTTCTCATCAGATTAGGTGATTTGTCGAAGTGGCAGTAATATGAATCTATTTTCGGGGTGTATTATGAAAACCGTTTCTGCTTGAAAATTATCGCATCATCAATAATTGCATAGCATTTTATCACGCCCAGACACTGTCTCTGTTGTCGATTAGTTGTCACACAGACATTTTCTGTGATGGACGTTATTCCAAGGAAGCCTAAAAAAATTGTAACGCTGCACGAAAACTATTTACAGAAAGATTGCGGATATTTTATGTGTCAGTCTTTCAACTTTCAGTCTTGTCAACAAGTCGAAGAAACAAACTGAATACATAAGTCGAAAACAGAAAAGAAAATGCGGTTCGAAGAGAAAAAACAATGCTAAGAGATGACGCATACCTGATCAGGGAAAGTATGAAAATTCCTAGCAATACATTATTCGTATTGTTTCAATTAATTTGCACAAGTGTTTAGTCGTTATCGATACTACTTTTCATCAGAGTCTGCACCTCCTACACACCTTTTATTATTTATATTCGTATCACGTACCTCGATCATCCTGAATACAGAATGCAATTATCAACATTTTTATTTTAATCATGCGCATGCGTGTTTCTTCTTCTTGAAAAATATGGTAAGATAAGTTGGGCATTAGAAATTAGAAATATGACCACCAGGGTACAGTTCACTTCACCAGAAATTTGGAAATGTTATGCGGTACTGCTTGGTAATCACACCAGAAACACTAATACGAAAATTTCAGAGTAGTTTGTGGTAAATCTGATGATGGTGCAGAGGATTCGCAAAGAGATGGGTGAGTCTAATAATAATTGCGAATGTGTTTGCAGTGATTAGTGGTGATAACATAATAATGTCTTTATTTAACTTTTCACGGGGCCTCGAATTGGAAACATAGGCCTATCTTAAGTGTCTGGAGAAGGTAGTCATACACAAGGTAAATAAAGTGTCTGCTGAAAGACCCTATGTCTAACAACATGATTCTGCACCATGTCACACATTCAGAAATTTCTGCAAATACATTACATCTTACATATTGCCACCTAATTCAACCTCCTTGAATATGATATGTGGGACACAGTTGATCCAGAGACCAAAAACACTCATTGTAACACAAATGATAAACTGAAAGCAAGGATTAGGGCAACATTCACCAACTTAAACAAGGTGACCATCCAGAAAAGATGCAGGGACTTTTCATTTTTTCTTAATTTAAGCGGCAATTCTTCTATCGCACCCTGTATTTTAACAGCACCCCTTTAGATTCGAGACTCCCAATCCGTGCATTGGCTGAATCTTAGTTTTTTAAACGTATAGTGGCATACTCTATCTCGAATTAGAAATGTATCCCATTTCTTGGAGTCTGGAGCATTAATGCAGTATGGAAACAAAAAATTAGCCCTGAAGATCATCATGCAGATAGATGTCTTTTTGTTAAATCTATCTTTAAGGAATAGTATACCCCCTAAGCTACAGAAGTATATGTCCCCACTAACGGAGATTTCCTCTTCTCATTCATCAAAAACAGCCTTCCATACTTCGACTAACCTGAAAGCATATCGAAAACACCAATACGGAAATATTTAAAACCGCATCAGTCACGTAATGATAGCCGCAGTCTATTTAAAAATCGTTGTGCATACTTATAAAATCTTATGGGAAGAGATGGGTACTGATCATTGGAACATTTCACACTACGTCTATAATGAATGTATAATTCCACAATGATACTGGTATTCACTCCTGTGCTAATGTACTAATAGTGAAGGAAGATATGACACTGATATAGGTATTTATATTTGGAAAAAGAATGGTCTTGAACATAAAACCAACATCCTGTAACAGCTGTTTCCATAAAATAGAACTGAAGATAAATATTTTCAAAACTGAAACTACGATCTGCAATGTGAATGAAAGTATATATACAACGAACACTTCAGAAAAATTTAGGATGCAAATTATTAATTAATAAAGATAACTCTGTGTATGAATCATTTATAACAATTATTTTATAGAAGAAAACATAGCTGAACACATAATAGAATGCGATACACGTAGTTTCACCCATCAACATAAATTGATATAAAACCAAAACATTAACCTGAAAAATTAAGTCATGTTCTTAAACAGCCAAATCAGAAGAAAAATTTTATAGGACTGACATATATGGCGCAGAAACGTATTAGATTGTAAAGACAGTCAGCTGTATGCAAACACTTCCGAAGGTCAATAGTTAAGAATTACTTTGTTTGGCTGAAACCTTTTTGACAAAAATTATCCTGCTTTAAAACTTGTGGACAGGCGCTATAGAATCATAAATAGATAAAATACTTGAAATGTTTCGTTTCTGCTAACAGCAGCAACAAAAACTACAATTTTTATTGCATGAAACTCGTTAATGACATAATGGTATAATCAAGCATTTGACAGTTCATACCTTTCCAAATAGAAGATTTGGAAAAGAAAAAAAAACAATCAATTGGAAAAAAGGATAACAGCTATTTGACAAAAGAAACCTATTTCCTTGAAAAAATATTTTTGATTTTATATATTTCAACCAATAGCTCGGATGATTTCACAGTCAATGAATGCTTACTGTTTCTTTCAATGTAACAAAAATATTACCATTAACATAGATTCATATGAATAATCCTGTTTTAATTTGACCTTGACTACACATTAAATTAGCATTCAATTAATTTATCAATAACCAAAATAGACGCGACTATCAAAATTGTCAAAAATAAAACAATAACGGTCAGCAATGATTCATATCAGAAAAATATATAAAAGCAAAATTAATACTGTTGGTAGGAATATATTTGTTTTAAAAATGTGATTTCCAGAGAGATAAGTAAGTATTGCTGATACATGATTTATCAGCTAACGTCAACAAATTTCCTCGTCAAGAGCAGAACCAACGAAAGGTGCCATTTGGGAGATGTGCGTGGACAACAATATGCCAATCATGTCGATATAATCAGTCTAATAGCATCAGTTCTGCAGACTCATTCATAGCCTGTGCAAGTTTAGGTTACTCACAGTTTCTCAAAGTATTTGATCATTTCATATTTGTTTTTCGTTTATGGCTAGAAGTTAGACAGACAGAAAAAATAATAATAATCGCCTAAAATATTGAATGCTCATTAATTATTCGTGTCTTGTTTATCCATCAATCACTTCTTTTTTATCCATGCAATCCATTATTTGTTTTCATTTGAAATGTTTGAAATGTATTTTCTGCCTACTTCCAAGCTTCCATTTAATCAACGCCTTAAGATATGTTGATTCTCTTTTTTTGCGTTTTAAGCCGTCTTTTGCACTCATCAAGTGAAAAATATTGCATATTTTATTTTTGCTTTTGAAATAATTAATTAACTTTAATTTTTCCTTCAATAGTTTCTATTTCTCTGTTAATATTTTTAAAAATATACTTTCGAAATATTTATTAATTTTGTGGAAAATAGTAGAAATATTATCTGAAAAATGGCAAAATTTCCTCCAATAGCCACATCTGATTAATCTAGAAACACTTATCTAGTTTCCGGCATTCAGTTAGAAATTTTATAGCGCTCTTCCAAAACAACAATCATTATTTACTATCTAGAGAAGTACTGCGTGAATGATTCATTCTTATAATGAATTTTATTGAATAATAAAAAAATGATCTTTCTGTCACGACGGCTTTCGTTTTTTTTTATAGACTCTATTAAAGCTAATAGAAAGCTTTCATTTAGCAACAAGTATTTATAAACAGAAATATTGATTAAGATATTCTTTACGGCCTATCAACATTTGCAGGATATTTAAAGAATGAACATGTTAGATTTCAGAATTTTAGTGCAGATAATACATGTCCTAGTAATTTACGAATGAAATGTACAGTCTCGTTAGTTGGGTTACGAGCTCTTTTCCTTTGTCTTCAGTAATTCCTGTGAGTGTCGTCTTCTTCAAGTTATTCTTCCGCATGTGTTCGTTTACCCAAGATTTCAAGTGATAATGTTAAGTATATATCTCTTATTGGTTTCACTTATTATTTAAAACTTGCACACATGTCTAGTCAATGGTATTTTCAGCATCCTTCTGTAGAACTATATGACCGTCCCATGAGTTGGTTCTCCGTCTTTGAGTAAATTTTCAAGTATCTACCTCCATATAAAAGGACTAATACTGCATAACAACTTATTACTTTTTTTTTTAGTTTTTTTATCGATTCTCACAGAAGACGGAAAATGTAACACAGAGATCTGAAGGCGAATTGGCATGGCGAAGGATGCGGTCCAGAAGCTGAGTAAAGTATTAAAAGACAGCAAACATTCACTAGATGTCAGTTCTTCAATATGGCAGTGAATGTTGTAAAATATGATCAAAGATGAAGGAAAAATTGAAGTAGCTAAAAAGGAGAAAGTTTGCTAGGAGCCACCAGAAATAGAGAGACATGGTAATCCATGATCGCCTACGCCAGAAGAGATAACGCACATAGAAGAAGAATGAATACTTTGCTTAGCATTTGAAATATCAATCTTTCTATCGGTGTGACACTTTCCGTCCCCTGTTAAAAGATTGGCCAGATATTTAAATAATTGCATTTCCTTCATTTTGGTATAACTAATATTACTGTGCATGCGGGGCATTTCTACAGTTTCTAAAATTTGGTTATTGAAAACTAGCAGTATAGTCCGGCATTGGGTGTAATGAAAGCTTTAAAACTAATCCATGGTTCTGGAGCTAAGACTCAGAGTAAAGAATATTTGTGTGATGTTTGGTGAGAATCGGATAAAAATTGTGGATTGTATAAAGGACATACAGACAAATAAACAGACACGCACAAACATTTTGCCTTTTATATATATATATATATATATATATATATATATATATATATATATATTATCGATCTTCTGCAATATTTTAAGAACTACAACCTTGAAAACTCTGAATATCATTTCTTATATATTTGTCTTGATTAAATTTGATTAAAATCGGACCATCTCTTTTATAACGAGATTCTTCGATTATCGATTTTCGATATTTATCGGGGGTACCTCGACAAAAAAAACTTAGTTAAGAACACTCGCAGACGCATATAGTACAACTATGTAAATTTTCAAGAATATCGGTTCAGCCGTTTCGGAGTCTATAGGCAACGGACACAGACACACACACAGACACATACACAGAGTTCCATTTATAAATAAGTTTAGATTAGATAAAAGCGCCATGCTACGTTATTTAGGGAGAAAAGTAAGAAATTCAGAATAACAAATGCTTGTCATATATGCCAACAGCTAAAATGTTGTTATTAGTTCTTGATTGAGTATGAAAGAGGCCAATAAATACTGCGCAGTATTAAAACAGTTCTAAGTCTAATTTAACTGTGATTTAACTGATGCAATTCAGTCTGCTTATCAGTTGTGGTATTTCTAATAAACTGTAGCATCAGAATTATTTCTTTATAATGCTTTATCATGTGTAAATAATCCTCGTGCATTGTATCAATATATTGTAACATTATTGAATAACGAAAAACAAAGAAATGGTGTCTATGAAATATTATTAAAAGGTATGTAACAACTGATATTTATCGATGTGGCTGGTGACGTAGATCATGAGATAAAACTTATTAATATATTATGAAACTTAAATCATAGATCGAATTTATATCTGAAAAACAAATTTCATGCAAAGTCGCATAAGAAGTATGTATATGTAGGGTGAAAAAACCAAATGTAATATAGTGTAACTTTTTCAGATAAAAAATATTCTGATTAGCGTACATTGATCATTCAGCTACGAAGTGCTTCACAATCAAGTAAGTTTAGATTTGCAGATAAAGCGCATTCATTCGCTCAGATTTTCTTGATAGGCATTTCCGCAGAGCTTCGCATATAAAACGTAAAAAAGAAAATAAACAATTCCTAAAGGATTAGTGGATTTTATTTCTTAATCCTACACATTTTCTATTACGTCAAACATTATTTGAATTTGATAGCTGTATTTGATTGGAGTTTCCGTTTATTTTAATGTGTGTTTATGTTGATTATTGGAAATAATATCAAAAAAATAAATTAATAAAACCCAATAATTATATATTATTATGAATGAGTCAAATTCAGTCGGTAAACCATTATATTGTAAAGATAATATTTAAAGAATTAAATGAAAGATAAATATTAACACGCAATGATTTTATATATAAATCATTAAATCGTTTCAGTACGTAGAAACATTAGGAATTATATTTTGGATTCGGACAATTCTGGATTAATGTATTTATATTCTATTTACGTACCCTCTAATATTATTTTGCTAATTTCGATCACATCTTATCTTAAATGTTTTGTTGTACATTAAAAAAATGTAAGAATATCAGTCATTCAAAAACCCCTAAAAATTTTGAAAGTTTGAAGCCATGATAGCGTAATTGCCTGATTTTCTATATATATATATATATATATATATATATATAATACTTGTATTGTATTTTTAATACAACACACACAAACACACACACACACACATATATATATATATACATATATATAGATAAATAGATAGATAGATTGATAGATAGATATAGATATGTATATAATGCAAACGTCAGTGAATAAAAACTCAATTGACACAGCTGACAATTAATTATTAAGAAAATACCCTCATATTTATTATTAATATTGATTACAGCTCCATTAAAGATAAAAATTACATATTTTATCACCAATAAATATGCGATATATATATATATGTTTAAATAAATATTAAAAAGAAGGATATGTTATAAAATTTTTTAGATATATACAAATATAAGATAAATTTCCAATTTTAAGGTAGATCTCAATAAAATATTTTTCCATTTATATATATATATATATATATATATATATATATATATATATATAATTATACATGTTAACATGCATCTACACACATATATATGTATATACACATGTACACACATATATGAATAACAAAAGCATTGAAGGGAAAGCATTTAAGTATTAGTAAAACAAAAACGGAAATAGGATTTTCGTAATCAGAATATATATATCCGAGTGAGCACAGCACGAAGAAATAATTCTTTTCACCGTCTAAAATATTAATTTAAAACAGTGCTCAATATATGATGTATAGAGCTGTGAATATTTATTATAAATTATGTTTTAGAACCGTCTCTTCCCTCCAGTTATGGGTTAAATAATAGGACAGATTGGGTTCTATAGCCTTGGTCGGCAACCAGTCTACCGCAGAAAGCAATGTCAACCTACTGTGGGATAATCTTCTGCCCAGTCAGTCATGTCTCTTTCGAGACATGATCGCCCAAAGCGTGTATCGCGCATGGCACTTAACTGACTGACATAATTTTTACTATATATGTCCTCTACAATCATATGTTTGTTTCAACCTTGTGTGTCCAACGTCTCATCAGGAGGAAAGCCTTACCTCCTGATGAGACGTTATTCACACAAGGTTGAAACAAACATATGATTTTAGAGGACATATATAGAAAAAATATGAACATGTTCTAAAACATAATTTATAATAAATATCTATATATATATATATATATAGAGAGAGAGAGAGAGATTGAGGCAGGAAATATAAGGGTTAGTGATTTGGTCTATAGGTTCTTCTATGTAAATTCGTAGAATGTTAGAAAAGAAGAAAGAAGGAAGGCATCTATGACACTGGGATTTACAATTGTGCATTTAATTGGAGGGTTTAAATTAACATACTTATATTTAAATTAATGGAGAATTATGGAAAATCAAAATTTAACTTTTAATATTCAAAAATCTAGATTTATAGTTACATTTGCTTGAAAGGAGCCGAAGTATTATGTATTATTTATTACATTAGACTCTGCTAAAAATTATCAAACAATATTTTTTTAAAAATAAATAATAAGGAAAGTGAGAAAAATACTATAGGAATTTTTGTTTTCAACCATTGCTTATGAAACTAGAATGTGCCCACTGAAATAGCCATTGAACGAAATTAAATTTGTATATATATATATATATATATATATATATATATATAAATACATGCGTTCTTGTGTGACGTTTTCTTATCTGATAAGATATATATGTTTTTGTGATTGTGCATTTGTATTTCCAATGCATTTGTTTTATCTTTAATTTATGAATGAAAATTAAACTAAGGTCTAGCCCGTTCATACAAGCACACACATAGACATACAGAAGCATATACATGGAGAGAAATATGATATATATACATATATATATATATAGAGATATAAATAGAGAGAAGTTTACACCCACTCACACATCTATATATATATATATATATATATATATATATATATATATCAGTTCCTAACACATATAGAGAAAATGTAATACTCTGTTTTCAAAGACTAGAAAAATAAAAAATAAAATATTATGGATTGAATCCGATTTTCAAAAATAATAAACTGGCAAACTTCAAATCTCTTCAAATCTGAGTACTCCGATATAGTGAGCTGTATCAAAGGAAAATAATCAATATTTCCACGTAAACTTCAGAAAATGACATATCGATTATAAGTCAATGGTACATGTGTCCAAAACAATCGCATATCTTTAAATCCGGTTTATTTAGCAATTAATATTGTCATGTGCAATGGCCCAACTCATATATTACTTTAAGAACGACATCACAAAATCAATATTGGTTTAATTTCTGTATATATACATTCGTTCTCATACTCTTTTGTTATATACTGAATATTCATGTTTATTTTAGCTATTTTCTCATCAGAAAACTTTCGACATCTATAGTCATAAAATCCTAATGACGTTCAAAATTATTTAAATTTTTCTCTTATTACAACATTTCAGTAATATACTTTTTCTCTGTGCAATTGCTGTTATTTTTCTTTTCGATATTCATGTGAGTTTCATTTTTAAACTTTTATTTTAAGTAGTGTGGAATGTCAGTATATTGATTCAGTCATTATATTATCTTTGTTTAAGTTGTGCCATCTAATTTAGTCGTTGCTGGTGCTGAAAATCTTCAAGCAATAATATAAAAAAGCGCATTGCTTAAAGACATTCAGCAGCAGTAACGACTAAAATAGATGGCACAAGTTAAACAAAGACAAGATAATGCTACAGTTTCACCATTCCACAATGTTTAAAGATGTATGATCTTCACCATGTGTCACAGGTTACACTTGACTAAAGTCATTTTGCAGTTTCCATCTTAGAAACCGGTTGCATATAGCTGAGTGTTACGATATTTCTGAACGTGTTGGCGCATTCCATGATGAAAAATCTGATCTGACGAGGCTATTTATATTCAAATTTTGAATTTTCAGGTTCTGTTCTAGTTTTTTAACAGTTTCTTGTGGTTGAGTGAAACTACATCTAGGGCAGCGTTTTGTATGTCCAAATGAATGTTTCATATATAGTAATTTTGAACTCGAATTTTTAAGATGAATTAAGGCTATCTGCTATCACTTCTGTCATGCTTGTTTTACCATTCTAGAAAACAGTGTCTTCTTTGGAAAATTTATATCCAGTCTTTTTTTTTTTAATAGTTGGTTTCAAATATCCATTTCTTATATGAGCTTGAAAAAATAAATACGCATCTGTATGTTTCTATTATGCCGAGACGTTGTCACAAAAATCAAATACATTCTACTATATTGATTTTGAATGCATTTCTAACAATTCCTCGTCTAGCCTTTTCACTAAAAAACAGGGAACAGAAAATTAAATTAATGAATTTTAAAGAAAAATTGGTTTAGTTTCCTCACAAGAATTTCAACTCTCAGAATCAAAGTTTAACAGAAATCAGAAGTTATTCATATTTAGCGTAAGGGCCATTGATATTCAAAATATTTAAACAAAACTTTTACCATTTATGAAGTATAAAAATAATTGTTTTTGGCATATTTATTGGAGCGAGTTTGCACGTAGACCCAAAATTAGAAATAGCGCACTAGAATCGCTCACATTTCGGGTAACTACAATGTCAGCCCAACCGGAGTACATTGAGCTTGTTTAAATTGATGGCCGAACAAAAAATAACAAAAAAATTTATAGTAGAGGATATAAAGAGAAATTGAGGATATCTATGATTGCCAAAGTACGGAAACTACTTTCCGAACAGAAGAAGGACTAAACTTTGAGCTTGTGGATATCCTGCCTAATTCGTCTTAAATAGCTGCCTTAAGGACATTGAAGATTTTGTAGAAGACCTTTGTTGGAATTCTTTAAAACCCTCCATATAACGTAGCTTCAAATTATTAAGTGGCTCGGGATTGTTTTAGTCTAACATACGTTAGCTGCTTCGTTGTAGGCCGAATCGATTCCTCACTGAATTTGTTTCAGCGTACAGGGGGATTGATCGTGTTAATAGGTCCTGTATTGGGAAATATTCTTTGTTTCCAACAAAGAAACGTTGCTGACTGAAAAAGAGAGATAGCGCGCAATGTGAGGGAGAGGATCTCTTAACAAGTGTCGTTGATTTTTTTAGACCATCTGCTGGAGAAAATTGGGAGAAACCAATGAAAATACTTTAATAAATCCTGCATTATTTTTAGTGTTATGATTTCACGTGACATGTGACGGTCATATCGTCTCGTAAAATATATCGTATATTAGAAAGAAGGCATATGTTCGACATGTTCAGCCGTTAATAGTCGAATAGCTACTTTTTTCTTTTTATAATTAACAGAAGAGTACCCTAATTTCTTGTCTACCGACAGTGCTAAGGTAACTTAACGGGCCTCGGTCCCAGCTGCAGAACAAAACTGCAGTCTTTTAATAATCAAATATAGATAAGCACAACATTTTGTATACTTGCTTTTGTGGCTAGGATCATTGTCCTGGGTTACAAAATAGTTTCCCTCGTTGTCGTTGAAAATCACAGAAGATTACTTACAGTGCTGTCCTAAACGTTTGTTTTTTTTATCATAGTATATTAATTGTTGTGTCCTTAAAAGGCTAGTTAAACAGTGGAAT
The DNA here is from genome assembly GCA_037127315.1 of Ascarosepion bandense. Taxonomy (NCBI): domain Eukaryota; kingdom Metazoa; phylum Mollusca; class Cephalopoda; order Sepiida; family Sepiidae; genus Ascarosepion; species Ascarosepion bandense. The sequence continues at coordinate 3,813,739 of JBBBDQ010000249.1, forward strand.
GTCGTGGGGAGAAGTAAGACGATGAAATCTGGAATGGTTGATCATGTATGCAGTGAATGGGGTTGTGATTAGCCACTGTGAAATGAGTAAAAATACTAGACAACGAAAAACATCTGTAGTTGGCATAGAATAAATTTAAATACAATATAGAAGCTGCTAATAAACAGAGAATTTCAGATAACAGCAAACTTCAATTTTAGTATAACAGTCAAACCTAAGCAGGCAACAACAACAGCGGAACCTAAGTTTTACTTCATCACTTGTGCGTACACACACACCCACACACACACACATATATATATATATATATATATATATATATGTATATATATTAAAAAAGTTGTGAAACTCGTAGGTTTTATACCTGCTGTTCATGCATTTACTTTTATAAAGAGTGCTCGATACAATATAGAGCGTTATATTGCAATAGGTGTTACAATGGTTTATAAGTTCATAGTACCACTACACAAAAATTTTCGGGTTTCGAAGCGGTTTACGCGCTTCTCATCGGGTGACAAAGTTGGACCCAACTTTGTATATATATATATATATATATATATATATATATATATATATGTCTCTGTGTGTGTTTGTGTGTCTGCGCGTATGTGTGTGAATGATAAGATTTTCGCCCGTAGAAAACATACATCTGTATTGATTATTACATGAAAAATGGGAAGGAAATGCTCCCTAGGTCTTTCTGAAAACATGCATAATGTTCTTGAGGTATTAGGCTTACGTTTTTGTTTGTTAAATTATTGCCTGGCAAAAGTCGTATTATGTATGAAATACGTCTAATGTCTGGCATGTATCAAGCTGTTTTCAGTATCACAATCACTGTTTGCGCGGACTTGATGTATTTGGCAAACAATCAAAATAAACCTCACTGACCAATTACGAACATATAAAAAGGAATTGGCTGTGAGAAACTATTGATTGTTGTTTCCTATTTTATGTCTGTCTTTTAAAAGGATCGAGTCAGTATTTTATTCACGTCTCGTGCTCTTGCAATATATCGCGTCACCAAATCTGCCTGTTCCGATTTTATCCTTTTCGGTATCCGAAATTTTACTAAACTAAAAAAAAAAACTTGACGTGACAGATATTGTGAATATAGGTAAAGGTTTATGTAGGACGCTTCGATACTTGAAAGAGATTGGGGGAAAATGTGTTTGATTTCACGGGTGTACTAAGAATTTACTAAAAACATAATTACTTTCGGAAAACTTTTTTTTTCTGGAAGTCAATAACCAAGTAGTTCTGATCATAAGACGTCTTTGTTGTCTCTCTGTCTGTTTGTCTGTTTTTGTTTCTCTCTCTATCACAGCTATGTGTGCATGTAAAGATTGGTAACACTGGATGAAAAATCTATGAGTCGAGTTCGAATTTCATGCGAGTTTCTTGTAATCACTTACGTGCAAATACATTTGGGAAAGGTAAAAATCTATTTCTTCTTCTTTTGTCTATGTGTTAAATATTAAGATAGGTAGCCGGAAAAACCAATGTTATCTCTAAAAGTTGCTAAATCCAGTATTCACATGCAAGAAAAATTATATTTAACCTTTATTTTGTGTGTGTGGTCGGCAGCATGGAACAAGAAGTCTGTGAGCGAAGTTCTAATTTCCGTCTATTTTGTTTTATTCAATTTGACACGAATGTTTATCCTCTTTTCCAGCTACGATTTAGAAAGCAGACACAGATATCTAGTCATTGTTGGCATCCAGTTTTGGTAAAAGACCGTAATATATTTTGGCATGATGTGCAAATACCATATCTGCAAAAAAAAGTCGATACATTTTGCTAATTTTATATGATTCTACTGAAGCACAATTATCTACAATGGTGTTAAGACCAATGGACATTGGACTTACTGCTGGGCTGACATGTCGTCTCGACTGTGAGGATTTTTGGAAAGCATATATATTGACCTCGGTATTCTGAACATGTACTCGTCGTAAAATTTCTGTAGATATACCTGCCCATTTGGTTATTAAATACCAATCAGTTCATTAAACTACACAAACTATGAGCCTAAAATTTGAATTACAAATCTGGGATACTAAAATCAAACAAATACAAAAAATATGATCCGAAGAATTTTTGAGGCAGTCAAAAATGCTTTTCAAAATTCTGGCTCTTGGGAGCAGAAAAACATATTTAGAAACAGAGAAAAGAGTACTGAAATGTTTTATTATAATTGTCGTCCAAAATGGCAGTGAATGTTAGACAATCTTTACACTAATGAAAAAGCAGACATCAAGCAACTTAAAATGGCTCTACAGAAAGATGCTGAGGATAACATGGATGGAAGATGTGAACAACCACAAAGCTTGAGTGGAAATGGAAAGAAAAATATACATAATTTAAGAAAGAGGCAATTGAAATTTCTAGGGCATGGCTGAAGGAAAGAAATCTCGGAAATCTGTTACTTGCAGGACAGACTGAGAGACAGAGTAAAACAGTGTGATATTTACTTGATGGATATACGTACATGAATTTTAGGACAAGGTTTGGGAAAAATATTAAATATACAAATTTCATTTAGAGCTACAAGTGACAGGAAGATGTGAAGAGTCATGATCTCCTACGTCTTGAAGGAACACGGCACATAAATAAGATGTAAATGTACATTTTCACTATTTAACATAGAATTTAGTTGATCTGGTGTGTATACATACATTAATATAAATCTCAACATCAACTTTAAGGAACTTTAATCTACATCGGCCCTTTTCTGATAATCAGCTCCATTAACCGTACCTTTCAAAGGTGACTCTTGGGAACGACCCTGTCTGTCGTCTGTTCTGATTCATTACACTTTGGATCATCATTTTCACGTCAGAAATCGCAACCGAGTGTTTTGAAAGTAGCTCGCGATAATATTCTCGACGTGATCTACCCTTAATAATCTACGCCTATAAAGAGACGAAATGATGCAAAAGGAATTTTTGCGAGCGCAACGGACACGCACGACTCATTTTCCCACCTCTAGACAATAAAGAAGCAAACATTAACGACTGGCTAGAAATGTCCACTCCCATTTTTGAGGACACACGGGGATAATTTAACTCTAATGTCCTCTTAGTTATTACATCGTCCTTAGTGTGTCTTTGTAATATTATGTCCAATAAGCTACACACGATAAAAATATAGATTTAAGTTATGCTATATTTATGGGCTACCAAGTCAGTTAACTGCCACAAGCGATACACGCTTGGATGATCATGTCTCGAATGAGACTTGACTGACTGGACAGAAGATTTTCCCGTAAAATGTTGCCATTATAATCTGTTGTAAACTGGTTGATAACGAAAGCTATAGAACTCTATTGATCATGTATCTGAAAAAACATGAGTGAGTGGTCAGAAATTATTTCCTAAGTTGGTTGCCATTATTCTCTGCTGTAGAGAGTTTGCCATCAAGGTGAAAGAACCCAATCTCTTCTGCTGTTTTACCCACAGGTGGAGGATGAAGCAACGGATACATAACTTCTACAACGATATTTGCGCGTAGGTGAATGCAACTCGGCTCTCCGATTTCTCGTTCAAACGATACTCAGATGGCCCAAATTATGGTATCTACACAACAAACGCGATACTTGATGTATAAATGAATTTTCAATACTGAAACATCTTTCTTGATGTATTTATTTACTTTTCATTTCAAGCAAATAGATGAATTTTAATACTTACAATAAAGGAAACAATATTCTGTAAGTCACAACGAATTTAAATTGATTAAAATCAGTTAACGTTTTGCAATATCTCATTTTTTTCATTTCGCGCTGCAGATTAACCAACTAAGATTTACTACAAAAACCATCGCTACAGGCCACTTCTTGATATTCTACATCATTATTCTTCCTCTTTTACATCTCCGACTATAAAATGTTGTTTGTATGCATGAAAAAAAAATGTCCACCAATGGAGCACGTTCACTTTCAATGTATTTTCTCTCGGACATTTTTGCATTTGATACTTTTGTTAATATAATCATCTTTGCTTTATTTACTGTTTTATGCTTCTCATTTATTAATCAGACGCAATTTTGCGTCCGCAGCAATTTTTCAGGGAAAAATATATAAAGGAAACACGTATCTTCTGCATAAACACAACATGCGATCTTGCAGGAGCGCAGTTTCTATCGCGCTCTTATAAAAATGTAATCAAGTTTATTTAAAAATCTTCCCAAAATAAAAGATACGTTTCTGATACGTTATTTGAAGAATTTCAACTTATAAAAATATAATTATTCCAATTTGAAACAAACTTTACATTAAGTATGAAATATCGCATGCATTTCTTTTTACAAGACGTTAGCTCGTTTATGTTGACTGCTTTTGAACAGCTCGATAAGAATGTTTTTTTAACTATTATTTATCTATGTCGGATTAATGGTAAAAAATAAATTAAATAAGAATATAACGTGAACCTCTTTAAATTACTTAGTAATCTAATATTTTATTAAAACTTATAGTTTCCCTCTAAAGTTACAATAGTTATTGCACTTATATTTTTATGTCGTGTATGTGAAACCGTATATATAATAAAAAATCTGTACGTTCATACGGATACAAAAGAAAATCAAAATACTATTAAAAATACTTCAGATTGTGATAAGCATTCCAATAAATGATTAGAAAATGGACCTCTACTAGACTAAAATACTTATCTTGAAGTTACATAACTCAAACTGAATTTGAAAAGATTCAAAATATAAATTATTCTAATTACATTGTAAAATGTAATCTAATATTTTATTGAAACTTATAGAAGTTTCCCTCTAAAGTTACAATAGTTATTGCACTTATAATCTTTGTCGTGTATGGAAAGCAGTATATATAATCCAAAATCTGTACGTTCATACGGATACAAAAGAAAATCAAAATACTATTAAAAATACTTCAGATTGTGATAAGCATTCCAATAAATGATTAGAAAATAGACTTCTACTAGACTAAAATACTTATCTAGAAGTTACATAACTCAAACTGAATTTGAAAAGATTCAAAATATAAATTATTCTAATTAAATTGTAAAATGTGAAAAGGAATCTCGTAAAAGTTGATATTTCCTACTTTTTCGCTTAGGACAATATACACTTTAATATATATTATTTATGAAAAAAATTAAAAAATCAAAACAAACACTTGTATTTGAATGCGGTCTTAGTTTTATTGTACTTTTTATTTTACGATTCAAATCAGATTTTCGGTAAGACGAGTCCAATTTTTAAAGAAAATAAATTAGCCAAAGTGTGTTAATGAATACTATCACTAATAATGATCACGCTGAAATTCTAGAGTTTTCATAAAGAAAAATAAGTGGAACAATTGATGTCAAAAATAAAATTACAAAACTTTTTAAATATCTTCAATCATTTGTGAATAGGTTCTTATATGTATTTATTAAAATCTGACAATCATTTGACTTTTGCAAGTTTTTCCAAATTAATTTCGTTTCCATTAAAATAGAGTAACTATTTTCAAATACTAATTTTTAATACATGACGCAAGAAAAATATGTTCAATAAAAATTTTGAATTTTCTAGAAAGAATAAAGACAATAAACGAAATATCAACAAAATCTTAATAACATCAAATATTTGACGATAAAAATGATTTCATAAAATATGGGCCATTTAATTTTTCATTGTATGCTGATATTTTAGTTTTTTATGTAGGCATCTAAATAAATTTTTTGGAGGCTGATGCTGAATATTTTTGGTAATATGAAGACTGAAAAAATGTTATACATGTAAGCTATGCGCAATAAGAAAAATATAACTACTGTGAAAGATAACGATTGGTTGATAATTGATTTTTTCTACAAGGTATCAACCAATTGCAGACCAAATTATTTAAAGTCAGAAAATATTTTAGGTTTTAAGAATCGTTTCAAAATAGCAAAGGTTTAATGATACAAGACTTGCTAATTAATTAAGAGTAGTGAGAAGAAGAATTGTATCGATGACATTCCTAAAGAAATTTACGCAGTAGAATATAACGAGTCCAACAGCAACTAGATCTCGAACTCAGCTATCCATTTAACAATTGCGAGTTATCATCCAGTTCATCACTTGCACATACAAGCTTACTGCACATGGTATTTCTAATCGGTCAGCCCTCTAGGTACTACTCAGGTTTGACGGTGATTAATTTCGGTGATCGTAAGAGGAACAATGTTTTAACGTGAAGTGAATTTTAGCCCGCAAATATGTTTGGAAGTTAATATAAAGTGGTAAAATGATTAAATATTGATGTTTGATATATAAAACAGGGAAAGAAAAAAAATGGAGATTTCATTCCTACAAAGAAATATTAGAAAATAAAATAAATTTAAGCAAGTATTATAAAAAAGAATATTATACCAATTAGCCTCATTCACAGGTTCTGATTATTTACAGCATGTTTATAATACCGAGGTTGTCAAGCCTCTCTATCAAGTCTTCTGCTATAAAGACATAAAATATCTAGAAGGTTATTCGATGTCTCACCTGCTTCACTTTTCATTTCAATACTTTTACAGCAGCCAATGTGGCAGTTCTTCTGGCACATAGGACATTACAGGAATTGAAAGAGAATGAGAAAAAATTAGTGAGAATAGGAAACATGACAAGAAAATATATGGCTTTTGGTAGACAGAAGAAGGCGATTTACTTTGCATAACATTTTTTTAAGATATTAGGAAACTTAACTTATCTTTAGTTGCTATTATCAAATTTCCCCCCCAAAATATTGTGTATTAGCTTCAAAATTGTGGATAATTTTTTTAAAGTTCATGTTTGCGCTGTTGTTTCGTTCAGATATTTTCAACCATCTCTGTCATTTTCAAGATAGGTTCGCTTTTGTTTCAAGTTCACCTGATTTTTTTAGGATAAGGTTTCTAATCCTTAAGGATTTCAAAATCCTAACGTTTTCAAATAAGCTTTTAAACTTTAGCAATTGTTGTTTAACTTCTCTCAAAATATAAATTCATAGGTTCGCCTATTTTCAGTAACAGATTTCTCTTTTTATTTTGAAAAAGAGTAAATATTTATAACTTATTTGATGGTAAAAATGATCTTTTCCGTTCCTTAGAAATTTTACTACCACCCTATCGTTCTTAAGACTTTTTAACTAATGTTAACCCAATAAATGTCTAATGCCACTCATACAGAGTATTAATGTGGGTGATATATTATTTGATTCTTTATGGTTTTTTTTATAGGTGACCACACATTTAGTTTTCTTATAGTTTATTGCTTAGTCCTTTCTCTTACCAGCTTCTGTAGGATGTCCTGCATTTTATTTCTCGTGTTTGCTAGATAACTGTGTTATCAACGTATTTCACACTGTTGAGATTGTGGCCGCCAATGAAGAATCCTGGCAACAATTTTGTCTCTCAAGACTGTTCCGCTGTATAGGTTTAATAGATCCGGTGAGAAAACACATCCCTGCCTTAAGCCCTTTTCTACTTCGGTATATATGTTGAATCCTCTTCTTATCCGCACTCAGGAGGTTTTCTGACAATATAGATTCTTCATTATAATACCGAGGTTGTCAAGCCTCTCTATCAAGTCTTCTGCTATAAAGACATAAAATATCTAGAAGGTTATTCGATGTCTCACCTGCTTCACTTTTCATTTCAATACTTTTACAGCAACCAATGTGGCAGTTCTTCTGGCACATAGGACATTACAGGAATTGAAAGAGAATGAGAAAAAATTAGTGAGAATAGGAAACATGACAAGAAAATATATGGCTTTTGGTAGACAGAAGAAGGCGATTGACTTTGCATAACATTTTTTAAGATATTAGGAAACAATAAATGAGAAGTGATTTCTCTAGGCGAGAACCGAAGAGAGAGGAAAAAATAGAACTATTGAATCTTGCTAGTTTAACAATAAAATGGTGAAATCTGATTGATAATCTTAGGGCATGTTTAAATTCACGGGAAACCAGCTCATGAGAAGAATTGCAATAGAAACATATGCAGAAAAGAAAAAGGAAATCACGTCACACCATAGGGTATGTAACTGAAGAAGAGATGCCAGGTAAAGATGAATTAACAGATCCTTCTTTGACTTGATTACAATATGTATAATGTATCGTAAATTATCCATAAACCCTATCTCAATTATGCATTGCAACATGCTTTCTGGTTTCCCATGCTAATTGGAACTATTGTTTTTGAAGATTTTTTTCCTTAAGAGACATGACAGAAAATATATCACCTGATAAATTTATTATATAGCGTGCTTATCAAAATTATAAATTTAACATATTTAATTTATTATAAACTATTTGAACTTTATATAGAATAAAAAATTATTGAAGTCAATTTAAAATGATTAAAATTGCGCAATTAGCATATTTTCGAATTATATAGATACACCGACACACACACACACGAGTATATATATATATATATATATATATATATATATATCTGGCGATTGAAACGACAGTTTTTAAAATTTTCAAACGCTAAATGAGTCATGAGTTTTCTTGTATTGCCTTTGAAAAATATTGAAATTATTTCTGACATTCTCTCAATAAGGAACTTGCTCTAGTCAGAAAAATTATGTTCATTGAAGCAACGCGTCGTAAAGACATTTCAAAATTTGCCATTCAAATACACACACACACACACACACAAGCACACACATAATTTATATATATATATATATATATATATATATATATATATATCCCACGAGTAACATGGTTTGGTTAATGATTTACTGCAAATCACATTAGTAATGTAAATTATTCCTTATAAAATCTAAAGTCTTCGCTTAATATTTTATGTGAATTTTATTTGTGTCAGGTGGCTTGTAATGATCATAGAAATATTTTATTACGTGCCAAGTGAAAGGCTCATTTACACGGTCTCAAATAAAACAGATTCGAAAACTTTTATGTTCGTTCGTCTACGTTCTTATTATGACTAAGACTAGAGAAAATCAAGTTGAACTGAATTTTAGGGCATAGACTTCCTTGAATGCTTTGCTATCAATAAGAAATCGCTTGCGCTGTTAAACTCAAATTAATCGCGTTCTGAATGATAGCGCCTTGTTTTCAAGAACCAAACGGTAAATTCTACGTTCTAGACACTCCATGTTTCATCGTTAACCAAGAAAGATTACAATATATTTATGAAATGCTTTCGTTTTTGTCAGTTACGAAATGTAGTCAAATTATTCAGTGTCTTGCAAGTATAATGAAGAAGAAAAAACTATGTTAATCAGGGCATAATTGTATAACTGTCTCTAAATGATTAAGTAATGATTTTCTTTTTTTTTTTTTTTCAAAGAATTAAGAAAGAGAAACGCATGTATCACTTGGACGGTGGACTGTCAAAGCTTCGGAACAGATGTGATTTTATCGAAGTAGATAATGCAAAAATGGACATTTAGTAGTAAAAGAAACAAAATATAACTTCTCGTTTTACCTTTCTCGTGCAATCGAAAAGCGAGGAACGTAAAACTTTTTAAGCCCCAAATTCCTAAATTACGTACATTTATCTTCATATTTAGTTCAAGCATTTCTGAATCAGAAGAGGAGACAAAGATAAACACAAAGATCGAATATCAAATCATATAAAAAAGAAATATATTCCTTCCGTGAAAATTTTGCTGAAAATAAGGGAAAAATTGAGAACAATTACATTTGGTCTGACATTAAACATCACCAAGATTAATTGTTCTCCTATGTACCGTATCTCATCAGTACGTAAGTGGTTAGCCCCTCCACAACTTCCTATTCTTTGTAAGATTTATCTTTTTACTCTCCTTCCCACTCCATGTTCCATTATCGAATATATAATCGTTTCACCCGAAGTAAGGCAGTACTCTCACTTGTGTACAAGTGGCTTCATAATAAGAGTGCGAAGAGAAAGATGATCAGGTGGTGTCAGAGAATGGGTAATAGAAGGATGGGTATACTGGTGTGAAGCCGATTACATGTGTAGCGCGAAATGGAGAATAACATGTTACGGGGGTTGTCGGGGAAAGGATATTAGAGAAGGGGAGTCAAAGAGATAAGGGATAGCAATTGACGTTGCAATTAAACTCTTGGATATTGTTGCTATCAGTGATGCATATATACAGAAGAGAGTTCCACAGATTTGAAATACAAGAAAAATCTGCTAGAACAGAAGTGGCTTCAGCATTTGACTGTTTTGACTGTAAAGTATGTAGACCTATTTGCCATGCTAGTAACTCGAATAAATTCGTTTAGAGAGGGTAAAGGAACCTAACCTGATCGGAGCAGAAGCTTCGAAAACATTTGTAGAAGGGAAAGAGTGAAGCCACATCTCCTCGGTGAGAATAAGACTAAAATCGAGCTGCCAGGTAATGAGCGACCATAGTGCAGATTCAATCTTGTATTTTGTCAAAAACCCGAGATGAATAGCAAGGGTACCCGGTCAGATATGACAACAGTATTCAATGCACGGGCGGTAAATTTGAATACGTGCAAAATGGATTCAAACGAGAAAACCCATCGGAAAAATCCTTAGTATCTTCGTTTTGGAAGCATTAATGATTACGAGCTGTTTCTTACACTATCTACCACAGATTGGAGGCTCCTTTCAAGGTAAACAGCGACGTTATAAATCTGCCAAAGTTGAAAAATCCTTAGCAGATTTCTATTTTAGGCGGGAGTAAATGGTGATATCGTCATTGTAGATGCCTGCTTGGGATGTGATTACATCGGAGAGATTGTTGATGAAAATCAGAAAAGGAGCCTTGAGGTACACCAGCATTTGGATGATAATGTACGCACTATCTGATTCTCCACGACATTCTTGCGTTTAATATTTTCTGTGTTTCAAATTATCCAAGCCAGTTTCCTCAAAATATGTCCCTCTTTTTTTCCGATACTATGTAGAAGTTTCCGCATTATTATTTCTCTTAAACATTCCTCATTTCTCACATGTTCAGTCCATGATACTCGGAGTATCCATCTGTAGAACCACATATTTACTGACTTAAATTGATTGTTCATACGATATTTTTCCAGCATTCATATTATCTTCTTAATGTCCCGTCAGGAGGTAGGGGAACATGGACATCCACTTGGTTCTTTCTCTTGTCGCTATAATTATGTTTCTTCTTGGTACCTCTCCTAAACCCCGCCACGCCATTCATTTTCTCAAGCCTATCAAATGTTTCTCGCGCTGCTTTCCTCAGTCTTTATTTCTGAATATCTATCCTGTATTAGATTTTCTAGGCCCACTTTAATTTTTACTTGTTCCAGAAACGTCTGCTGTCGCTTTTTAATGTTAAGTACGTGTTTCCTCCTCGTTTGCTCTTTCTCCATCACCTCGTCGTTGCTCACGTGCTCGGTTGAGGATATCATGAGCATTTTTCTGTAAAAACCACGTGTTTGCTTATTTGAGATTCTTCTTTATCCTTGAAGAGATAGTTTATCATTCTTTGCCATGTAGATTGACAGATATCACAGCATCTCAGCACTGTTTTCTTTCTTTCCAATGATATCTTTCTGTCTCTGTATTCTTGTTAGCTTTTGAAATGCGTCCTAGACGATGACAATTTGTCTTCGCATTTAACCTTCACAATTAACATCATCTGTCATCCCAGGTATTAACATTTTTCCTTGTTTTATTTTATTTCCTCTGACATGTAGATGCCATTTTCTTTTGCTGAAGACCAAAGTGGAATGATTAAATTAAAATTTAACATTTTTGGCTTATTTTCTAAAATAATATCATGTTTCATAATTTTTCTCTTAACATTTAGGCGAAATATTTCTCTATTCAAATACAACTTTCATTTTCACATTTTCTGGCTCCTGTGAAAACAATTCTAAGACATTTAAAATTCAGTAATCGCGTGGTTTTGACTTCATCAGGACCTCATTGCAATTTCTCTCACTTTCATTCGCTATCTTGCCTAGGGGTTCCGACGTTACGTTTAATGATATTTTAAACACGAAACTTTAGATAGTTATGCTTCAAATCAATTATAGAACTCATTTTTGAGGTCCGTGTTTGCGGGCTTAACAGACATGCAAAATGTTTAAGAAATATATAAAAGACTGTGTACCTTATATACTTACATATAAAGCGACAACTAATTCTTGCGTGTTTCTAAATCTCCCAGGATAAATAACTGTGTACAGTGTTATCACTTATGTTTACGCAAATAATAATAATAATAATAATAATAATAATAATAATAATAATAATAATAATAATAATTCGAACTATACTCGAGAACATGCGGTATTTGTTATTGCTTTAGTTAAATGGACACCCCGAAAGATACATTTACATGAATTCCTGTGTCCCCAATTATTATATTCATTATCTTGTACTGTTTGAAGTGTCCAGCGGTGAGAGCTGGGGCACATTACTTAATGAAAATTGCAGGGATACCAACAGGATCACATGCTTTGTTGCAATCAAGTTTAGAGTTAACAGCAGAAGTCACGGTTTCAATTATATGCATATAAAACAGTAGAGATTCGGTTCAAAATGAAAAGTCAGGCAAAGATATGCTTTAAAGATGAGAGAAGCATTTGAAAGTATACAGTATATGTTTAGATACATATATTTATAGATATATGAGACCAAATACACACATTTCTATATATGATAGAATAAAGAAGAAGAGTTATACGTATCTTAATCTCATAAAGTTTAAAATAAGACCCAGATACAAAATCACAACATATTTGTTTGATGCCTCTTTGGATTTTTTCTCTCAGTCTTTGAAGAAGCTTTAATAAAAGTAAAACGTGTTAGATTGGCGTACTTTTTATTTTGTAAACTTTTATACTTCTATCATCTTGTCGGATTCTGATCCATATATTGATGTAACACACACACACACACACACACACACACACACACACACACACACACACACACACACACACTCATCTGGCCATAATTTCGTGTTTGGCGACTTTAACGCCCACCACACTAAGTGGCTGGAAAACTCTGTAACCGACCCTGCTGGTGTCCACACCTTTAATTTTTCGATCTCCCAATCCCTTACGCAAGTGGTGGATTTCCCAGGCGTTTTTCCAATAGCCCTAACGGAAGGGACTCGCTACTAGACCTCTGCTTCACTTTTACCCCAAATTCTTGCTCCGCCAGACATCTCTGCCCTCTCGAAAATTCTGACCACGCCGTAGTTTCTGTCAATATCTCGTTCCACTCCACCCCTACCCAAGAAACCCAGACCAACAGAATATCCTACTGCTATCAAAGAGCAGAATGGGATTCGTTCCGTGACTTCCTCTGCGATGTCCCTTGGAACAAAGTTTTTAGTCTTCCCATCGAAGACTGTGCATCAGAGGTCTCCTCCTGGGTTAAGGCTGGCATCGATGCATTCATCCCTGCCAGGAAATTTCAGCTTAAATCCCATTCGTCTTCCTGGTTCACGCCCGCTTGCTCGGCCGCCATTGCCCAACGGAATCACTTCTTCCGGCTTTATCGTAGCCACGTGTCGGACCAAAACAGACGCCTATTCGCCTCAGCTCGTAATAAATGTAAAAAGACACTTAACGAGGCGAAGATGTTGTTTACTGCCAGGATGGAGCAGCGCATAGCATTCTCCAAATTCGCTACCAAAGATTACTGGTTTCTGCAAACGCGTGCTTAGCAAGAGTAAGTCCTCAATACCCCCACTAATAAACGAGTTTGAGGTCCTCACCTCCTCAGCGGACAATGCTGAACGCTTTGCCCATAGATTCTCGACCAATTCGACTCTGGATTCGTCTGGAATCCATACACCCGATATCCCATCCAGAACTGAGGCCCAGTAGAATGACGTCCACATCACGCCCTCGCTGATTTCTAGCATAATCTCAAAACTGGACCTCACAAAGCAAGTTTTGGGGATGGAATCCCAGTAATAGTTTTAAAGAATTGTGCCTCTCAACTGTGGTTCCAATATTCAAGAACACTGGTGAACCATCGGACCCCGCAAATTACCGCCCCATCAGCCTTCTTCCGATCTTCGGTAAAGTGTTCGAAGCCATATCAATGCCGAGGTCGTTCAGCATCTCACAGCCCACGGGCTCCTCTCGTACAAACAGTATGGCTTCCGCTTCACCAGATCCACTGCTGACATGCTAACGACTATCACCGAGTATATATACCAGGCTCTCGACAAGAATGGTGAAGCCCGAACCGTCGCCTTGGATATCTCTAAAGCATTCGACAGAGTATGGCATGCCGGCCTTCTACGGAAACTGCGAAGCTATGGCATAACTGGACTTTTGTTGGACTTAATCCGGTCATTCCTCTCTAACCGCACACTGAGATGGTATTAAACGGACATGCCTCCCAGAACTACCCTACAAACGCGGGTGTACCCCAAGGCACTATCCTAGGTCCTACACTCTTTCTAATCTATATCAATGATCTCCCCGAACAATAATATCACTAGTAGGCATGTACGCCGATGATACCACACTTTACTCTTGCCTCCATGAAAAATCTGGTGTAGGTGACAAGGTGACCCTCGCTGCCAAGCTTGGGAAGGACCTCCAATCCGTGGTGGATTTGGGGAAGAATTGGCTCGTTAAATTCAATTCTTCCAAAACAAAGCTGCTGTCAGTTAACCACCACAGAAAACAGAACCTCCCTCCCATTAGCATAGAACAGGCTAGCCCTCCATTGAGTAAATTACTACACCTGCTTGGCCTGACACTCTCAGCGGACCTCAAGTGGAATGACTATGTCGAATCCATTGCTAAATCCGCAGCTATGAAAGTCGGCTCTCTGTGCAGGGCCCGGAAATTCTTTCCGCCTGAATCTATCCTGCAATTATATAAATCCACCATCCGCCCGTGTATTGAGTACTGCTGCCACATCGGATGGGGTGCCCCTTCTATTCTCCTAGGGGTTCTTGACAAAATACAGCGAAGAATCTGTAATGTGATTGAAACCGACTTGTCTGACGCTTCCTGTGCCTCTTCTATAAATAATTTCATGGCTTCTGCTCTGACGAACTTAAATCACTGGTACCCCCCAGATGTGAATTTGCACGAGACACTAGATTAGCAACTAGGTCCCACCCTTTTGCAGTGAAACTGATGAAATGTAACCGCAATTTCTACTCCAACAGCTTCTTTCCTCGCACTTCCCGCCTGTGAAATTGCCTACAGCATGCTTGCTTCCCCGACGGCTACAACCTCCAGAGTTTAAATGTAAGGTCAATAGACACCTCCTAACACACTAACTCACACCCACTCTCTCCAACTCTCTCCCTATGTCGTCTATCACCCTCCTTCTGACATTTCCCATACCCAATCCCTCTATGTAACTCCCTGCGCTATATGGCAGTGGAATGCCTTGCTTGGGGTGAGACGATTAAAAAATATATATATATATATATATATATATATATATATATATATATATAATGAGACTTGTTTAAGAATATAGTTTCTGTCATACAATGTCTAGAATTTTATTATGAAACATTTTCGGAAAAGACGATAGAATATTCAAGAATTTCTATCGGCAGCAAACTGCTTGCGTACGGACAGGATGTGAATTCAGCAGATATACAAATATAGAAAGGGACTAAGACAATGATGTGTTTTCTCGACGGAACTCTTCAACGTATACAGCAAATCAATTCTGAGAGAAACAGAACTTTTGCCATAAATCGTATTTGTCGCCACAGTTTCAACAATGTAAGATACGCCTTTGACACGGTGTTGATAACAGACATTAAAAAGAAAATGCAGGTCCTCCTATAGAAAGTAGAAACAGAAAGAAGGAAACCAGAACATCAAGAATAACTAAATGTATGGTCATCAGCAAAAGGAAGACCTAAAATTCCAACTGCAGTTTAGAGAAACTAAAATAAAAAAATTAATTTAATAACATCTAAAGTGTTCTTACAGAGGACGAATAGTGCGACATCGAAGGACAAGGACGTATTTCAAATGCTAACCAGAGTACTGACAGTCATGAAAATTTCATTGGAAAAAAGAAAATTGTGCTGGACTGCTATGTAATATCTGTTCTTCTGTATGGCAGCGAATGTTGGACGATCTTTTCAAGGATGAGGGAGAGACCTGAGGCAGCAGAAATGTGCTTTTACAGAGAAACGCTGACAATCCCATGTAAGCAACAATAATGTGTTAGAGAGGAAGCAAACGAGAAGTGTATTTCATTAGTCAGGAAGAGACTGATGATCTTCCTTGGACACACACTGAGAAACAAGTCACTGAATAATTTAATAGACGGCGGAGAGATGGAAAGAGAGACAGGGGAAATATCATGAGATATACTGGATAAGCCTGAGCAAATGGATGGCAGCACGGAGTTTGGGAGAGTTAACAATAATAAAATTTGAAGAGCGAAAACATTCAGAGCCAATTAAAAGTATATGATCGCCTATTTCCTGAAGAGACACGGCGTATTAATAACAAGAATGTTTTAAAAGAGAAAACACTTTTAACGAAAAAAAATTCTGCTTTGACATAATTTTCTCTAAAATCTCTCTCTCTCTATCTATCTATCTATATATATAGACATACATATATATATATATATATATATATATATATAGCATGCATGAAGCCGGTATTTAATATTAATTTTGATGCATTTAAATATATTAACTATACTTTATTTATTCCTCCCTCGACAAATGAATGTTTTGTAAAACAAATATTCATTACAATCCTCTTATTGACACTTTCTGAAATGTTATTTAAATAAATTGAATCAGATATTTACAAATATTTTACAAAACATGAATCGACTTTTGAAACATTGTTTTTCTATTGTCATTAGATAAGGCCAATATTGTACGTGCCTTTAGTCATTCTTTTTTTTATCATATTGATAGAATTTAACTAAGAGTATTATTGTGCGCATGGAATGTTTTTGAGATGATACAATCCACCCGCGTGAATTGCTCTCTGATTCGTAAAGAGATTCCCACGAACGACAGCATTAAATATGTTTTTTGATACTCGTCACACATACGTTTTATCTTCATACAAGAGTTTAGCAGTTCATTTATTTGGTTTTTATTGTCTTCGATAAAACCCCGTTTGAAGCGGAATATCTTGATATTATAAAATAAATTGCATAAACTGAATAGGGAAATAAACACTGACACTTATTTTGTATAACGTATTCTAGATATTAATGTTTCCGAAACACTCTATAATTCGAGAGAGAAAGATTAGGGATTGATATTCAGTTCGGATGATTTAGACTGCACTTAGCATAAACTATCTATTGGGTAATAGATGTTAAAAGAATTTATGCAATGATTCTTATAATCTATGGCAATAGCACTATTTAAATGTTGAAATATAATTGTAAAAACTAACATAGTTTTTATAAGATTCTGCTTAGGTTTTGATAAATTTAGTAGAGGAAAAATACCGCATACAAAATGATAAATTATTAAGTGCAATTTCGTCTCCATATAGCAAATGTCTTACTAATAAATGGTGGATGGTAGCCCCAGTTACGATCCAAGCTATGAGCATTTATTGAATGTCAAAGAAAACAGACTATGAAAGCGAAAAAATCAAATTTATAAAAAAAATATTAGTAACATATTTCATATAAAACTGACAAACAATTTCTAGTGATAGTACAGTGATCCGTTATACATTTTATCTCTGGTTAAAGGCATACAAATGCGTTCAAAATATTTAGATATCGGCATTATATAACCGTTTGGAGTTGATAATGCACTAAACAAATTTAACGAAATGAAACCACACCATTATATGGATTGTAATTATGCCGCACCATATATATGAGAACGTTTGAATATCTATGAAATGTTAGGCTGAAAACTCCAAGATGTGTATTCAACAAAAAAGGTAACATGAAGTGTTTCAGATTCTATGGCTTTACCCAATAATTGTCGACTGCCTGTTTCGGCTGTGGATTAAATTGCTGAATAGTTTAGCGAAAATATAGTTAAACTTAATTCTGTTCCATTTACATTTTCCCTTTGATTTGTAGGTATGAGAGCATTCAGTCAATCAGTTAAGTGCCATATATGATACACGCTTGAGCGATCATGTCTCGAAATAGACATGACCGACTGGGCATAAGATTATCCAGCAGTAGTTTGCCATTATTTTGTCCGGTAGACTGGTTGCAGCCAAAGATATAGAAGTAAATCTGTCCTGCTGTATAACCAATAACTAGAGGGAAGAGATGGATTAATACCTTTCCAAGAGGAATTTGTGCGTAAGTGAATGCATGGAATTCTAACTCGGATAACCGATTTCTCATTCCGGGGCGATATCCACTTCAACGCCACTCAGCATAAATATCTGAAACTGTTGCGTTGTCTAAGAAATTTTGAATTCTTTTCCAAAACGAGACTGTGAACACTATCCAATACATTTAAATCTAGAGAGATATATAATAAGGAATTGATATTTAGAAATTGGCCAGTCCTTCTCATTACAATGAGAAGGTTATATATATATATATATATATATATATATATATATATATATATATATATATATATGTATTATAAACAAACCTGTGGCGTCTTTGTAACTTAGAAAACTCGTAGCCAAGTTACGTAATGAAGTTAAACACTCGGTTGTGGATATTTCAAATACTGTAGGGAAGTCTGAAACTATTATTTATAGTATTTTAAGAAAACTTGAGAAAACTGCATTATGTGAGGTCAAGTAACTACCTTGCAGGCCTCGGAAATCTCCTGCATGGGAAGACAGATGGATTAGTAAAGAATCAGAAAAGGATGTATTTGCGACTACAACCACTAACTCTAAAAGAGCTAATGCTAAGCAGGGCATAAAAATACCAATGCACAGTATTTCCCGACGACTTAATGAAATAAATCTGAACAGTCGAGTAGCCTCTACGAAGCCTTATATTAAAAAAAGATCAAATAAGCCGATTGAAATTTTCCACTGAACACGTCATATGGACCGAAGAACAGTAGGATTGTGTTCATTTCAGCGATGAGTCAATGTTTAACCTCTTCGGTCGTGGCGGGAGATGGTTCGTTCGAAGCACTCCTAATGAACGATATTTGCCTCAGTTCACTAAAAGCAGTGTTAAATTTGGAGGAGTGTGGCATCATTTTAGCTGCTGGTACAGGTCCTCTTGTTAGGCTACATGGTAAAATAAAAGCAACTGTATATAAAGAAATCTTGAAAAAACCTGATGTACCTAATTTGAGAACTGCAATTAATAATGTTTATTATGATAATTATTTTTCTCTTATTTTTAGTTCCTCACTCTTTTCGCTCTTCTCATTTCTAACCCACTGCCCACCAGTGGTATTACTGCCTTACTTGGGGTGATTCGATTAAAACAATATTTACATTAAAAAAGAACTATTTCTTTTATTTGTTAATCTGGTATATCCTTCCTTTCACGCTTTATCTTGCCGTTGTCTGTGATCGGTTCTTTAGGATAATTTTGTTATTCGTTTTCTTCTTAATTAAGCATATATTAAAATATGTCTTCTTTCAAACATTTGCAGACAAACTGTAATCCTTAGTTTTTTTTTAATCGTATCACCCCGAACAAGGCGGTAATGCCACTGATGTGCAGGGGGCTACATAAGAGTAAAACTATTAAGTAGAAGAGAGTGAAGAGGAAGACAAACCAGTTAGAAAGGAGCAAGATAAGGATGGGAATACAGGTGTGATGACAGTTGCAATAGTGGAGAGAAAGGAAAGGATATACGGGGTGGTGAAAGAACTAGTCAAGTAGTTAATAGATGAGTATTGACATTGCATTTAAATTCCTGGAGGTTGTAGCCGTCAGGAAAGCAAGAATATGGAAGAGGGTTCCACAGGCGTGATGACTAGAGAAGCTAATACAGAGTTGAATCATCGTCATTCCCTTCGTATTCTGTTTTCAAAAAGTAATATGTTGCTCAAAATATTCTGACGAGAATGCTTCCCGGATCAAAACAATTCTAACCTCTTCCGGGATTACAACAAATCAAATTTGAAACAAGTACCTTCAAGGAAGTTAAGCAAAGTCGGCATTAGTTTCTACTTACCTCTGCAACCGCGTATGAATACAAGGAATCTTGGATGTTTGGTTGATAATGGCTCGTAATCGGAAATCAGAGAGCCAAGATCGAATTTCAGTTGATTTGTAAACATTTAAATTCATCGTGGAAATGTATGAATCCCTATTCTTTTCAAGGATTTCATCAGTAAATGATTATTATCAACAAAAAATAAAAATTAAATAACAATTCTTAAAATCTATTTAAATTTACTGGCAATGAATAACATGGAAAAGTGTTGCTTCGCCATAGAAAATAAATCAGTTAATCAAATAATCCTTACTTTTATTTAAAAAATCTCCTAATTTGTTTTCGCTTTATGTTCTGTGTTTCCGTGTAGCCTTAATTCTTCCTGTCTTTTGTTATTTAAATATTTTGTTTAATGTATTTTTTGTGCGGACTGTTTTTAGGGTAAATTTCTTATAACACATCACTCAATGATCTTTGAGCCTGACATATGGATTTTGCCACTTCTAAAAATCTCATATGAGTTTTATGATATACTAATTTTCAAATAGCATATGACAAAACTTTGGCTCAGGCAGATTATTAGTTTACAGATTACAGTTATTTAAATAGAGCTACTATTGCAAATTTTCAATACATTTTAAAAATCCGAATTTCGAGGGTTGATAGATCATTGCTCTCGAAATGAAAAAATATTTAGTATTTGTCAATATTTCTGAGACGAGAAAGACTTTCCACAATTTGTATTATTCTGACTATTGTCCTGATCTTTGTTGCCATTTCGTGAAGAAGGTCAGAGCGTACAATGGCCGAAAATTCGTAAAAATGACAACAAAATTAGAACTATATAATAGTAAATAATGGATAAAAATACTGCTAAAGCAAAGCAAAAAAGTACACAAACTCGTTTAGACTGATCCTAAATTAAAGTTGCGTGAGATAGCAGAGGTGTTGAACATATCAGATAACAGTGTATTCGTCATATTGCATGAATATCTTTCAATGGGTAAGCCCGTGTTCATAGTTAGTGCCGGGTTTGCTTACAGTCAATCAAAAAACTATAGGGAGTTGCCTATTCAGAGAGTTGCCTATTCAGAGAGTTGTTTGCAACAGTTTCATTGCAATAAGAAGAAAGTTTTTGCGTAAATACGTGACAATGGATGAAACACGGACACACTACTTCATTACGGGGACAAGTCGGTAGTCAGCTGAGTGGACAGCAGCAGGTGAAAGCCGTTCAAAACGAACAAATACGCATACATTAACATTGAAATGTTTTGGCCTCCTTATTTTGGGATACGCAAGGTATTTTGTTCATTGATTATCTTGAAAAAAAAAAGAACAATCAATAGCGAATATTATATGACATTACTGGTGCATTCGAAAGATGAATCGCCAAAAATCGACCACAAATGAATAAAAATTATATTTTCCAAGACAACGCACCGTGATACAAGTCGATTGTAACCATGGCAAAACTACATGAATTGCAAATTGAATTGCTTTAACATCCAACTGTTCTCCAAATCTGGCTTCCATCGACTACTTGCTGCTATCAGACCTCAAAAGAATGTTCCAGAGTAAAAGATTTCGCTTCAGTGAATAAATCATATCGGAAACGGAGGCGTATATTGAGGCCAAAGACAAATCTTTCTACATAAAAGGCATCGAATCCTTGGACATGTGTTAGAATCTGGCTAACACTCTAAAAGAAAACTATATTGGTGAAAAATTCGAATCTTGTCTAAACTTTGTTGTTTTGTTAGGCAAGCGCGGGATATATTGAGTGATGTGTTGCCTGTCTCACATTTTTTATTATGCAAATATGAGTCTCTACCTACTTTCCGATATAGTTTTGGAGTATTCATATCTATAGTTTCTTGGCCCCTTCTCTCTTCTCTTCATACGTTATTTCATACATTCGTAAACTGTTTGCGGTTTGGACGTCTTAAATGGAGAGAATGTTGCGATATGAACGCTATTATTATCAACATCTTATTTATTTCTTTCAGTATCAGACCTAATAGAAAGACTTTGATATAGACAAAGATCATAATTGCTGCAAATCTGGTTCCTCTGAATGGGGTCGGTCTTGATTTTCTTTTTTTAAATCCATTATATTTCAACGGTGCGGTTTCCTTCTAACCATTCCCAGGTAAAGTTATACAGCTTTTGTGTATCTATTTAATATGAGTTAATGTGTTCCTAACATTTCCCAGATTTCTCTTTTTTTATGATCCTAGTCGATATTCCCAATATCTCTAGGTTGTTTTGGCCGGACTTTTTCATCTTCACTTCATAAGATTTTGATTTTCCCACTCTGTTACGTATTTTATCTTTTCCCTCTACCTTAGCGAGTGTGTTACTTGATTTCGCATTTTCGTGGAACACAGCAGCCACTCTAATGTTCGCGGTATAGATGGGACTTACTAACATTTGTTTTATTAGTTTGAATAGTTTTTTATATTTATTTTTTTTTGTGGCATTTGTTGCCCTCCCTTTTTCATTTTCATATATTTACATTTTTAAATATACTTTTGTATTATTGTATATAGTAATGTTTTTATTTCATGAGTTTTGTTCCCCTTTGTAGGTACCTTTGTAAATTTGTGGCATTGTGATGTTAGAGGATTGGGGAGGATGGATGAGTTCTTGTTTTGACTGAACAATTTATGAGTGATTGCATCGTGCATCTCATTAGCTAAGTGTAGGATAGTGAGCAATGAGTAACCTCAACCACCCTCCAGTTCTTAGGTTTGTGTCACATTTACTGTTACATTAGAGTAATAAATATACTTCTCTTCATAAGTAACTTTTTACATTCTTAGACATTTTTGTGATTTAGATCTTGTGAATAGGGAGAATCTCACGATATGAACGCTATTTTTCTCAGTATCAGGTCTAATAAAAGCGTTTGATATTGATTTTACATATTGGTAGAATACACTATCAACTCTTCATTTGGAGAGGTGGACGGCTCATATTAACATTTGTTCTTTTTAGTTTGTATGTTTTGTTATTTGTTTTAGTTATTTTTATGGTAAATCTTAGATATATCTTAGTAGAAAAAATGTAAAAAATGTACATAAAACTAAATATTTAGGTCGTGGATATTCGCCATTTTATGTCACCTGCGAATATTTGGTACCGTGATATATGTATGAGTGTAACATTATGTACGAGTTCTTGTGATGAATGAAATCTATGTAAAGAATGACTGCGTCAGTAATCTGATTAGCTAGGTCCACGATAAAAAGTGTTGACCAGACTCACCTCACCACCTTTCGACCTCGTGCCACAATTAGAACGTTTATATATTAATAAATAATCATTTGTAGACTGGTTTATTGGCTTTTTCATTCTTGCTAGCTAATTGCCTCAATATTTTGCTGGATTTTCTTCTTTCTGTCTTCTTTCTCTATTGCAGAAGGTTAAAACTTTCTCGCCTAAAATACACAAGCGGTAATGAGTCTGACGGTATCAACATGTACGCATATTTAGCATGTTCTCGGCTTCAATTGTGTTCCTCATTGGATGTAAACGACAGGAAGGATGGCTGATTCAAGATCAAATTTCTTGATTTTATTTAACAAGAGAAAGATAAAGCCTATATGTGTGTCAAAATGGGAAAAATTAACAAATTCTTCTAAGTTTGATGTGTGTGTCAACTATCTCTTTTACTAATAATTTTTCCTAAATATTTCACTTGTTTACCAGAAACGGCAGGTATTGATTTCACTTATTAACCATAAAAATAAATTCTTTCAATTATGATTATGAAGTTCCTATCAGTTAACTGTCTGTTATCACTATATCCTAAGCTGGCATTGAATTATCTTGGCATTTTCTGTTCTTAGACATGAGATCAACTTAGTGTCTTTTTCAAAAAATATCTTACTCATCTTACAGCTACGGTCTATCCTCTATTTCAATAAAGGGAATTTGATTTATTTCATAAATATCAAGATATATTGACTGAATTAGCTTTTTGGCAGGAATTTATTCCTTGTTTTATCTAGAATTTACTATTAAATTATTAATTTTATTTTGTATGTTCTGATTAAATGCTTTTTTTCTGAGTCGATGCCTTCTGTTATTGAGACCATAAAACGGAAAAAATATTTAAAAATACTCCCTTACAAAATTAACAAATACTAGTAAAAATATGAGCAAAAATTCAACGAATTTATGAAATTTTAAATATAGTGTTTATAAATACATGCGTTTTAGAAATAATATATGCTTACAATTTTAGTTTTCCAGAAATAAAATATTTAAAAACACTCAGGCATATATAAGTTAACAAACTTAAAAAGGGCTGAAAAATAATCAAAGTTAATACAAAACAAAAATAGGATTTTGCCATCAGCATCATATGATATAAACCATGAGAATCTTGAGGCAAAAACAAACAAGCAAGCAAAGTGATTGAACAGTAGCAATTATTTGTGAGTTTATTCCTCATACCAATTGAAAAATGTAGATTCATCTATGAAGAAATAAAGAAATACACTTATGCAAATAGTAGTAGCAACAATTAAAAAAGAGGGTTCTTTTAAAAATAGAGTAAATGGTCTAGGTTATTGTTGAATGCATGGAATTGATTAATATTTTTAAATCATATGCAAGATCAAAGATTACAGAATAAGAAGAAAAATATATATTAGGGAGTGAAATTGTGTGTTTGTTTGTCAAAAATATATTTTGCTAAATTTTAAATAGTTTGTTTCAGAAACATTATATTTTGTTTTCACAATTTACCAATCATTAGACATTTGACATTCACCAAATAAAATGTTATTACAGATTCTAAATGTTAAATCAGACAAGGAAAATTTCGTAAACAAAAAATATGTAGAAATATCTGTATGAAGAAAAAAGTTTGTGCCAGCAGAACATGTTCGTAGATTCCATTATTAATGTTCTTTTTAATTTTCAGGAGATTTACACAGAATGGCAAAAAACGCACGTGCTAACCACTGAGGTGAAGGCAAAAATTCTTTTTTTTTTTTTCAGATAATTCTACTCGCAAAGACAAATTGAAAAGAACTGGAAGTTTTCATAACATATTATGCAGTATTCGTTAAAAAGGAAAAAAGTGGCTCAAATATTAAAAGAAAAGAGTTGAATCCCGAAAAATGAAAACTGCTGCTGAAGATAAACGCTGCGTAATTTTTTTCTTATATATATTAGTTAAACAGAGGTAAACCGGAGTGGCATAATGACAGTGCCCAAGAAATAATTGAGTATATCTTAATTCATATCGACCGAGGACAACATCTACGTGTCAATAGGAAACTTTAATATTTTTCTATATAACTGAGATTAGGTGGTATTTACATTAGTTATATGATTATGACTATTGTTCTCATCTTTGTTGCTATTCGTACGGTAATTCGGCCTTGGTACACTCTGGCCTTCTTCAGCTGCTAGGGATTTCGAACCGAACCCTTAATTTAATCCACTGGGATACATGATTCTCAACCCTTGCGTAGAGCCTCTTCTGGTATCATGAGTTGTCTACGTCTAACCCTGTAATTAAAAGTTGAGAAAAATCGTCCAAATAATATCAATACTGCAATAAAATTTGAAGTCGTAGAAACCAGTAACTTATGGGTAGTGATCAATATAAATAGATTTGAAATATCTTAACAATATTAATTTTTAATTTTTTTATATATGCTTAAGGCATGAACATGGTCCAATTTTGGATCAGGTAAGACATTGACATTTATCATGTACCTCTCTGTTCTACACCCACGAAGTTATATTTACAAACGTTCAATCCACGATGCATAAAACATTTCCATATGAACATTGAAAAATAGATATATATGATATGAAAATATACATATTACCGTATGACTGTAATATGGTTCCGAGTCGTGTTATAAATGTAGGATATTATTTATAATTATTTTTAAGATAGGCTATATTTGTCGATTAAAGTCTCCATTATTAACTACAGTGCTTTGTAAATATAAATGTTGGCATTCAAGTCAAAACCTAGAGCTGACAGTCTGTTTCTTTAGTACCTAATTATATGTATATATGCACGAGTGTGATTATGTGTCTTTAAGTGTCACTGCGTGAGTACATAGTGTTTTCTGTATACGATGTTATGTAGACGTATAAGCAGAACGTTAGAAAAAAACAGAAAACAAGAGGAAATTAAGAAAAAAGTTATTTGAATCAATATATTAAAATAAGGAGAGACTGAAAAGAAAAACCAAGTAAGTGAGATAGAGAGGGAAATGGAATGGTTGACTGAAAGAAAAAAGTAATCGGCGTGAAATTACGGTGAAAAGATGTTAAGGAACAGCTATTCGGGTGGTTGCTTTCAATGGTTCAAACGAGATTAGTTCTAAGACATGACGTCGGCTAAAACCGGCGGGAATGGACGCAGAACGGCGCTCGCTGAGCCGAAACGACTCTCTCACTTCGTTGAATAGACTGATTAAATGGTAGCAAATCAGGGCCGATTATTAATCAATCACAAAAAATATACAATGCAACAAGGGAATGGAAGTAAAGGTCAGTATCTTTGATTCTTTTCAAAATACTGCTGCTTATATGCTTGTGTTTAAAATCATAAAACAAAATTGCCTCAATGCACAAACTCACATACAGATGTTTGGAGTAATATTTCATTTGAGCGTAGTGCGACTAGATCACCACACATACACCCGCACTCGCGCACACAAACGAACACATATTATTGTAGGATGTAAAATAGTATATTAAAAAATCTAAAGATGAATAAACAAGTGGAAAAGCTTTTAAATGTCACCTGACGCATGCAGGATTCGGTTTCTTTAGGTTTTGCTTAAAGACAAAAATGTGTGTGAGAAAAATGTATTTGAAATTTTGAGGATAAGAGCGACAAGAAATTTAATTAATGCATCAGATATTACTATTTGATGATGGTTAGTTATTTTTAAAGACAGCAAGGTTTTATAAGATTTACTGGAATATTACCAAAATGAAAAATATATTACAACTAATTATTTAAAAAATCTGCTGTTTTTAAAATTTATTGTGAATGATAAAAATGAATGGAAAATCATTTACAAAACTGTAGATATCTAAGCATGTCGATGACAATACTACAGTATTAAAAAGACGTAATGCCTAACAGTATATATTGATTTTTAATCAATAGTTTTCATAGATTATTACCAATTTTTGCTAGGTAGAATAATGATGATCATGCCAATATAATGTACATGTTGTAGTCTTTGGCCATAATCAAGAACTGAAAATATCAGTCAGTGCTAGTTTCTAACAGAATGTGTCAAAAAAGTATATCTATTGTTTTAAAGCACTCTTTAAAAAGTTCTATATACCCTATTTTTACGGTATTTTATGTGAAAGATGTTTCTTCAGCAACAACTGAAAACTTGAAACTCAACATTTGACATTAAGAAGAGGAGCTACTGATCTCTGTGTCCAAAAAGGACCTTGAAAACTACCACCAGACCAACATAAAACATATATCTGGATCCATTTTGCGACTACTTTAATAAATACAAGATAATTTTTGCTCTTAAATTATTGTTAATCATCTAAAATCATTAATGAGACTTTTTTCGAAATAATATTTTTCAATTGTTCAGACCATTAAAAGTAAATGAACAAACTGCTTAATTACAAAAAAAAAATAAACCTAAATACCCTTAGAAATAATGTTAAGAAAATAAATTATATATCTATCTATCTATCTATCTATCTATCTATCTATCTATCTATCTATCTATCTATCTATCTCTCTTTCTTTATATATATATATATATATATATATATATATATATATAAATTTTTGATAATGCGTAGTGCCAAAAGTTTTTTTAATTAAAATTCTCGATATCGAGTTACAGATAGAACGTTAGTATAATTAATGTAGAGAATTTTGTCACTTAACTTACCAGAATCATACCGACTTCGATATATATATATATAAATATATTTTAAACGAGTTGTTTCTACCATGTGCTATCTTCAAGCGATTTGCAATAATTGGTTGTTACCGTTTTTTAAAGAAGGCACACATAACCTGAATTTTTATTTTTTTATTTTTTATTTTGACAATAAAATTTGAAAATTAGAAAAAGATTTAATATATTCATCCATGGTTGTAGCACCCTTATAGTTATTTTCTGGTATGGTTACACTTAGTGACAATTTATGTTCTTTCAGTCAATAGTTGATTTTTTTTAATAAACATAAAAACTAAATTTTAGCTCTTTTCACTATACTTCATTTGATATCTGGTTTATTCCATATTTTAATTTCAAATTCATACGTGAGTAACAAAATTTGTACAATAATTTTAAGTTTCCTATTTTAAATGTAGACATGTGTTTCAACCATCTGGTCTTAAAAGTACCTTTAGTTTATCCCATATATGTTTTGTTTTGACCAATTAAGAACTTTTGCTTTGCAAATAACTTCTTTTGTATCACAACATCATTGACAGGTACATTCATTTTCCCTGTAGTTACATTCTTTATTAATGATCTAGTTTTTATAATGTTATTTAAATTTTGTTTCTTTATGAGATTTAATAAATTACTATAACAAATGTAACTCAGTTTGATTGAATTCTAATTGAAAATTGTGTTTAATTTTTTGATTTTTGAAAAGTGTTTATTGTTTAGGTTAAAAGATATTTGTCTTATTTGGGTTCAACATTCTAAATTAATTCTTTCTATCATATTTTTTTATTTGTCTGTTTGGTTGAGGATTGTATTCTAAAATGTTCTTGAGGCCAGATTCTTTTAGTGCATCTTCTTTTGATCAAATATTGTTTTGTTTGACTAAAGTTTTGACAGTCTCTGATCTACTCCTATGTGAATGCACTTGTTTATGCTTTGGAGATGGGTAGATCTTCTGTTTATGTATTTAAATTTATTATTGATTTAATATATTGAGAGACATGTTCTGCTTCTAATTATTGGATATGATTTTCTATTTGTTTCTATTATCTAAAAAATCTAGGCTCGAAATACAGTGTATTAGAATAAGGGAAAATTTATGCAGATAGTTGAAGATTACTGTCACCCTTAAACTGGAATAAATTAAGAACGTACATATATATATATATATATATATATATATATATATATATAAAAATTCCTCTTGAGAGTCAGCTCTCCAGAGCAGTGTTTTGCAGAAAGAAGATGGTCGAGTATCAATCACATTTCACTAACACTATGTAATACGGAGGATAATGATGGTGGTTTCCTACGCTGTACGTAGCATGACGGTGAAGGTGAGAAATTATAGGACTAAGGACTGTTATTCGTTTGAGAAATTCCAATCAAAGTGAAAATAGAACAGTTAGATGCTTCTGTGAGATAGGTTGATTTTTATTTTGTCGGTTTTTGAATTTTATTTCTATTATTTTTATTTCTTTCACCCGGAAGACTGTCTTGGTTTTACCATATTTTCTCGTTTTGGTATATGTGTGCGTGGGTGGATGCGTGAGCGTGTGTATGTGCAATCGGGTGTGTATTTACGGATGGGAAGGTGAAGAGAATGAATGGACGGAGCAATAACCACACCATCCTGATTAGTAGCTGCACGCTTTAATGTCATTTTCAGATCTAAGTCAGCAACTCAATTACCGTCATGATTTTTTTTATGTAAACCATAGCAGTGGATAACATAATAGCACTTTCTCTTGCCTTTGGTTAATTCTGAGGTTTATTTAGCATCATGACCTCGATAGTGCTTAGTTCTGTTTCATTAGATATTTTGAGAAAGCGTCTATAAATTGACATGGCTTATATATGTTCATGATTTAGCGACCGACTATTTTAAAATATTTTCTGAGTGGGCCACCATATAATTGTATAGACACTAATACTCATATTTTGTTATATACGTTTTAAAACCAATTGAAACCAGCTGTGCAGAGTTTCCAAGAGTATAACGACGGTAGCATATACACCCTTGTGCAAATTAATTGTAAAAACTGCTTTAGTTTACATTCTTTCTACATACGGTCAGTTTTAGTCACAACTGGGAAAATGTTGCAATCGATATGTAATTCTTCCTGTGATTAGATCATTTGCAGTGGTGTGCAGTAATAGGGAGCTATTTTCGGAGTGTATGATGAAATTTATTTGGCCTTTAAAATACTGCGGTCATCCGTGATGGCATCAGAAATTTTAAAACACGCTTATACATTATCTCGACTGACGATTAGCTGTCCTACGATCATAGTCTGCAATAGACGATACTCCAAGGAATCTTAGGAAAATTGTAACACTGTATGTACACACTGTCAATTCCTATAGAGAGTTCTCGCGGATATCTTGCTGTCAGCTTTTAAACTGTCAGCTGTTTCATCAACCAGAGGAAACAAACTGGATCCCTCAGTGTAAACGTAAAGGAAAATGCGATCGGTAGAGAAAATCAACGCCAGCAACGTATAAAAACAAGAACTCAGTATCCAGTTTTAATTGGCACAAGTAAATGGAATATGGTTTACTTTTTCGTCTTACAACATTATAAATGTAACATTCACTAATCTAATCTACAGCCGAAACAGCAAGACGATGATCATTGCGTTCAGACATAAAAACTTACACAATTTAGCTTAAATTCTTTTAGTGCATACATATATTAGAATTACCAGCTAAATATTTAAAACGCGTCCAAAATACTTAGTATACAAAGTGCAGCATAAATATATTCCACATAATGGCATGTGTAACTTTTTTATATATATAATGAATGATTTTGGTTTGCGTTATTTAAACCTATATACCAAAATGTAAATATTTTGAACGCATTTGTATGACTTCAAATATAAATAAAACGTTTATGATCATTAAGTGTAGTTTGACATTTATATATAAATATCTTGCCGGTTGTTTTAATATGAAAATGTAATATTACCCTTTCGTGGTGTTTATTTTTTTTTTTTTTGGTTAACTAGAATTTTAACACGTGCTACTATCCAACCCATAATAGCAAGACACTAGCTAGTTAAAAAGACTTGCAACTCATGCCTCACCATTATGTAGCAGGTATTTTTTTATCGAATTGTATAAGTAAAAACTGTTCAAAAGCGTAAAATAATGATGCATTTTTCCATTATATTTCGAGCGTTAAATTATCCTATATCTTTTGTTATGTTACAGGAATCGCTGGATAACTTATTCGACGGTTATTACCCCCACCCCACACCTGAGATTTCATAACTTCGTAAAAGATGCTAAAATCTCTCATTTGCAGGTTTCCATCTCGAATGAATTATACGGGTGTTTGAAAGTACTAACATCGAAAATCTGTCATGGAAAAAATTAATGTATATTTCCCCACTTAATTTCTACAAAGTTAAAACTCTACATCAAGATTTTCCGCCTCAAACCGGTTTTGATCGAAGACAATAAAACCAAATATTTTAATTGTTAAACATTTTTAGGACGACAAAATATCTGTGTGAAGACGAACACGAAAACAAATTCAATGCTGCCATTCTTCGGTATCTGTTAAAACCTCAGAGCTGTTCAAGCAGGAGGATTGTATCATCTAAAAAATATTTCGTGCACACAAAAATACCCTCGGTTTAATTCTATGAACATGATAAAAAAAGAATTCCAAAGCCAAGTACAATGTTTGCTTTAACTGAGGACACAAAACAATGCGTCATTAATTGATTTATATCTTCGTAACAATATTTTTGAATATTTGATGCAGTTTATATAAATAACATTTCAGAATGCATCACGAGTGTATTGAAATGAATATTTGTTTTATATACATCCAATTCTATAACGGTCAATTCGGAAAGTTCAATTATTACATTAAAATACGAAAAAACCAAGAGGGATATGGATAAATATATCAGTTTTGTATATGTTTAAATTGTTTTCAAGGATTTTGCATTAGTGTATCGAGGCAGCAAGTAATTTTCTAAACATATGCTGTTAAATATAAGAGACAATGAATGTATATTATGTTTAATCATGATCCGTTCTAAACGTCGTATTTTTGCTTTAATTTCAGTTGAAAATAAAGACAAATATTCTCCAACATTTGGATAATTATTTATTGATTTTCTTCTAAGCTTTGGCTGACATGAGCCTTCTTCAGAAAAGTTGTTTAGACTGAAATATTATAACATACACCATCACCGACGATTTTATTTTGTATTGACATAAAACTCCGCTTGGCAACGGCAACAGTTAACAAAAATAATAAACGCAGTTCTAAAATTTGCGATGCAGTTTTATGACGTCACACCGCATGATAGTGCGAAATGACAACAAAGCCATGTAGTCAATTAGTTTTTTTTTATAAGCGTTTCACCCCGAGCAAGGCATTTCACTGCCACTATGTAGCAGGGGGCTACATAGAATGAAGGAAGGATGGTTAAATATAGGAAATGTCAGAGGGTGGGTGATAGGCGGGTAAGGATACCGAGAATGAGGTTTGGGTAGATGAGAGTATTCTGAGAATAACTGGAAGTTAGTGTGATAGATGTCTATTGACCCTACACTTAAACAACTGGAGATTGTAGTTGTCGGGAAAGCAGAGTTGTAGAAGGGAATTCCACAGGCGGGAATCGCGAGAAAAGAAGCTGTTGGAGTAGAAATTACGGTTAAATCTTATCTGTTTAACTGTAAAAGGGTGGGACCTAGTTGTTAATCTAGTATTTCGTGCTTAGGCGGCAAAAGTGACCTAAGTTCATCGGATCAGAAGCCATGAAAGTACATGTAGAAGAGGCACAGGGAAGCCACATCACGCCGGTGAGAGAGTGGTTGCAGCCGCTCTGCCAAACAGTATCAACCACGTTACAGATTCTTCTTTGTATTTTGTCAAGAAGACCAAGTAGAGTAGCAGTGGCACCCGACCAGATATGGCAGCAGTATTCAATACATGGGCGGATGGTTGATTTGTATATATGCAGGATAGAATCAGGCGGGAAAAAACTTCCGGGCTCTGCACAGAGAGCCGATTTTCATAGCGGCAGATTTGGCAATGGATTCAATATAGTCATTCCATTCCATTTCAGGTCGAAAGTGTAAGGCCAAGGAGGCGTAGTGTTTTACTCTCTGGGAGGCAAGCCTGTTCCATGCTAATGGGAGGTAGATGCGATTGTATATGTGGTTATTTGATAACAGCTTTGTTTTAGAGGAAAATTGAAATTTACTTGCCATTTCCTACCCCAGGCCACTACTGATTGGAGGTCCTTTTCACGTACTTTTTGTCGCCGCCACCGGGTTTTTGATCGAGGCGTGAGTAGATTGTGGTGTCCTCGTCATACATGCCTACTTGGGATCTAATGGCGTCGGGGTGATCATTAATGTACATCCGAAAGAGTGTGGGACCCAGGATAGAACCTTGAGGGACTCCAGAATTCGGATGGTAGTTTTGGGGGGCATGCCCATTTAATACTACCTTCAATGTGCGGTTAGAGAGTAATGACTGGATGAGGTAAAACAGATATCCAGTTATACCGTAGATCAGCAGTTTGCATAAGAGGCCAGCGTGCCAGACCCTGTCGAACGCTTTGGAGATATCGAAGGCAACGTTTCGGGCTTCCCCATTCTTGTCAAGAGTCCGGTGTATGTACTCGGAAATGGTCGTTAGCATATCAGCATTAGACCTGGTGAAGCGAAACCCGTACTGTTTGTCAGAGAGAAGCCTGAATCCCCTCGGCGTTGATAATGGCTTCCAAAACGTTGCCGAAGATCGGAAGGAGACTAATAAAACGGTTATTGTCGGTGTCTGAGTGTTCGCCACAATTTTTAAATATAGGAACTACACAGGAGGACTTCCAACAGTCAGCTAAACAGGAAGCAGATAGTCAGAGGTTATAGAGTTTAGAGAGGACAGACGAGAGTTCTGGGGCACATTTCTTCAGTACTATGATTGGGATTCTGTCCCCGCCGTTCGCTTTATGTGGGCCAAGTTGTGCAATTATCTTGGAGACCAGCGAGGGTGTAATGTGAACGTTATGTAGTTGAGCCTCAGTTCTGGGTGGGAAGTCGGGTGTAGGTATTCCTAACGAGTCCAGTGTCGAATTGATGGAGAATCTACGGGCAAAGCATTCAGCCTTGTCCGCTGGGGAGTTGAGAACTTCAAATTCATTGATTAGTGGGCGTAATGAAGTTTTGCTGTTCTTGAGCACGCTTTTGCAGAGTCGCCAGTAATATTTGGAGCCGAACTTAGAGGATGTTATGCGTTGCCTCATTCTGGTAGAAAACGCCCTCTTAGCTTCGTTCAGTACTTTTTTACACGTGCTGAGGCGAAAAGGCCCCTGTTTTGATTCGACCAGCAGCTTCGATAGAGACGGAAAAATGATTCCGGTGGGCAATGGCGGCCGAACAAGCAAGTGAGAACCAGGGGGACGAATTTGATTTTAGTTGGAATTTCCTGGCCGGGATAAATCATCGATGCCAGCCTTAACCCAAGAGGAGACCTCGGACGCACAATCTTCGACAGGAAAATCGAAGACGTTGTTCCAGGAGACGTCGCAGAGGACGTCTCGGATCGAGTCCCAGTCTGCTCTCTGGTATGATATTCTGCTGGTTTGGTTTTCTTGGGTAGAGTAAGAGCGGATTGAGATGTTGACGGAAACTACGGCGTAGTCAAAGTTTCCGAGGAGGCAGAGCTGCCTGGTAGAGCAGGAGTCTGGAATGGAAGTAAAGCAAAGGTCGAGTAAGGAGTCCCTTCCGTTAGCGTTATTAGAGAAACGCATGGGGAAGTCAACCACTTGCGCTAGAGCTTGGGTTATTGAAAAATACATGGTGCGGATCCCAGCAAGGTCGGCGACAGAGTTTTCAAGCCACTTGGTGTGGTGGGCTTTAAAATCGCCAAATACCAATATATGGACAGATGGGTGAGAAGAAATTGCCTTGTCGATATTGATAGATATGCTATCAAGTACCGAACAGTCAGAGGAGGAGGGGGCGGTAGAGGAAGTAGAGATAGCTAACCGCAATTGTAATATGTTATTTCCGGATTTAAAGTTGATTTTATTGAGTGTTGGTTGTTTAGATTTGATGTACATGGCCTCCAATATCTGCAGGTTCCTCTTACTGTGTGTATGTGTAAGGATCCCCGTATTGTTGACCAAACTAGTCTATAACAACCCAACAAGCACTAAACCAAATTCTCTACAAAAACCAAGGTAATGTACCAATTTACATGCCCATTCAGAGATTGCATCTCTGATACTAATAAAAACCAAGTACATATATTGGTTTTACTACAACCACGCTCTCCCGTACACTTACATGCCATCTTTTTGATCAGAGTAGTATTAAACAACATTTCTCTGAAAAACATAAACATGTAGGTGATATCAAACAGATTTTGGTCAACAATACGGTGATCCTTACTCATACACACAGTAAGAGGAACCTGCATATATTGGAGGCCATGTACATCAAATCTAAACAACCAACACTCGATAAAATCAACTTTAAAACCGGAAATAACATATTACATTGCATTTGACTACATGGTTTTGCTGTCATTTCGCGCTATCACGCGGTGTGACGTCATAAAACCGCTTCGCAAATTTAAGAACTGCGTTTATTATTTTTGTTAACTATTGCCGTTACCAAGCGGAGTTTTATGTCAACACAAAATAAAATCGTTGGTGATGGTGGATGTTATAATATTTCAGTCTAAACAACCTCTCTAAAGTTGGCTCATGTGAGCCAAAGCTTACATCTAAATTAATAAATAATTATCCAAATGTTGGAGAATTTTTGTCTTTATTTTCAATTGAAATTAAAGCAAAATACGACGTTTAGAACGGCTCATGATTAAACATAATAGACATTCATTGTTTCTTATATTTAACAGCATATGTTTACAAAATTACTTGCTGCCTCGATACACTAATATAAAATCCTTGAAAAGATAAAACAATTTAAATATATCTTTATAAATAAATAATTAAATATTTATCTATATAGGTATCTCAGTGTGTACTAACCATACCAATATATTATACAAAAAGTAAAAAATCAACACATCATTTAAGGCGGCTATAAACAATAATTTATTTCGATGAGCAAGTTTATTTTTCAGAAAATTAACAAACCTGAAGTTAAGTGCCACACCCAGAAAAAATATTTTCTCTCTGTGTGTTGGTGTCTAGAGTTTTAGGGGACGAAATATTTATATTATATCTCTCATTTGTAGTGATAGGGGAAACATGTTAACAACATTAAGATACATGCCCACAAAATTATATAGAAAATATCTGTGTGTGAGTGTGTTTGCGCTTATGTTGGTGTAAACATATGTAAATCTGCATATACTCTATTCTTTCAAGTATTACTCTCGACTTCAGATATATCTTTCCCGATTTTACATTTTGAACAGAAACTTTACTGTCTCATATGCATATAATTTCATCCATGTTATCTGCTGTAGTCACTAAAGTTGATTCACACAAAACATGCGAACCCGTATGTAACCCTGCAATTGACCTTACGCAAACTGCCCCAGATGTAACACCTGGCCTCTCCAAGTTTTACAGATGATTGAATATAACAATGGCGGACATATGCATTCATGTTAAGATATTTTTGAGAATGACCGCATAAAATATTTTTTAGAGATGTTATAAGAAAGAGGGAGTCAAATAAAAATAATACTTAATCAATATTACATTTATTCTGGTGAAGAAGACCTGCATGTGAAACTATGCTGTATTATTTTTATAAAAAAAATCACGGTATACTTTCTATCAGATTTCTTCATTGTTTTATATATTTCACGTATTAAACTGCGATACACTGTTGGCAGTTATGTCTCAAATTTTAATGTTGATATTGTTGGATGATATCATAACTTCTGTGATAAGTGTTTTTCTACTGCACTTTTCAACTCTCTTTTTACTTCCTGCGTTCATTTCAATTACAACTGCTAAAATTTCAGATTCAACTTCAACCGTCACCTTATGTTGCTTTGAAACCTGCTTTTTTATTTTTCACCATATTTATCTCAGTAGCCTCTTGCACCGTAATTGTTTTTTCGCTTTTATGGGGATAAATGAAGAATGCAATATGCATGCAATTAAATACACATACCCACACATTGTGGAATTTAGTATGGGTATAAGAAGGCGTATGCTAATTCTTATGTGTTAGCATATGCACATCAACAAATATACGTAAATAATTGCGTATAATATTTATAAAGCCTCTCTTATCTGCCCTGTTTTTTCCTATTCTTTAATATGTATCTCACTGCTTGTAGATCACTTGAGTTTTACAGAGAATAACTTGTGGGTACATTTAACTTTTTTCTTCTCATCAAAATAAACGTTTTCTAAACCAGAACTTTACATCTTGTAGCATATTAAATATTTAAAACGAATATTATCAGTTAATGTTTAGAGATTCTACACAGTATTGTCAGAACATGAATGCGTAACCTCTTAAAATGAATATCACCTCTATCGAAAGAATATTATTTAAAATAAATATTTGAAGTTTTGGATTTTAATTTCTCTTATTATAACTCTAGAGCCTTATGTAATATCTGTTAATATGTTAGCAACTGTTGGAAAATGTTCTCAAAGATAAAGGAGAAGCTCGAATTAAATAAAATGAATTTTAATGAAAGATGATAGACCGAATATCTGAGCATCTACAATGTTCTGCGGGTGATTGGATGCTCTTGAACATTTTAGATTCTTTTCATTTTTCTGTAAGTTTCCGTGCTGTTTATTAAGTTTAATTCTGTTTCCTCTGTTTTTTATGTAAGTGGTGTAATGGGCTTTTATTGTTTTATTTTTCAGTCTTTTATCTTTTCGGGAAATGTTTAATTCGAAAGGTTTTCAGTAAATTTCATGTTGGGTTTACACTGTTTGTGAATAGTTTTGATTTAGTGGTATGTATTGTTTACAAGTTTACTCTTGCTTTTAATATTTGCTATATGATTTTTGATTCTTGAATTAGAAAATGTCACTTTTTGTGTTTCATGTATTTTGTTTGATTTCAAAATTCTTTGTGCCAAAACCCTTGATATAACCAACGCTTCTATCCATGGGCGAATGTGTTCTGAATGTCAACACCTGGTGACAGCATTGATGATAAAAAGCTTAGAGAGGTGGTTTCAAAATGATAACTAAGACAGCAGGATGTAGTGTGTACTTATGAAAGGAGAACAATCTACTCCAGTGATCGAAATAAAAAGTTCAGTTTGAAAATCCAATCACACCAAGAAGATCTGGGCATACAATGGCCGAGAACATTGAATTTTCAGACATAAAGATTACCACAACAGTCAGAACAATCTAAATAATGTAAATAAGTACAAATACTGATATGAGAAATAAAAGCAAATAGAACAAAAAGACAGAGTGAAGTAAAATAGACTCTTGTAGGTGCCCAAATATTGCACAAAAAATGCACTGTTTTTTTAAGAAAAAACATTTTTCTGCATTAAACGTTTAAAGAAGACTAGCCGCAAATATAACCTACTCTACATCCCAACATATTCTATTCAGAATAAACGTCCAGTAAACACAAAAAGGAAGAAAGATTTATATATACTTTTTTCCTTATTTATATAGGGAAAGAATGTTTTTATGTAATTTATCGTTTTTTATATAAAGAAGGAAAATTTTTATGCAATGTATCCTTATTTATATAAAGAAGGAACATTTATATGTACTTTAATTTAATTTACGTAAGAAAGAAGGTTTTTATGTAATTTATTACTCATTTATATAAGGAAGGAAAAATTTAATATATTTTATATTTATATAATGAAAAAAGTTTTTATATATTTTATCTTTATTTATGTAAGGAAAGAAGGTTTTGATGTAATTTATCCTTATTTATATAAGGAATATTTGTATGTACTTTATAAGTAAGTTTATATAAGAAGGAAGATTTTTATTTACATTAACCTTATTTATATAAGGAAGGAAAATTGTTGTGCAATTCATCCTTATTTGTATAAAGAAGGAAAAGTTATATGTACTTTATCCTTATTTATATAAGGAAGGAATATTTATGTGTACTTGATCCTTATTTATATAAGGCAAGTAGATGTTTTATGTACTTTAACATAATTTATATAAGGAAGATTTTATGTACTTTATCCTTATTTCTGCGCTTGTTACCGTAATAAAGTCGGCTGCACACAATCTGAAGCCTTTTGCCTGACTGTATCCTGCAAAAATCTATAAAGTTTCCACGTGTGTATGTCAGTGTGTTTGAAATAATCCACGTATGAAAGCGAAATATTTGCGTTTGTAACACTTTCATGTGATCCTAACGCTGCATCACCGGTCAATTCTATGATTACACATACGTACGAAGAAGAAACATATTGCAAAATGCATTGAAAGAGATTGAGTTAGACAGAAGAAACTGAGAAGATAGGATTTAGTAAACTGTCAGTATTGAACATGAAGTCGAGATACACGCGGCGAGCTTTCCTTCTCTCTGCTGGTTTCTAGTCTAAATCTTATGCGTAGGTGTCTGAGACTTAGCTGAAATACATTCAATTAAAAAGACGTGAGCCACTCACGTAAATAATTCTAAGCAAATCTGCTCGGTTTTAAACGGGGAGGGACAGAGGAAGCTATCAAAAGTAAGAAAGAACAATATATTTGTTTCTGTCTGTCAATAGCGAGTTTTAGTAAGATTTTAACTAAGGTGGAGTCGATGGTTTTTACAAAAATTTAAGCAGCTTGCAACGTGTACGATTTGTAACGATTTTTGTCACAAATAATGCACTTTGATATTTAAAACTACGAAAAGGAGTACAAAGCAGCAAAATCTTCCTTTCATGCTACAGAACAATCTTATAGGCTCAAAACGAATGCACTAGAAATAGAGAAACCATCTTTATTTTAGAGGTTGAGGATTACATAGCTTCCCTTAATATTATAATTTTCAAAATAAAAAAATATATTATGTGATTCTGTAAAACTTTATAGTAAAATAAAATATATAGGACAAAGGATAGGGCAAAAGCAATTCCATCTATGTACAGGGAATGTAAAAATAGTTTTAAACATTTTGTGGCAAGTTCTCATGCCAAAATAAGGCTAAAATACATATAAATCTTCCTTCCTTGTTAAGTTTAACAAAAGTGTACGCTAAATAGCAATATGTTGGTATGTAGACTAGTTTACATTTATTGCTATTCTGTTTTCAACGTTTAACCTGTGTAGAAAGGAGTTAAAAAAGGCAGGATATTAATATTGCGAGAAGGCAGATATGATCAGTATTTACATCATTTGGACTATTATCTTCATCTTTCTTGCCATTTGTACGACGTTTTGGCCGTTGTACGCTCCGGCGTTGTACGCTTCACGTGCTAGAAATTTCGAACCGAAATTATTACAATCACTGCGGTATATCATTCTCATTCCTTGCTTAGTAGTAATGCTACGATTGGTAAGTCGTGTGTTATCCACTGCTATAGCCTAGTATTAAATTCACAACTCTTTGATAAGCAAATAACTTGTAGAATTAGAGGAAGACAACTCATGACATCCAATAGTGGCATTAATACTAAACAAGTAATGAGAATGATATACCCCAGTGATTGTAATAAAGGGTTCGGTTCGAAATTACTAGCACCTGAAGAAAACCGGGGTGTACAACGGCCGAAACGTAATACAAGTGGAAACAAATATAAGGACAATAGTCCGAATAATATAAATGCTGTAAATACTACCTCATCTCATAGATATAGACAAATACAGGCTGAGAATGTTAGCGAGAATGTTAATGGAGGCAAAGTTGCACGGTTGTATCTGATGGCATTTGCACACCGAAGCTAGCTGAGACCTCGAATTTTTGCTGTTGTTTATCTTCGCGTTCCTGAGAGAGTATCTGTGTACCCATAAACTATTATCGAGAAAAAACGAGATCCGCACGTTTGCATTACCACGATGACACACATTCTACTGTCTGTCGGAGAAGATCCAGGTCTAAACACACGTCAAGGGATCCAAGCATGTCTTATATCTCTTACCAGCGCAAGCAAGGAGGATGATATTTTGAGCATTTATTATAAGTTACTGTGTTGCGTTCCATCAATAGTCTCTTTAACATATGTTTATATTGATATTTTTTCAATCTTTTAGTGTCTCGAACCTGTCTCCAATTTCCTAAAAGCATTTTTAATACATATCGTATTAAACAATATTTTACTGCTCAAAAAACTCATGTTGTCCTATAAAATATCTTCATAACTATCCTGCGTCCTATCAATCACTGGTAGATGACAGGTATGTACTTCAGTTCTAAACATGACATTCTAAATAATTACCATAAATTTGGTTACCACTTCTAGGACTATGAATGATCGCTCATACTAGCCCCAAATTTACGGACGGATCAGCATATTTCAGCATTATATGGAGGGCTGTGTATCACAACAGCATTCTAAAAATGATAAGGATAATAATACCAATACTTGCAATTGTCGAAAGCCGACAGAGTTTCCATTACACAAAAACGGCTAAGTGCCTACATAGTCTGCCTATGCACTATTTCTACCATAGTAAATCTAACAATAAAAAAAAATTATATCGG
Source organism: Ascarosepion bandense (assembly GCA_037127315.1). Taxonomy (NCBI): domain Eukaryota; kingdom Metazoa; phylum Mollusca; class Cephalopoda; order Sepiida; family Sepiidae; genus Ascarosepion; species Ascarosepion bandense. The sequence goes on from JBBBDQ010000249.1 coordinate 3,855,267, forward strand.
TTGTAACAACAACCCGTTTAAAACCCGTTAATATCAGCAAATATTATATTTAAATAATAAGGCTTACGGCAAAATCGCAAAACTTTCCACCTGAAATTTACAATTAAATGAAGTCAATTAAAACCATACAGTAAAATAGAAAATATTTTTCAAAAATGAAACTTCTAAATCTTTACTTGATTCCTGTTTACCAAGTTTAGAAGAACAATTTCAAATTATTAAATTCCATAAATAAAACCTGAAAGTCATTTCTATCTAATATCATCGTATCTAATATATAGTTAATTAATTTTCTACGATAATATATTTAGATTCCATAATCTATAATCTATTCCCAGGCATAAATATATTGATTCTCCCATCTTCTGATAAATAATATTTCAGTTAACTGCTATATAACGTACTAGGAAGTCTAAATATGATAGATGTACCTTATAGTAATTCCAACACTTTAGGTGATAATAATTCTAATATATATGTAACCGTTTCACAAACGCATTCCACTCCATTGCGGACATGTTATAAATGCAGTTGTATATATATTGTATATATGAAAGAAGTTTCATAATTGATACTATAAATCAAGCTTACGACATTTTTCTCTATCTAGAACCTAATAACTAAACCCCAATCAACAATTATCTTCCTTTCTATTGGTTAACCTCATCCAAGCCTTTGAATTCCACACTCCGTTTAATCGACTAGATGTGGTAATAAATGTGTTGAATATAAATATTTATATATATCAATTCTTAACAGAAAAAAAATCGCTGCCTGATGAGGTGCTAAAAAGTGTATTAAAACCCAACAGCTCTTGTGTTGCAACCAATTATGTTTCATTCTAAACATGTAAATATCGATCCCACTTTAAAAAAAGTATATTTTTACAAACAGTGGATTGTTAACCCCTTTGATTTTAGTTATCCCCATATATATATATATATATTTAAAAACACACATCGGGCTTGATTACAATAGAGATAATAATCGTAATGTCGAAGTATTTTATCACAATTTTCAATTGGTTAAAAAATATAAAAGTCTCACTAAAAAGTAATTAATGTCTTGATATAATTTTTATAGGTTTGCCTAGATTATATATTTGGTTCTATAGTTGTTAACGTAGACTTTACAGAAGACTATTGAAAAATAAAGTAAAATTACCTTCATTCTAACCCTAACCTTGCTGACAATAGCTACATTTTAGATACAAGAAGAATCAATATACCTGTTACGTAATTTATACCATTGGAAACAAGTATACCTGCAACTAACTCAAAGGAATTATTGGATGTTTAAAAAACACTCATTTAATGTAAAGATAATGGAAAATAGTTCCGTGGAGTTGATGATAATGCAAAACGTAAGAAGAACAATTGAACTCACTGACAGTTAACGCAGTGTCTGACTAGCTACCGTTGCTGCTGTATATATATATATATATATATACATATATATATATATATATATATATATATATATATTTGTGTGTGTGTGTTCGCGCTCGCTACTATTTTCCACCTATCATTTATTATTGTTCTTATAGATGTCTTTTTAAAAATATAAACACATATTAGTGATTCCCTCAATTTAACCTATGTTCAAACAGGTATAATGTTTCTTCTTTTATCTAAAATGTAAAAATTTTAGTATTAAAGATGGAAATGGTAGTACGTGAAGTTTAGTCGCTGGTCTAATATTATTTTAAATTAAGTGTATTTTTACAGGAAGACTACATGATTCACGCGAAGTCATATTTGAAAATAACTGCATTTTACATGTTAGAATATGTATATCAATAATACATACATATTCACGATTATCACTTGCCATACGTGATACACGCTTGGGCGATCTCAAAAGAGATTTGAATGATTGGGCAAAAAATTATCCCACAGCAGGTTGCTGTTGCTTTCTGCGGTAGACTGGTTACCGACCAAGGCTATAGAACTCAATCTGTCCTGTTATTTAACCCATAACTGGAAGGGATAGGAATATTAATACCTTTCCCAAGGGTATTTGCGAGAAAGTGAATGCAACGAATTCTGATGGAATTCGAAATCGGCTCCCCGATATCCAATGCACCAAATAAAGACAAACAAATATTTTAATGGTATATATATATATTCCAACGCGAAAAAGGAAATTTTAAATTTACTATGTCGCATATATAGTGCTATCCAAACAAGCTTAACGGGTCTTAATTTTCTTATTAGTTGAGTAATTCAGATTTTAAGCTGCTTCATATTAGATGTTCAATTTTTTTCTTATGCTATTAATCTTATCAATAATATTAAGCGTTAACATGTTATAGGACAAGACGATGATTAAAACAGGACTTATATATCTATAATAAATATATAGATATTTAAAAAATATTATATTTTTAATTTACTTAGTTGTTATCAGTACAAAAATTTAATAATATATTTTTACACTATTTAGATTTTTCGGATTTTTGGCCTCATTTTCATGGCCATGTTTCCGACCTTTCGGAAGTTGAACGCTCCGGTCTTTTTAGGTGCTATGAATTTCTAACCAAACCCTTTAATTCGATCACTTGAGTGTATCATTCTCATTCCATGCTACTTCCGGTAGTTATTTACTTATCTCCTTTTAACTTATCTTTCAAAATTAATTTTTCTCCACTGCTATAGCCTGTACAGTAATCCAAATTATTTTGGTCGAGTCAGTGAAACTAAACAACTTTTATATCCACTGTTAGTTGTGAGTTCAATGCCAGACTCCAACAATAATGGAAAGAAATAGAATTATTCTTTTGTTATTATTACTTTGAAAATTTTACAAGGTAGCGAGGAAGTCTTTGATTCGGCCAGCCAATAAGCAGAAGAGACTAGCATGGTGAAATCATCAAAAGATATGGCCACCAGAACAGTTCATTTGATGCACATATTGTGGATCATTAAAAAAAGAACAATTCCATTTTTATTTAGAATTATTCATTTGGCAATAAATACTAAAGTTTTATGATTACTTCATAATTTTGGCCGGTAGTATATATATATATATATATATATATATATATATACTGATATTATACATCTTTGTTGCAAAGAAATGTCAAAATCTAAATGTTTAAACTTCATATTTTATTTTTCCAGTTTCGGATATTTTGAGTATTTGCTGGAAATTGTGGATAAATTATAGAAATTTCCTTGTATTGTTCAACAATTCTCTAACAATATCAGTTACAAAGTCGAATGTTGTGTCAGTATGGCAGATATTTCTAAAAAGTATTTCACAGAGTTTATAATGTAGACTAATCAATGAATCAATAAATATAATCCATCAGTTCTATATTTTTTCACATGGCAGGATATAATTTCGGTGCGGGTACGGATCTATTTATTTTCCATATTACTCATTTATTTTGATTCATTTTTTGACAGAAAAACATTTTTGTCATGAGCAATTATAAAATTACACTATTTACATGCGGGCAATTGTTCTCATCACGTTGTAGCCGCCAGCCATTATTAGATGTATGTCAATGAAGTTCGAACTACATCTGATGAAGGGCGGAACTTTGTTGTAACAACAGCCGTAATGAGAATAATAGTCTCGGTGTAAATATTATAAATACTAAAAAAATCATTATATCGCTTTCATGAAGCATACAGTAATATCTGATTGGATTAAATTTGTATTTGTATTTTAGGAGATTTTTTTTTACTGTAAATCGTCAGTCCGGGGCTTTTAACTTGGTAGAGCATTAAGTGATGAGGGATTATATGTCTTTCTTTAAGTGTTTAATTATCAAACATTAAGTGTGGTATAACCGTTATTAAGCATTACAATGCATTTGTTTGCTAAATCCTGCTTTGAAAAATATATGTAAGGTTGAATAAAAATTTACATGCTAGGAAATGAAATAAAAGCAGTGAATAAGGAAGATGTATAGAATTTCTTTGGAGCAAATGTAAGCCAAAGAAAGAAATGTAGTCGAAGTAGAAACATGTCTGAGTGTATAAAAATATAACGTCGGGAAATACTTCTGATGATTCAGCAATGAATTTAAGAAAACAGTTTTAATGATAGTCTTTATCTTCAAAGAATATGTCTTGTGCATTAGAATGTACATGCATGGGCATCTCAGACGTAATAATTTAAAATTCTAGATAATAGCTTATATCGTTTATCTTTTTCCTTCAACAAAAACGAATTTTCTTTTTAATTTTCGAATTTTATATTCGTTTTCAAATTCTGTTAGTTTCCGTCTGACATGTTTTCCTTTTTTACCTAACAAACAAAACTTGTGTTCTGCTTTTTACTTCTTCACTCTTTGTTTTGCATTATATATATAGTATTCGAATTTTAAAAACAAACTTAAATTGGTTCAAATTCGAGATAGATTAAATGCCTTAAAATATTCTGCATTCAGTATATTTTTAGATTCATACGACAGAAGGATACATATTTTAGACTATCAGTTGGAATTTATTCACTTCACTAATTAATTGTAATAACACTAATAGCAGTGTCTTTCTAAGAAATCAATAAAATGAAGAAACAGTTCGAATCTTTGATGAATGTTGTATATTGTTTCTATTAAATTAATTTTCATGAGAATAGGTTGCTCATGTCCAGTGACAGTTATTCATATTTCCAGTATAGATGGGGGATGAATTCTTAACCTTTTTAAAATAGTGTGGAACGTGAACTTTAGATTATGTCATTATATTCTCTTCGGGTTAGATGTGCTACCCATTTTAGTTTTTGCAATTGTTGAAATAAATCAAGTGCAGTGGGTTTTGTTATTTTGTATATTTCTTTGCTTGTGATTCTGTAGCACAATTACTTGCGTTTCAAAGAAGAAGCGTTTTCGCTTCGGCCTGCATATTCATTCGCTTGAAGCTATTTCTCACTGTTCATCCGTGGAAGCGGCTGTTTAAAAACTACAATTTAGTTGTATCTAAAATGACGAGTTTGGTGTCGTATATGGAGTCTCTGTGTAAGCCTGGATCTGAAGTGGATATTTAAGAAAATGACGAGTTTTAAGTTATAGTTGCGTTTATTTTTTACTTGTTTAACATTTTCATCTGTTAGATGAAACTACATCCAGCAGAGTCTACATCAATCTTTCCTTCAAAGTTCTTTATTACAGCACATGACAACCAGATATTGGAGCATTTTTGCAATAAAAAAGATAAATTTTGAATTATCCCTATTGCCAAAATCTTTATAATTCTTATAGATTTCATAATTCGTTTTATGTGTAATATAATTTTTTAACTTTTTTGGCATCAAAACATTAGTATAAACACGGACCAAATTACTAATGAATTAAAAGCTGGTTGTTGAATTTGTTGTCAGAATATTTGTCGTGTAAACTTTGTTCTGTTCGACATTTAGGTAAAGTTACCGGAATCGACAAGGACCTAAAAAAATCAGATCTTTTACAGATATACATCCATTGTAGTTGTTTTTCTTAATACTCTGCCTACTGTAGTAATCCAAATCTCACTCTTAAAACTCTGTTCGATCCCGACCTACCTGCCTGCCTGCCTGCCTGCCTGCCTTACTGTTAGTTTTTGTTTGCCTAATAAAACTCTCACAGTATTTCATCTATCTTTTCTGATTTTTGTTAAGATATCCTTTATACTTAAAACACATTCAGTATAGCGAACATTTTTATTCGTTTTAGTAATGCGTCAAAACATTCCTAAACGCTTGACTATCTCTCGTGGAGTTATGAACCCCTCTTAGTTTTTGATTATCTAATATTTCATCTATCTTTTCCGATGTTTTAAAGATATCCTTTACACTTAAAACACATTCAGTATAGCGAACAAACGCTTGACTATCTCTCGTGGAGTTATGAACCCCTGTTAGTTTTTGATTGTCTAACATTTCATCTATCTTGTCTGATTTTTGTTAAGATATCCTTTACACTTAAAACACATTCAGTATAGCTAACATTTTTATTCGTTTTAGTAATGCTTAAAGACATTCCTAAACGCTTGACTATCTCTCGTGGAGTTATCAACCCATCTTAGTTTTTAATTGCCTAATAACACTCTCACAATCTTTTATCTATCTTTTATGATTTTTGTTAAAATATTCTTTACAGGTAACTTTTATTCGTTTTAGTTATGCTTCAAGACATTCTTAAACGTCTGACTATCTCTCGTGGAGTTATCAACCTTTCCAAAATCGCAATCATCATTTTGTTTTAACAGATATTTCAACTATGATTTTAATATAAATAATGCTCGGCTACAAAGCGTTGTTATCATACATTAGTTATGGTAATATGATAGAACAATTCCTCCTTATGAAATAGCGCATTATCATGACGTTATGATTTTAAATCTTTCATAGGCCCAGATTTTGCTTCATATTTTTTAGCGTCAATCTAATAAAAGAGGCGTATCTTATATTATACTGTACCTACGAAAAGACAACAACTACCGATTTTCAAAATAGTGATAAAAACATATTGATAAATATCTTATAACATCTTAATAAAATGGAGGAGTATAATAATTTTATCTAGTTCGCCTAAAAGTTTAACAAACCAGCAAATATATTAGAACGCCTCTTGCCATTTACACTTAGAATATCTCTATCTGTCTGTCTGTCTGTTTCTCTCTTTATATATATATATATATATATACATATATATATATATATTCAGAAAATCAGGGATGGGCTCCTGACAAAACCAAGGTAAAATGTCCATGTGAACATATGTCTAAATGGTCATCGTTAAACCGCAACACAGCAACTCATATCAGTTGTTCAAAATGTCCTCTACTTGCTTCTACACACATTTGCACTCGTCGAGTCATTGACTGGCGGAACATTTCAGATACGTCCGCAAGGTTTCAAATGGTTTAGTAGGCTCCCAAGACACAATGATGATGTACCTCTAAATTATTAATCTCAACTGCATATATTAATTATTTTAAGTTGCTCTGCAGACAAAATTTCAAAATATCGGGGCACTTACAAGCCATGGAACCGTTTCTCAATTTATTATCTATCTTTCATGGTAGATGTCAGACATCGTGAAGTATTTGTCTAAAACGTCTTGTTGACACATCAACTACAAACAACATGCGTCCTCCTATTAACTGGAGTAGATTCTTTAGCAGATCTGAATTTTGTTCGAAATTCCATCTCTGTAGACAACCCATGTAAGACATGTTGGGAGAACTCATGAGCTTATTGTACAGACACCTATAATATCGACACCACACACATTAAACGTAAAGTAATTCCGGTGTCTAGTCTGTATTTTACCATAGACATTCTGAGCTGCCCACAAATGTTGGTTGTTTAATTTGTTATTCAGTTTACCTAATGCAACCTGTATTTATTTTTGAAAGCAATATGAATAATTTTATATACCTAGAACTGTATTTTGTAAAATTATTAAGAAATAAGTAAAATTTCACTTTGTCATAGTTTTGCCTATTATATATATATATATATATATATATATATATATATATATATATATTCGTAATTAATCTAATATTGCTAAGTTACCAAATATTTGCTCTTTTCTCTCTGTAAATAAAAAATACTCTTTGTTTTTGTCTTCACTTTCATGGTCGTCTTGATAATAACATCCTTTTCCCACTATATATATATATATATATATATATCGAATCGCCACGTGACATTAAGGTGACACCCGTTCCTGCAGGAATCTTCGTCCTGTTTAGGCTCAGTGGATTAACATAAGCCCCACCCCGCGGTTCTCTTTTGTATGTTATAAACGTCTTTAGACTCCGCTTAATCTAGGAAGTACACTGCTTCTCCCTCCCTTTGTTTTCCATCACTTCTAGTCATTTTTTTGTTTTTTAATCAGAGTGCACCTATTATTTAAATCAGATAAAAAATCGATCTCAGCTTTAGGATTAAATCAGTTTTTTGTTCATCAAATTCAAAACCTTTTTTTCCTTTTAAATGGAATCGTTGGATGGAACTCCCTTCTTCAAGTCTTCCTTACCCGAATCTGTTCTAATCTGTATTTCCTTCAAATGCCACCTTCCCACCTTAACGCTTAATTAATTTCTTTCAACACAGCTTCCAATTGTGCTAGATTGATGTGACTCAAACCCTTTCACTTCTGCAAGCACAATACTTCTTCGGCTATAACATCACATCTATTCACAAAAAACAATTATGGCAACACTATTGACACAAACCATGCACATTTTCTAATTTGAGCATATCCCATCACACCTGAAATGAATCTTCTCTTTTCACTTCTTGCACGATGTCATGGATTATGGCAATTCTGTTTTTGACTGCATCATCCTCCCAGCCCATTTTTTCAGCCTTTCCTTTCAAACACACATGGACGGGATTGTAATGCTTCATAGATCGAAGATCGAAAACAGCTCTACTTGCATAAATTCATTTGTCCTAAAGTCTGAGCCACGTTTTCTCTATTGGATATTGGGTTTCCCGTTGATTTTTCTTCACTCTCCACCTCCTCATAACGATTCTGCAGTTTTCGCTTTCAATCCAAATTTTTTTTTACAGAGCCCATCATTTTATCTACGGCTTCAACTGATACATGCGATAATATATTATCAATTTAAGGTTTGGAGGCACTTATATTATTTAATCTTTTCCGAACATGGTTCTAAGCACAGCCTTCATGAACTTAGGTACAGATTTTAAGCTAAAATCTATTCTTGACAAAGAATAAAGACGTTCCTTGTATTTCTTCAAATGATACGCACACACTTACTCGTGTACGTGCAATTGCATATAGACATTTTTTAAGTCAACAAAATTTTTGGCACTCTTCATATGCCTTCAGAGCACATGTGTATGACGCCCCCATCTTTGAGACAAGTCTCATGGGTGTTCAATAATGCACTGACAGCTATCTCTGCCAACTCCTCCTCTCATGATTCTTCTTTAAATGATCCCGATTAACATCGAGCATTCAACATTCTAATTCCTTCTTGAGAAAATGTATTTTAACATCCTCTAAGAGTATAATTAAAAAAAGAGGATTCTACACACTTCACACACTATCGTACAGATGGCATAAAACCGACCGACTTCATCAAGCTGATTAATCAAATTATCAAATTAATTTCTATTACGACATTGATAACTGTGTTAATCTTGTCAAATATTATAAATTCCGCCAGTGAGCACACACCGTGCAAAAGTTACTTCGGTTTTACTGATTACTTTGAACTAGATTTCCTTTCCATCCACTGCTACCACACTTTTATTTTCCCCTCAAGTGTCTGATAGTTGTTCAGCAATCAGCATCACTTCTTAAACTGGACAATTGCTTTTATTGTTGGTAGTTTCCGTTAGTGTGCAACTGAAAGCACGAGTAGGCTGCTACTGGCACAGTGGCACATTAACGTCATCTTTTTCCCTGACGTCAAAATCAGAGACGTATAAGAAACGTTTAAGATGTTAACATTTATTCACTTTTCAGCCTCATCTGAATATGAGATATGAAGGATAAAAAACATTCTGGCATTATCATTTTTTTGGTTAATTGTTTTTCTTTGGTTAAGCAGATTTCAAATGTATTTGTCCCATCAAACAGCGATCGTGTGTGTGTGTGTGTGTGTGTGTGTGTGTGTGTGTGTACCAATAATTCTAGGTTGTCTATGCAGAAATTAATTGATAACGTGCGTGCGCATGTGAGTCCAATAGGCATTTCCATCTATATTTTGTTGTTTTCAATATATTGTGAGAGATCGAAAAAGTTAAATTACATAAATTGTTGGTGTAGATAGGCATACGTTTGATTTGTTATGTATGGATTTTCTAAATGTAGGAGTATAAAAATGAGTGTCTGAAGTTTAATTATATATGGCAACATATTTATCATGATTAATTTTATGGATTTTTAATTAACGAATTTTCTAATGTTGTCATTTATGAAAGTGTAATTAGATCTTATTTTCATCTATGTGTTAAATACGAGTCTAAAGCTTTGTCTCAAAGTAGGTACATTTATAACTCGTAAACGCGGAATTTTATATTTCTTAATGTCTCAGCAATAAAACTGTCCCTACATTACAGACTCTTTAAATCCTGGCATTTTTATGTCGCGTGGGATACATCTTTCATACTAACTATATATCTGATTGTCTTGAAGGTTGTGTAAATGATTTGGGTGTTAATGGTGATTACTGTGGTTTCATAATTTTTGATAGATTTTCGGGGAAGTATGATTATGGATTTTATGTATTTGATGTCGCAAATGTTTATATTGTCAATGGTGTCTGTTATTTACAACTTGTGGACTTTGTATGCACATTTTCTAATGCTGTAGCTGAAATTAATTTGTCTATTCATCTAGTATAATGAATAGTCGTGGATATATTGTTTGGTTTTGGCTGGAAGAGACGTTCATTAAATCAGGAAAACAGCTGATGTGTTAACGGCGAATGCAGAAAAAAGTGGCTGTCAATATCTACAATAACCTCAAGATTTGCTTCGAATAACTAGAAGGCATTTGAGAGAGACTGCCATGGTGATCTCATTCACAAGTTGAAAGGTTATGACATTTCTCGAGGGAATTTGATCTGATTTAATCTTTCTCATAAATTCAGGAAATTATATATATATATACATATATATATATATATATATATATATATATATGAAGGATATGGAGGTATGACCTGAAAGTTCTTAAAGATATCATTTTAAAAAAAACTAAATATATATGCAATAAAATAAAATGACAATAACATATCTATGCTAATTTGGGCTTACGTCTTATATACAAGGCAAAAACTCGAACGTTCTCTGCACGACCAAGAAGGAATTTCGAAAATAATCTTGACATTTGATCACAGCTAAGGACATGGCTGAGACTAAGAATATGCTATCAATCTTCCTAATTTGGTTCAATAACACCTGTGATGTTCAGTCGTCTTTGGAGACTCTATATTTCCATAATTCATCAATAAATAAAAATAGCAAAGACAATGGTTTAATTCATTGAGGCTCCTGCAATATTATTTATTAATGAAAAATAAAATTGCTACACCTTGAATAAGATAGGTTTTTGAACTTACGTAAAATTACTCTTCAATATATTAAAAAGTAAATAAAATAAATATATGCGTAATTTCTAAATAAGGGATGTACCCACGACAGTGCATACTTACACTATTAAAGACACTGTAAAATGTGAACGCTTATATGGATTCAGGGTCACCAAATACATTCAGTAGAACACATATATACACTCCATTACTAAAATAATGAAAAAAATAGCGGTTCATTCTACCAATACAAAAATAACTGACTGTTTATCACAGTTGATTTTACAAGAGATATATTAACGTCAACACAGGGATATTGGTATCATTTTTACTCCTTACTTTACAGTCTTAATAATTTTCGCAATCATTTACGTATCTTGTTAGGATTATTTGCTATAGTCATTTCCGTCTTTTTCCTCACTACACACATTTGTGGGCTCATCGTTTCTCTATAGCCATTGCTCGCTGAACTTCTACAGGATGAAGCTGCAGAGGCACACCTATTTGGGACACGAAACTTTGACAAATCCATTCTATTCTCCTGACACCTAATCAACCTACAACCGCATCTTCAAATATCTTGAAAATAAATTAAACCAAAAGACAGTCTTTTTTAATGTTTTCTTCCCAAGTAAATACTGAAGAGATTTCTGTTGCAAAGAAGACGCAAAAATGTATTCAAATATTCCTTAAAAACCAAAACTTAATATTTTTTTTCATGATAATAAATATCTTAGTAAGTCGAGAGCAGGAACGAAGAGATATTCACGGTTCTTATTTTCGCTACATGAAATGAGGAAGAAGGGAATGGAAGGAAAGAAAGATAGGGGAAAGTAGGGCCGGGTATAGAGGCAAGTAGAAGTCTATGATCGCTTACGTTCTGATGGTCACTGCACATAACGAAGAAGCAATTTTAACACATTAATCCAAGAAAAATTTGTCTTTACAAAAAGACTACTTTCAGAAAATCTAATATAATCTAAACAAATTTGAAAATTTTATAAAGTTATATAACATTTTTACAATAAATTAAAACAGTGTAGTGCATATAGTCTCTAAAATTTTCAAGGTGAGAGTCAGTAAGAAAAGACCATAAATAGCATTCTCGACTACGAGTCGTATGCGTGGTGTACGGTTTTCAGCAGGACAAGTTAGAACTAGCTGAAATGATAAGGGCAAAGTAATAATCTATTTAGCTGATACGATTTTCCCACGATTTCTCGCACTGACCCTTTCGCCAGGTGAGTGAAGTTGAAATTATGCGACTTCCCTCAGGAGATAAAATGTGCGCAGTGCTTGAGAAGGGAGGATAACTTTGTTAAACTATTGCACTTAGCGTGGCAAATTGGGTTAACTATCAACACGCATATTGCATGCGAGATTATCTGAACTCGTGACACATAACACAAACGCATATGCGGAGAAATGACATTTTCGTCGATAACTATATACATATATTCAAATTAAAATACACAGACTTATGGGTTTGTGTAAGTATGTGTAATGAACATACATTACGTCAAAAAATGCAGATAATATACATTTAAAAAAATAATCAGAAAATATCAAAATGTATTTGTATATTTATATTAGTACATAATTACACGTGAACCCACTAAAAAGTTCTCAGTATGACAAAGTGTCACTGAGTTTTTTATTCACGTGGTCAAAATTAAAACAGTACTTTCAGCGGAACTAAATACAGAATTGTTTTAAATAATAGTGCATTGAAATAGCGCCACGCGATCATGATCTATCTATCTATCTATCTATCTATCTATCTATCTATCTATCTATCTATCTATATAAACTTATTTATAAGTGGAAATTTGTGTGTGTGTCCGTTACCTATAAACTCCGAAACGGCTGAACCGATTTTCTTGAAAATTTACACAGTTGTACTATAAGCGTCTGCGACTTTTCTTAGCTAGGGCTTTTATCGAGGTACCCCCGATAAATATTGCAAATCGATATTCGAAAAAATCGGGTTATAGAAGGAGTGGTTCAATTTTAATCAAATTTGATACACTTATAGAAAAAGCCATAAGAAACGATATTCAGAAGTTTCAAGGTTGCAGTTCTTACAATAGTGCAGAAAATCGATAATATATATATATATATATATATATATATATATATATATATATATAAAGTAAGATGTTTGTGTGAGTGTCTGTTTATCTGCCTGTATTTCTGTATTTTTTCAGGCCTTTTATTTTAGTTCTTGCTTTGGCTTTGGCTCTAAGTAGGCATAATTGTAGTTCTTAGTCTCAGCCATGATACCATTTAGTCACATGACTTATTTAGCCTTCAAAATTCAGTTTACAACGAAAAAACTTATTTGATTTCGATACCAGGAAATGAAGATTTGACTTACATCCATTTATTTTTATTTCAGTCTACGGTTCCGCTTAAACTGTAAACAACTATTGCTTTTTAGTCTTTCGTGCATATATATATATATATATACGTGGGTGTACTGAGAATAATTGGCCAGTAATTATCATTGAATGATTTCGTTTTACGGCTCATTAGGACTAGTTTTTTCAATCATTTCACCCCAAGCAAGGCATTCCACTGCCACTATTGCGCAGGGGGTTACATAGGGGAAGGTGAAGAGAAAGAGTGGTTAGATATAGGAAATGTCAGAAGGAGGGTGATAGACGGGTAAGGATACCGAGGCTGAGGGTTGGGCAGATGGGAAGAGTGTTTGATGCGAGTTAGTGTGTTAGTTGGTGTCTTTTGACCTTACATTTGAACTCCTGGAGATTGTAGCTGTCGGAGAAGTAATGATGTGGAAGGGAATTCCACCGGCGTGAAGTGCGAGAAACGAAGCTGTTGGAGTAGAAATTGCGGTTACATTTTATGGGTTTCACTCTAAAATGGTGGGACCTTGTTGCTAATCTAGTATCTCGTGCAAATTTGTAGCTAGTGGGTATCAGTGATCTTCGTTCATCGGAACAGAAGCCTTGAAATTATCTTTAGAATATTGATAGTGTATTTAAACCGAAGAATTACTTTTTTTTGTAAGAATATTTTTTTAAACCCACATCTATGTGAATGAGATGGATTCATACATTTATAAAATGCATTTGGGCGTGTGAATATAACAAACATGATTGGAATTCGAACTCGGCTTTCCGATTTCTCAAACTCTGAGTTCATCCATTACGTCACGCACAACCCGTCCAAAGTTTATCGATGAATTTGTTTTTGTCTTTCTCTTTCGTTTAGTTTTCTGGTTTCATTCAATATTTGCATAAGTTGAAAAATGATTTATGATGTTTGTAGGTTTTAGTTTGTAGGTTTACAAGTATCACTTCCACTTTTCGTCAGTTTTAGTGTCGTCCCTGAAAAGCTAAAGGCACCATAGAGCTTAATTACATAGCAATAGCAAAAAGCCATGTCTAAACGAATGAAAGCCTGGGAAAGCCAGGGGAATAAAGAATAACCTTAATAAATTTATTCTACAGATTCTAATAGAGAGTTTTCATAATATAAGTAGAATGTATGTATAACATTTATGTGGCTTCATTTGAGATATAATAAAAAACGCTCTGAATGTGAGTAAGATAATGTAATCAAAACTATAGTTTAAAGGTTATAGAATAATGTTCGAACAAACGAAGAGATAATATAGCAATAATATTTCAAGACTATATAAGTTGCCCTCAATTTCGAATGAGCCAATAACATGTAAGAACGTTGTAATTTTAAGAAAGATACATTATCAGATATTACTGACAGAAAAATTTTTATTGATGAAAATAACGCCAGTTGGGTATAAAATTACACCATACCAAGTTAATGTTTTTCTTTTTCATATATCTGCATTACAATATATGAAATAACAGATAATAACAAGTATATACCCGTAGTGCCTTTTTTAGCAAAGATTATGTTTTGCACATAGAGCAAATTGCTACGCGTTCAAAAATTGTAGCACACCACCCATATTCCCTCCATATTTAATCTGTGACAAGTAATCTTCACTCGAACAGCTTCTCGCATAACACGGCTTAAAAGAAAGATAAAAATTGATCACAGTATAAAGATTGCCTTTTTCAACTCCACAGAGACTATGAACACATGATTTGATTATTCCTAAGGTTTGAAACGGTTAACAGTAAACATAAAGTATCAATTTATATGATCCAGTTCTATAAAGGTCTTATTTCAATGAAGATTTTTCCCTGATAATATAATTTTAATATTTGAAAGTCTTGAGTTAGCTGTTTCACCCGCTGCTAATCATTAAATAATGTCCCGTAACGCAACCTTGTATATCGATTTGTCTCCAGGCCTTGTACATGAAAAATACCAGAGAAAAAAAATATATTACTCTAAATTTCACAAAACCAGATATACTCGACGCTCCGTAGTGAAAGAAATACAATAGAATATCGAACAATCAAAATCCATAAATTATTTATTTTATCTAGTGCAAATGTAATAAATGACTTAAGCGTACATTCTAGCAGGGACTTCTGGCTAACCGCTAACACACACTAAGTAAAATTATATTAACTCAGTGTATCTTACTATGATACAGGTCAACAACTGTAAGATTTTATGGATGGATCAAGCTATTCCAAAAATTTTCCCCTACTGCGGTTTTCTAATGTGCCCGCTAAATAGATGATTTTTTTTTCTCGCAGGATTATCTACGAGGACAAATTAAAATATTTTCATTCTAGAATTTACATTTCATATATATTTCTTTTGTTGTGATATTTATTTAAATCTACGATTTTGTTTTCTTATTTTTCGTGTCTGCCAACTTCGATGTAGATTTGTCTGCGTTTTCATTTTTATCCTTTCACAATACAATGTCAAATCGTTCTTTTTCACAAATGTAAGTCAAACAGGTTACCTAGTGACAAATTTACATCATCGACACCCACGTTTATCAAAACAAAATAAAGAGACACACCTAAAATCCAGACCTTGAAAAAATACAAGAAAACATCTGACATGCAAAGGTGCCAGCTTGTATCTCTGTTACTCATTTGAAATCTGATATTGCCTTGATTCTATCCTTTAAAATGCAATGTATGCTTTGGGAATAATAGAACCTAACTAGCGTTGATAAAATTGTGAACATTTTTGTTTTTTAATAAAGCTAATTGCGTAGGAGCTGCTATATATCATTCTGTTTTTGTTCGTATGTTTCTTGTTGGCCAGCACCTGAAATTTCTGACTGATGAAATTGTAAACGCCTTGTGACTACACAGGGGAAAAGCATGCCACTTTTGAACAATAGGCTCTTGAAAAGCGTCTTTTGATTGGACAGCTCGTGATAAATGTACTCTAAATGTCAATGTTAAATTCCCGCAGAAAATTAACGAAAGAAAATTAACATCTACGTTGCTCTCGCTATTTCTCAGCCTGCATAATATCAATGAAGCCGCATACTTGCTACATGATTTCTGAACGACTTCAATCAAGTCATTGCGAGAGAGACAGATCTGAATTGTGCCACTGATTGTACTGCTGAGATGAGATGTACTGAATAGCCATTGTTAGCACACAGATGGTAGCGTGTTCGACAAGGATTTGGTGAGGATAATTGGGATGTGAGGCGTGCATTCTATAGGGAAGAAGGCAGCTAAAAAATTCGATTATGAACATAATGATTCCCAAGAGAATGAATTTGGAGTAAACAGGCTCGTGATGAAAAAGATAAAGGCTATGTTAGAGACAGAAATAGTCGAAGGATATAATTTGTTTACAAGTGCTCAAATGATTTGGATCATAATAATCACAGAAAAGCCGAACGAAGGTAAAAATAAAAAAACAAAAAATAAATTCAATTTGAACGTAAATATCGAAATGATGAAATCGTCGTTGTTTTACTCATTTATGACAGCAATCTCCAAAATACGTTGATGGCTCTTAATTGGCTACAGGTAAAACTCTATAATTAACACTGGATTTTTTAAACTTATAAATAGTACTGAAATATTTTCTCAATTTTGAAAAAAATAATTGTAGAAATAATTTTAAATAATTGTAGAAATGAATGATGAATGTCTTTTTTGACTAAAAGTAGAATTGGTTTCATATTTGCCTCTTATTAATTTCAGTTGTGTTACAATCCTGAACATAATAATACGTTAGATAATATTTTTTCTTTAGATGCCTACTTGTTATAAAATGTTTATATGTTAAGTCTTATAAATCGTTATGTATCTCATGGTGCACATTAATAGATAAAATGAAAATGATTAAAAAATGAAGTAAAATGCTGCAGAAATACTCATAACGTAATGGTAAGACGTTAGTTTTAGGCTGCGACATAAAACGTTAAACTCTTCCATATGGGGTGCTATTAAAATTAAGTAAGTGGTTATGGTGTCTTCTTCTTATTAATACCTAAGATATATTATGTTATACGCTGTAGATAATATCTTACAATTATGTGAATGGGATTTGTGAGTGGCATTTTTCTGCATCCTTACAAATTCTTTACAATATATAATTCTATTGTTATGATGCCCTCCTACGTAGAATGGACTCTTCATCTTACTACATATAATTAACTGGGTGACTTCCAGAAACCGGTTAAAATATAAGTGAGTTGCGCAGTTAAAATCAGTCATTAGTCAAACATTAAGCAGTGTAACTGTACGTTCGGACTTATTAACTTCTATTTACTTAATTCCAAAACCTTACTTTGTATATATGTTCTTGTTATACTAACATACTGTTATGAAACTTCCTTCTGTGTTCCATGTCTTAATTCCAGCGAAACCGGCACCTTTCCGACGAAGTTTTGCCACAAAAACCACACAACATCTATCGTTACTGAAAATGTTGCCCTTTGAAAATACAGTATTTTTTTCCTATGATTAAATTTTACATTTTATTTACAACATTTGTTATGAATATACAAATGTCACTAATTAACAAGCATTATTTTTTTAAACAGAGAAAAGATATTCATGAAGCAACCGAAATGTGATTCTTAAGAAAGATTCACAAAAGATACCACGACCGAACATGTTAGCAAGGACTAAGAGAGTGGAAACAGAAAGAAAACTCATACTTAACACAAGGAAACACAGCTGAGGTTTTTGGGATATGTATCGAGGAAAGAATACTTGAAGAATCTGATACTCATAGGACAGATAGCGGGTAAGAGAGATAAGGGAAAGCAACGGTTGATCGACATGAGTTGATGGTAGATCAGGGTTTTGAAGGGCAAAATAGAAAGATTGTTAAGAGCTACAGAGGATAGGGAAATGTTTAAAGGCATGGTCGCAACGTCCTGAATAGAAATGTCATATACAAGAAGAATGATTTTAATCTGATTTATATTCGTCGTTCCCCTTCCTTAAAATGATGTGTAATAAATATTGATGCCTTTATTGGAATATACGAAATGACGTCTAAAGATAAACACACCAACATTGCTCCATCTCGGAAATTCTTAGTTAAGGGCGTTTATCTGAATAAGAAAAATGTTTGAGCACTTTGTCAACACATACACAATTTAATAAAAGAAAATAACATGATTAGAATTATTTGAAAAACGTCAATAAATTATCTATAAAAGAAGATTAATGAAAGGATTGGATAAAAGTTAAAAATTAATCCATCTTATGTTTATCGGGAAAAACCGACATAGATCATAACAGGAATTTTTATTCTTAAACGGTTTTAATTATAAATATATAAAAATCCGGGCTTTAATTATATTTTTATATAAATTAACCCAGTATGTATTATATATATTCTTTAAAATCAGTTGTAAATTCTGGACAACTTCACGTAAATCTTTAAAGCTCGCGTCTAATCTTTAGTATATTAGTAACTAAAAACTTAACAGAATAAAGACTTTTCAGCGGAAAGTAAAAGAAAGAAAGAGTAAAACGAAAAAAACAACGCATGCAATAAATAAATGAAGATATAAATAGTTTTGTAACGGGAATTCTTAAATTAAATTTAGGTATCGAAATTACAACGGTGATTTTTTAAAGCCCATCTTACAAATGACACAAGGTCGAATGTACGGGACATTCAATATCGAACTCACTACTCAATTGTAATGATCCAAGCAAGACAAATACAAATGAAATTATTAAGAGCGCTATTTTGTGTTCCAGGTTTCCGGAGTAAAAATTGATCTTAAACTCTTGATCATATATAAACAAAGCATGTCAGGAAAATATTCATTTTATAAGTGATTTTGAAAAAAAAAACATTTATTAGTAAATTTTGACGAATTTCCACTATTATCCATCCAATAAAAAAATATTCCCTGTCCTCAATATAACAAAACTAATGTCTTTTGACTAATATGTCGTCTGTCTTTATGAGTACCTGAACAAAATATATTTCTAATACTTCAGTTATTTGTTTTTATCTACTTCTAATTTTAATTTCGTTCCTAATTGGTAGCAATTAAAATTTTTGCAACATTTTCATTCATTTATTTTGACGAGAATTCAGAAGAAATACCAACACAATTGTTTTAAAAAATCTGAATTGTTCATGGATACTTTGATTACTAAACTGTGACTACAATCTCTCTGGATTTTATCTTCCCAATACCTTACAATCTGATATTTTAATAGACTAACATAAAGTGTTGTGTGACATACAGAAACTATGTGATACGATAACACAGGCATATGTCGTGTGACATGCAAACTAAAACTATGAAATTATGACCAATAATGAAGGGAAGATTCAAACGTTCAATACAACGGAAACTTCCGGTTTTTATCACAAATAACATATTGATCACACAACAGAAGATAAAATTTATTCACCGTGTCCTTCTTGTCAACTTTTGGAGGTAATAAACTATCTTAAATGTTTATTCGCGCATAAATTGAATATTAATATCAACTTCCGCTTTGTATTTAAGGATGATAAATAAAATAAAAGCATTATCTGCAAAATTATGGGACCTGATCTGGTAACATGGCGTCGCTTCCTTGTAAGTATTGCCGTGGTGATAATTCTGAAAAGTAATTGTTATTACTGCTCGTTAATTTTCTCTTTAGTAACGATATTTTCTGAATTTAAGCGAAATACTGGATTGATGGCAAGGTCCCATGATTTTACAGTTGAAATGAATAAATGTAACCGTAAGTTCTATGCCAAATTTTTTCTATCGCATACCTAGCTTGAGGAGATCTTACGGTCAAATTTGACCATCAGAAATCTAAAAGCTATAGTAATCCTTATTTTCTGTCTTTTTAATTTCTTGTTAATTTCGTGTTATATCAGTTTAATAACGTTTTGTCTTTCTCAAATTCTCTCACATTCAGTAACTTTTTTTCTCAACGGCCTTAATGCATTGTATTGAAAGAATCTAAAAAGTAAATGATTTGTATTCCAGAAAAAATGCAGCAACAAGAACAATAACCACTTATTAAGCGTAAAAGTTCTTTTGACATAGCATCTAATGACACGTATAATATTTCGGCATGCAGTTAGTATCAAAGCCGCTCTGTCGTAGGTTAATGAATAGCTACTCCTAATTGTATGACTACTGAATAGTGAATTCAATTATAATTGTGGTTTCTGCACATGCGCATTGTGCCTAATAAATGCAAGCATCAGAAAACAATTATTCTTCTAAACTGCGTTATAATAACTCATCACCGATATGGCAGTGAATTCTAAACAATCTCCTTATACATGAAGAAAAGAGGTGTAACAAAAGTATAACGTTTTGACAAATAGGAAATACGAAAAAGCTTTTACCGTAGAATCGGCGATTCAACGGTCTTAATAGAAATGGCTGAATATAAACAATATAAATTCGAAGGCACAATTGACGATTAAAAAAGAAGCATGTGACTAATTAAATAATTAATAGTTGGGAGAAAGAGCGCTGAAATAGAAATGGTAGAACTACTATTCTTCTTATTTGTGTCATGTCATTTTGGACGTAGGCGATCATAGCTTTCCAGCTCTCCCTATCCACGATAACGCACTTTCTCTTGTTACCTCACCCAACCCCGCTTTGCCATTCACTTGCTTAGGCCCTTCAAATATGCTATCCGCTACTTTCACTTGTCTCTCTTTCCCTTTATCAGACTTGTTAGTATGCGATTCTCCAAGACTTTATTCCTCATCATATATCCGAAGAACTTTAGTTGTTTCTTCCTTAAGCTTAGTATTAATTTAAATTTCGTTTCCATTCTTTCTAAAACCTCATCTTTGCTCACATGCTGGTCTATGATCTTCGCAACATTCTTCTGTCGAAACACATTTCAGTTATTCAGACTGCATTTGGGCACCTCGACGTGATGTAATGGCTAGAAAGCCCGTCTGGCTAGCAATCATTATAACCGAGTGTTCAATCTGAGTGCTCAATTATTCAGACTTTATGCCACATCTGAGCTGCACATTAAAAAATCGGCATGCATTGATCAAACATCCAGTACTACTTTTGGTTGCATTTTGTAAAGTAATTTTCTTAAAAAAAATATTTTTATTAAAAACACTCTCAAGTTGTTATTATCGCATTTTCTAGTAATAATGGGAGTTTTCTGCCTAAACTTTTATTTTAAGAAACACCTTGAAACAGTGGTTACTGTAAGATTACCTAAATTAAGCAACATCGATCCTGGTCAGTACCTAGTTAACTAACAGTTTCGAAAGGCTAGGTTCAGTAAGCTTCAATGTACGGGTGATTTAAAGGATGATGTTTCGAATTGTTAATCGGAAGACAATGTTCTAATTCTGGTTCGAGTCATTTTATTCACTTGCGTGCAGGTATCACTGAGAAAGGTATGCATTCTTCTTCACTCTATCTATTGGTTAATTACTAAAACTTACACCACTAAATCACTATTACTCCTTTCAAAAACTCCTTAAATCTTACATTTCTATAAATTTACAAATGGGCATAAATATTCTGGTTTTAAAAAAACGAGGAAAGGGTAGTTAAGCAGTAGAAAATGAATCCATAGCCTGTTATTTGAAGAAGTGTGTGATGTAAAAATGTTATTTCATTATTTTCTTTTCGAGCTACGTGTGATGTTTATTTTATTTGTTTCTGCTATAAGCATTCCGTTGTTTGGTACTGTTTTTGTTTGTGATTCTGCAGCGTCAGCTCGCAGGATTCAAAGAAGGATGATCTTTGCGAAGACAAACTTCATTTTGAGCTTCAGTGGTTCAAAAATCATTTTTACCATTGATTTTAGAAAGTGATTATTTACTTTTTAGTTTTTAAAGAATTATGAAACGATTTGGTGCCATGCCCGACATCCATGGAAACAACTCGATCTGACGAGGCTGTTTAAGAATACGACTCGAATTTTTCAGATTTGCTTTTATAAAATCTTGCGAGGTTAGGCAAAACTACTACTAGCGAAAGCTACTTTGAGTTTTTCCTGATCTTCTATAATAAATTTGATATATACCTATTCATAGATCCAGGTATTTTATATCCTATTTAATCTATGATCTTGCAATGATTGGTAGACAATCTCTTCAAGAAGATAGATGATATTCAAAGCGTTCTAACAAAAATAACTATAAGCAGAACATATAAACCATGAAAATGCCTGAAGGAAAGCAGAAAATACACGTATCCTTCCATATACAATCAGAAGAGCAAGCTGAAATTTTGCTGACATGATGACAAAAGAGAGCGTGATGAATTAACACTTTGGGGATTATTGAAGTCGACAGAAACAGCAAGTAGGCTATATAATGTTTTGTGTGGTGCAAGGATCGCAAAACAGACAAAGATTGATGGCATCTTGATAAGAGACACCTGCAGCAAACCGACAGGGTTTTGTGAAGCACCGTGAAAATAAATGTTTTATATAATAATAAGAGACGTTCAAGGTGTGCCATTTCAATCATCAGATACAAGTATTTACTGATATGACATTGACGACAAGGAAGCATGAAGATTTATTAATGTTTTACTTTCTCTCTTTTCATATAATTTATACTTCACTACATTTAATTTTTTTTTAAATTTTTAATATATTTCTTCTCTTTATTCCATTAATTCCTTCATATTATAGGTCTCTGTTTAAGAATTGAGTCGTAATGGATGCTACATGCCTTACCTAAAATTAAAATCGATGGTAAAACAGAGAATTGTGGGTAGAAAGGTGGCTATATAAAAAAAAATCCTTACTTTATTCTATTAATTCCTTCATATTCTAGGTAGGTCTGTTAAAAAATTTTGGTGTAATGAGTGCTGCATCCAGTACCCATAAATAACCAGATGGTGAAAGAACAGAGAATTGTGGTTAGAAAAGTGGCTATATAAAACATTTCCTCTATTTATACCATTAATTCACTTATATTCTCACTCTCTCTTTAAAAGAATTGTGCCTTAATCGATACGACATGCATTGTCCAAGATTGAAATTAGCTGGTGATAAAACAGTAAATTATGGTTAGAAAAGTGGCTAAATGAATCAATGAGAAATTAGTGGAAAGGCTTAATCAATTATCAATCATCTGGACTGACGAACGAACTAAGCAAGCAAACAAGAACTATGAAACATGAAGAATGAAAGAAAGTAACAGGCATATGAGAAAAAACGTATTGTTTTTCTTCTGAAACGACTCCATTTGAATTCATTGTTCGGAGTTACTCCACACACTATATCTTCCGTGTAACGTTGAAACATTTAAATGTAACTGTGTCTTCTACTTATACAGTTTCTTTTCTACCACTTCCCGTTTGTGAAATCACATTCTGTTTGTTTCCTCCCCTGTTAACTTCTTTTTCTATGTGTCTTGTTCATTCAGGACGTAGGCGATCATGCATTCCACGTCTCCCTATCCTTGGTGGTTTTGAACACGCCTTCTCCTATTACACCACACAACCCTCGTTCCATCATCCACCTGATTAGGTCCATCAAATATGTTATCCGCTGCTTTCCCTGTCTCTTTTCTTCTCTATCTGACCTGTTAGTATCAATTTCTCCAGTACTCCTTCCTCATTGCATGTCCCAGGAATTTCAACTTTCTCTTCCTGATGCTCAGTAATAATTTCCTTTTCGTTACCATCATTTCCAAAACCTCATCATTGCTCACATGCTCGACCCATGATATCCGCAGCTTCCTTCTGTAGAACCATATTTCAGTTGCTTCAAGTTTTTTCTTCATCTTTGATTATATTGTCCAGCATTCATTGCCATATTGAAGAACTGGCATCACATAGTAATCCAGTACTTTCTTTTTTCCAGAAAAAATTTTCCGATTTCTTAAAACTTTACTAAACTTCTGGAATGCTTCCTTCGCCATGCCAAATAGCCTACGGTTCTCAGTGTCGCAATTTTCGTCTTCTGTTATAACACTTCCTGTGTATTTAAATTTTTGTGCCTGCATAGTTTTAGCATCCCCGTCATGTATCTGGCATATTCGGCTGCCCTTTTTACTAATGGTCACGCATTCGGTTTTCTTACAGTTTACTTGTAGTCCTTTCTTGTCACTCTCTTCAGCTACCTTCTGTAGGAGTTCTTGTAGTTTCCATTCTTCATATGCTATTAACACTGTATCATCTGCGTACCTTAGATTGTTTAAATTGTGGACTCCGTTGTCGAATCTAGGCATAACGTCTAGTTTCCTCAAAATATTCTCACTGTACAAGTTGAACAGATCCGGTGAAAAGACACATGCTTGTCTTACACCCCGTTCTATCTTTATATATTTGCGCAATTCGTTACCAGTCCGTATACAAGCGGTTTGTTGCCAGTAAAGTTTCTTGACTACTGTTAAGTTTTTCCCAAATATGTCAAGGCTGCCGAGTATCTCCATCAAGTCTTTGTGGCTTATTTTATGAAAGGCCTTCGCATAATCAATGAAGCACAGTTATAAGTCCTTCTTCATTTGTATAGCTCCTTCAGATAGCATCCTAATCATAAATGTAGCGTTCCTTGATCCAGTGTCTTTGACGAAACCGCACTGTTCTTGTCCTATCCCTGGCCTGAATATGCTTATCACTGTATTCATCAAAATTCGGACGATCAGTTTTGTTAAAACTGATGGTTCTGTGGAGTTCGCACTCGTTTGCTCCTGGCTTCTTAGGCAGTGCTATAAAGATCGACTTGCGGAGGTCATCTTGTATAACAACACTATTATAAATGCATTATTTCTGTAATTTTTTCTATGCCAAATTATTCCAGGGCTATCAGCAGCTCTATGACTATGCCGTCTGGTCTAGCTGCTTTGTTTCTATTCAATTTGGCTATTGCAGATAGATTTCCGGTCTGTCCTCATCATTGTGTATTATTTGTTACTCTCTCTCTGTCTTGTCGTAGAAAAGATCATTTATATATTCTTCCCATTTTCTCTTTCTCCAAAAAGATTGTTATATACAACATCCAAAAGATTAAATGCAACGTCAGTTGCTATTTTCTATCTCCTTGATTCTCATCCTCGTTTTATTCTTTCTTCGACATCTCCTGGACTATGTCATTTCACTCACTCTAACTTACTGCGTACTAATGGCCCTCCTGTCTTGCTTGTAGGGAAGTTATTATATAAAAATACATATTCATTTTCATGCTGGTTTTTTAAGCGTAGCTCAAATGTGTCAAAAGGATGAAAATATAGAGCACACATTGAGGATCGAAGTCACTATTTATTCGCAACCTGTTATATGACTCTAGCTTTCTAACCATTAAACCACGCGGAGATGCCCTCATTTTTTTTATGTATGAACTTTAATTATAAAAATGTATTGTACGTTCAAACATCGTCATTTTCTTCTATTCTGTCTCTAAATTTCTTCGCATAATTTTGGTCAAATCTCTGAAATTTAAATAAAACATTGATTATTTTCCAGTGAACCGATACTGGAAAAATCAATATCATTCAAATCCAAGGAACGTGAGTCGAGTTTACGGTCATCATTCTTCTTGTAAAATGTCTTTGAGATTTTTAACTTGTAAAATAATGCACGCTTTGTATCATTTTTTTTCAGTGTATACATGACTTCATTTTTCAATTAATCTTTCAAAAATCATTTGTTGGTCCTCGGTTTGATTCTAATGTTTTAGTTTCTTCACTTATATCGTCTTTTCTTTGCATTTTTACCTCATGTTTTACCGTCTCTATACATTTCCTTATCGTTAGGCATTTCTATCAACTCTCGGGAAGATTTAGTCTTCTCGCATTCTTTCCCGCATTATCCGTTGAGGTAAGAATTTCACCCTCACTACAAATATTGATTTCTTTCTTATTTCGATAGTTCGAATTGTCACTTTTCTATCCCTCCCTTATCAAATCTTTTTCTCTCTATCATTGTTTCTCCTTTGTTTTTTCTCTCAATATTTCTCCTACATCGTCTTTCTTCTCTGTAACAAGATCGTTCCGGAAGGGAGTTTACATTGACAACGCTAAGCCGACCAGATTAACTTTGTGGAATCCAATAAAAATGAAACTGTTTTCTTGCATTCGCCCTTGTTTCTTTTATTCATCCTTCGGATCCTCTTGTGATCTAATTTTTTTTCCTGTTTACTTTTGTTTTTTATTTTTCTACGTTTTTAAACTTGATGTCAAGGAGAATTGTACAGAGCCATAGCATACAGAGAATTGGGAGATTAACTTCATACTTGTTAATAATATTGACAAAAAGGTGTACAAGACAGATAGTATTCTGTGAGTAAAACGGATGTTGAACCAACTTATTATTATTATCATCATTATTTCTGTGTTGTCGGGCTCTGTCTTTGCATTTTATAGTAAGGGTTACCCTAAATATCTAGCCAAGAACTTGAAGGGCCAACAAGATATTGCATCAGTAGATAAACCTGATTAGGTGCCAGGAAATGAGAAACAGAAAAAGAGAATGTTATCGTCGTCAGAGTATGAACAGAAAAGTACGTAGGATTTGAGTATTACCTTCGAGTATGATGTTTTTACAGTTTAATTATATTATCTGCATACAACTTTGTGCAAAATTCTTGAAACAAAACGAGTAATGTTTATTTTATCTAGGAGCTTTCAAATTTGGCCTTGATCACGTGTACGTCATCAGTTGTCGTTGATTTCCTCTTCCGACCGTATTTTCTTTACGTTTTAGACAGATGAATCCAGTTTTTTACTTTTCCTAGATGACATCACTGACAGTTCAAAGGTTGATACTTACAATATACGTAATCTGTAATGTATCTGTAATGCTTTGCAAGGTGTTCGTGCTGTGTTACAATTTTCGCACACGTTTTCAAGTAACGTTCATCGCAGACAATGGCCGTTAGAAAATTAATAGACAGTTGAACTAATAGTGTCTGGACGTGAAAAAATTTGATGCAATCAGGGATGACTTAAAATATTTTAAGGCCGAAAAAATTCTAACATACAGTCCGAAAATAGATTCATATTTTTGCACAATATTGCAAATGACAAAATCTGAGGATAAATAGTAATCGATTACACCCTGTAACTCAAGTGGGTATAAAACTGACCGTATTTTGAAAGATATGAAAGCAAAGCAATTGCTTCAGTTAATTTGCACAAAAGTGTACGGGCTTGTTCCTTTTAATGTCATACCCAAACCCATAAAAACAGATGTTGTCTCGAGATGTTATATTCTAATAAAGTCTATTTAAGTGTTGTTCAAAATTTTTACAACATGATTTAGTGTAGGCGAACGCTTCAATTATGTCGGAGATGATAAGCATACTAGCTGATTTTTCACAGTTATGTCTGTTCGATTTGTTCAGATTTTTATACCATTCTGAATGTTGAAATTCTAGAGGATCCTAAACTTAATATTTGTAAAATTTGCGATGGCTCATATTCCAACAAAACCATTAAGCGACTTTGTTGGAAAGCCTGATTTATTGGCCATATGGCAGCCCTATAATGAAGTTGCATATATTCTGTTGGTCTAGATGTGGACACCCAGATATGCGGTAAATTGTCTCCGGATATCTGCATAAGAGATTCCATTGCATTATTTTCATTACGGTTATCTGTGTACACTAATTGACTGCAAGTTCTTTAAAATCTTGACTACCACAAATAGTACTCTCCTATAATTCAACAGGTTTTAATGCCAAATTTGCAGATGATCTGTAGAATACTGAGTCAAAATCTCCCTACACTAGTCATTACTTTTTTTCTGCTTGGTAAGAAATAGATTTTACGATGTCTAATCTGTAGTCTTTTAAATAACTTCCATTGGATACAGAATGTTCTTACTTCTAGACTGATTGCCAATCAAAGCTTAATAATATAAGTTTCACTGATAGTATCCCAAATGGTGGGAAGTGAAGGGTATTTGTGCAAAATTGAATGCAATGATATCGATTTAAATATAAACCCAACATATCAATTCCACTATCCTGCATAGATAGACACTACGCTACATGCACATCGTTTATATCAATGCGGTATTAATTAATTTGTTAATATAATTAAGTTTAGTTGGATGTACATCGATAATAAACGAATCTGAGCGTAGAAATGAAGTAAGCGAAGTTCAAATTCTAGCCAATTTAATTGCAGATACTTCGCACATATGCCAGTGGTAGGAATCCGATTTCTTGACGTTGGGTAAAGTAACAAGGAGAATGGTTTGAGTAGTACAAAGAAAAAAAAATTGAATTCAATCCAATTCGTTGTGCACGTTCTCTTAAATGTGCCAAGCGCTTTCCTTGCACTGAATCTTCCTGTGGACATTTACAGATCGATTGTGATGAAGTCGAATCGATAGAGATGAAACTCTCCTTCCACAAAATCACCTAAAACCCAATTTTTCAGATTCATTAAACGAAAAAATAAATTCAACGTTTCTGATGGCTAGCAATGCGTATGGTTTTTATTATTAACTCGATGAACATATTAATAATATGCAGTCTTCAAAAAGGATGGCCAAACTTGCTTAATACTAAAAACATTTATGACAAAGTTTAGATGTATCGGGACTGCAAGCCATGAATAAACACGTTTTCCTTACATACGCATTAATCGTACTCATTAATGAGTACGATGTGTGGATTTATACATAGTAAATCATTGTAAAGCTTGAGATTTGTATTATTTACCTTATATATTAACTTTGATGTAAAAAGGAACCCAAACAATATTTTTCCATGAGACGCATATTTAATTTCAAAGAGCCGAATAAGAGCTATTCATTGGCCTCCCAACCCCTGATCTATAACTTTGTAGGGGTAGAAGAAAATAATATAAGGTTACGTAAAAGAAATATAAATGAAGAAATAATAAATCATTGTTGGAAATATACAAAATTTACGAAATTCGACATATTTGGCATGGTCAGTAGACGATCACAATCCTGTAAGTAAGGCCAAAAAGATGTGAATGTTGTATTATTTTCATTGATCATTCGATTGACTAAACATTAACGATAAAAGTAGTGTAATCCCCTGTTAAAGATAAAACGAAAAAAATTTTTCGCATTAAGCATCCAAAAAGTGTGTTGGATATATATCCTCTTTCTAAAATAGGATATATTTGACAGAGCAAGTTGACGGTCAGAACAAAAAGTAACTGTGAAAAATTAATCAGGATGAGTAAAGTCTTTAAATTAGTCTTAGAATTTAATAATCTGGAACTAAGTATTAAGCGCGACATTTTGATAAGAAATGGAGTTTTTTTTTCTAGTAATGTTGATTTTTTTCTTGGTAACGAAAAAGGGAATGTCTTCCCCTCGAGTAGTAATACTCTATTCTTCCAAGTTCATCGTTGACAACTGGTCAACAACATTTCCCTGTTAGAGACAATGAAATTTAACCGGCATATAATCTAAGATTTTGCCATATATTATTACAAGCTAATATTTCGCTTGAAGAAAAGATCCTTTTAATTATCTGGAATAAATGAAACATTAAGATTTCTATGCATATTTGACTGAAGACAACCAAATCGGTCTACAATGAAGTGGCTAAATTTTTTTCCGAACTACTACCTTAAACAAAAAGTTTGATATGGAAATACTACCAGACAATCGGGCCTACTATTGTCAGCAAATCTCTTTGGTATTCATTGTTATAGCTGTTGAAAGTTGGGATATTCTTGCTAATTGTAGCAATTAAATTATATGCATGATTTTCTTTCTGTATCTCACAATGAATCTTGATATCGATTTATAAGGGTCATCAGTGGGCTTTTCATCGCTTCATTAATGGTAGATACTGCGTTAACCGTATTCTCTCAGATATTTACAGATAAAGAGAAGTAGGTGCTGTGTCCTTGATGCTTCGATGTTGACGTTTTTATATAAAGGCAATATCTATTATGCGAGTGATTTAGTTATACAATCACCGTTTTGGGTACATTTACGCACATACGAGTGTGCCTATAACTGAAAAATATTCATATCGATAGGTCGTTTAAAATGACGGTAACATATATATTGATGTAACGACTACTCATTTACTCATTATCTTACACGAATATATAAGAAAGACAAAAACAAAAAGAAATACAAATTACTGAGTCCGACAGGATATATATATATATATATATATATATATATATATATATATACATATATGTATATATATATACACACAAATAAACAATAGATTTATTATACTAGGGAATATATTAATATATATATATATATATATATATATATATATATATATGCACATATATACACACAAATAAACAAGATTTATACTATACTATACCAGAGAGTGTATTAATATATATATATATATATATATATATATATATATATACAGATAACTAAACAATAGTTTTATTATACTAGAGAGTGTATTAATATTTATATATATGCACATATATACACACAAATAAACAATAGTTTTATTATACTAGTGAGTGTATTAATATATATATATATATATATACATATACAAAAATAAGAATAGTTTTTATTATAATAAAGATTATATATATAAATATGTTAGCGAATTGGTGGAAAGAAAGATATATATATATATGTGTGTGTGTGTGTGTGTATGTGTGTGCGTGTGTGTGTATCTTTCTTCCCACCAATTCGCTAACATATTTATTTGTCTTCGGAGATCTTA
Organism: Ascarosepion bandense; assembly: GCA_037127315.1. Taxonomy (NCBI): domain Eukaryota; kingdom Metazoa; phylum Mollusca; class Cephalopoda; order Sepiida; family Sepiidae; genus Ascarosepion; species Ascarosepion bandense. The sequence goes on from JBBBDQ010000249.1 coordinate 3,886,249, forward strand.
ACACACACGGACATCTTAACACACATCATGCCAAGTGACTAAAATAATCCGTCATTGAATCCGCTGGCATTCTCACAATAAGCATTCTTTTTTCTCAATCTCTTACTCAAGTGATGCATTTCCCCACAGGATTTTCCCAGCATCCCTTCAGGAAAAACTTCTCTACTAGATCTGTGTTTCACCTCTGTACCTGACTCCTGCCAAGTCTCGCAGCTTTGCCCTGTCGGTAACAGCGATCATGCAGTTGCTTCTGTTAATATATCTCACCACTCTCACTCTCCCCAGGAGCCTCCTACTCACAGGATCACTAAAGTGATGAATGGGACGCGTTTCGCGATTTCTTTTGCGATGTCCTTTAGGAAAAAATAGTCAGTCTCCCAGATGATGACTGCGCAATCGATATTTCATCCTGGTCAAAAGCTGGCATTAATGCCTCCATACTGATCAGGAAATTTCCTCTCAAACCTCATTCCTCCTCCTAGTTCATTCCTGCCTTTTCGTCCGCCATTGCCCAAAGGAACCACTACTTCCGGCTATTTCGGGGCCATATACCTGATCAAAATAGGGGCCTGTTTGCCTCTGCGCGTACTGAGTGTAATGGGATCCGGAATGACGTCAAACGGTTGTTTGCAGAATGAATGACGCAGCGTATAGCTGATCGCATGTTCTGCTCACAAGGACTTTGGAGGCTGTGCAAACGAGTACGGAAAAATAGCATCGTTTCTTTAAGCAATGAATTCAAGGTTCTTAAATCCTATGTGGACAAGGCAGAGTGGCTTGCTCACAGATTCTATTAAAACTCCACATTCATCTTGTCTGGAGTGCCTGCACTCGTCTTCCCTCTTGAAATGAGACTGAAAGATTTTTAAATCATCCTGTCTCTTGTATCTAAAGTAATACTAAAATTTTACCCCTATAAGGTGAGCGAAAATGATGGAATCCTGGTCATTGTCCATAAAAAAACTCCCTCTACTCTCTAAACTCTATAATTTTGCCTTTCTGCTTCCTGTTTTCCTGCGTACTGGAAATACTTCTTTGTGATTCCTGCATTTAAGAACTCAGGGGAACCCTGGGTCACATCTAACTATCACACTATCAGACTCCTACTAATTTTCGGTAAAGTGTTCGAGGCCATTATCAATGATGAAATAGTTGAACATCTTACTGCCAAGAAACTATTCTCAAAGAGACAGTACAGCATCCGCCTTGCTAGGTCTACGGCCGATATGCTAATAACCATCACGGAGTACATATGCCAGGCCCTTGATAAGTCCGGTGAGACTCATGCTGTTGCCCGTGATATCTACAAGACTTTTGATAGGGTTTGGCACGTTAGTCTTCTATGCAAGCTACCTATAATAGCAGTAGACGCTTGCTTTATCTGATTCAATCTTTCCCATCAAACCGCATAATAATGGTCGTCTTGAATGGGTATGCCCCACATTTTACTGTACATGCTAACGCTGGTGCCCTCCATGGTTCTATCCTAGGACCGACCCTCTTTCTGATCGTCATGCATGATCGCCCAGACGTGATCAAATCTCAAGTATGCATATACGCAGATGAGACCACAATTTTATCCCGCATTAGTAAAAAAACTGGCGAAGCAGACAAACATAACCTCGCTGTTGACGACCAACACTCAGTGGAGGAAAGTGATAAATGTATCTTGTAAATTTCAATATTTCTAAATGAAATTGCTATCTGTCAAACATCGCAGGCAACCTCTTCTGCCCTCTATAAGCATGGAATAAGCGAGTCTACCTGAAAGCAATATACTGCGCCTCCACTGCCTTACCCTATCTTCCAACCACAAGTGGAATCTTGACAGTCAATAGCAAAATCCACTACTAGGAAGACTCGCTCATTGTGTGGGGTCAGGAAGTTTTTTCCGCCTGAATCAATCTTGCACATATACAAATCAACATAGAATATTGCTGTCATATGCTGTTCATCTCAGTGTTCTCGACAGGCAACAAAGAAAAATCTATAATGTGATAGGACCCGACTTAGCAGCTCGACCCCAGCCAGTTTCTCACCGGCGGAATGTGGCAATCCTATGTCTATTCTTCAAATATTTACATGGCTTCTGCTCCAATGAACTTAAGACACTGTTGCTACCGCCACAAGAATTTGCACATGCAATCAGACTGGCAACAACATCCCACCCATTTAAAGTTAGATCAACAAAATACAGTATCTCCATCAGTATCTTTTGTCACACTTCCTGCCTGTGGAACTCACTTCCATATATTTGCATTCGTGACGGTTACAACTTCCATGAAATTAAATGCAATGTCAATACTTAACTCCAGTCCTTACTACATCACCCCGTAAATCTTTTTATTTTTTTCTATTCTCACTAGCTTCGCAATTGTCTTCAAACCTCCGTTTCCCTTTTATCACTTTCACTTTCTCTGACACCTCCTGTAGCTGGTTCATGTTTCTCATCATTCTCTTCTGACTAAACTTTTACTCTTATGCAGCGCCCTAGGCATCAATCGCAGTAACGCCTTTTGTGGGGTGAAATGATTAAAAGGTAAAATAAATAAAAATATATATTGTATATTACTCGACGACATGATTATTGAAAATAATAATAATTATAATTAAATAAAAACGTGTCATAACTAGAGAGCAAACAGGCGGCATAAATTTTAATAACAGGTAGTAAATTAATGAATTGAGCTGATGCTGCTTCACTATTTTTCTTTCTCAATAAGCGTAACAGGAAGAATATATATATATATATATATATATATATATATATTATTATTATTATTATTATTATTATTATTATTAATAATAATAATATTATTATGATTATTATTAATTCCTCCATATTCAATGGCGTTTGTCGGCTAGTTTTTTGGCTAGTGTCACCGTTGTCTCAATACCCGCTAGATTGATTCGCATGAAAATTTCAGGGATGATTAGGCTCATGACTTGAAGAAACTCCTTAGATTATTTGTTTAATCTAGTATGGGAAATAGTTTTCAGGTTATTTACTAATATTTTTTGTATGTTTCACATGCCAAATATTGAATTATCTCCCATAATATCTTTAACATTTTTATATTTCTTGAACGCACTATTTTTCCTCGAAAAATATATTTACAATATAAATTTATTATTTATTATCCACAAGAAAAACAGATAAAATACACACACACACACACACACACACACACACAAAATGAGTCAAAATAAAATTTAGGATATTAAGAAGTACAAACGAAGTCCTCCACAGTTTCTGCAGCGTAATTTTTAAATTCCCTTAAACTTTTTTTTTTTATCCCCTCTTGAAAGAGTTCAAGTTCATTGCCGTCATTCTCATTTTAATAAACATCTTTTGCTAATACCTGAGATGATAACTGTATTGCTTTGACAAATATTTACGGTCTTTGACATCTCTTAATATTATTATTTATATTATTTATATGAACGCACCTACGGCGAGGAAATACTGTCAGCTCGACTGTTTGACACATAGAATCAATTTTAATGGTATTTGTGCAAAAGTGATTGTACGAAATCACCGATATCTAGTAGTGATTTGTTACGAATTACAATACCTTCACATACAATACTTTACTTAAAAAGATCTTAATTGATCGCAGTGTTATTCCATTGACTTCAAGTAATAACGACAGAAAGTTGCCTGTTACCAGATATCCAGCTGATCTTAATGAGAAAACACAGCTTGAATGAAAATCGACGGAGAAACTACACATTTTTGCGTGTATATTTCTCGTTAAATGTCATTGTATAAATGTTAATATCACGATTGTTCCTCATAGGAAAAGAAAGTTATAGTCATTATAATATATTCAAATATATGTTCAACTATAATGCATGCTAAATACAAAATATGGTACTATATTATGTATCAATTTCATAAATCTACTGTTTTCATTAAATTAGCCGTATACTATATATACAAAGATAGAAAAATTTTAATTCTACCCGTGAAGGACTGTGTATTACAGTCACATTGTGCATGTAATAAAATGACCTCAACTCACTGTAGTTATAAAAACAACAATATAGAACATTTTCAACAGTAGCTATACTATAGATTAGTGAGGTGCCTTTTACTTCAACCAAGCAAATGGAAATTTTGGAACAATACATCTATAAATGAATTATGTTCAGCTACACCCTTTTGAAATTTATTTGAAACAAAAAAAAAACGAATAATATTTTCAAAATATCTTTCCATTATTATGTATACCACGACACTTGGCATTGTTTTTCTCTTCTGACCGCATTTTTATTTACGTTTTGACTGATAGAACCAGTTTCATTCTTCGCACTGATGAAACGACTGACATTTGAAAGGCTGACACTAATAATATCCATGATCATTCTGTATGGTTTGCCAGTGTGTTCGTTCAGAGTTACAATTTTTTCGGCTGCTTGTGGTAATGTCAATGGCTCTAGGACAATTAATAAACAAAACAATAGCGTTTGGGCGCAATAAAAATCTAGAACAAGCACGGAATACGCAAGATATTTGAAGGCCAAACGAATGTCATTATACACACCGAAAATAAATTCATATTACTAAAGAAAATGCGAATGAACTAATCTGAGAAAAAAGAAAAGAAAACGATTATGCCTGTAACTCACGTGGGTCTAAAACTGACTGTATGGTGAAAGAATGAAAATTGTTTCAATTAATTTTCACAAGAGTGTATAGGTCAAATTAATTGTTATAACATTGAACAACAGAAATTAAAGTAGCTATATAAAATTCGTAATTTTGATTTTATAGTTTTAATTTATGAAATCGATTCTTAAACAGAAATGATTGAATTTTATCACATAATATTTTGAAGATTGCTAACACTACTGTAAAGAAAATAGATTTCTTGGAATATTATCTATTAAACACTAAATTATCCGATTAAAAACTAAGTATTAAAACAAGTATAATATTTACTTTTTAAATGTCGTGCTAGTTTCATACATTAATTAAACGTAGATCTAACTTTCGTCGTTCATTTTTTTGAACCCGTGAATATGTAATTATAATTTACTGGAGATAATTTTTTTAATATAAGTTTCTTATCATCACTTAGCGGTGCCCAGGTGAATTAACCACAAGTTTTCCGAAACTTCATTATCAGCCTTATTTCGTTTACGATTTTAAATACGCTCAATTTATGTTTTTTCTTTCATCTTTAGAACTATCAAATTTATATTACGGTAATATTAAAAATAAAGATTTATTAAGAATTATTGTGAGATCTTTATTTTTTAAAATACATTAGGTATCAGTGTTTTTAATTGATATTAGTAAAGTTGATGTCAGCGTTTACTTATTGTCTTGACTTTTTATTTTCATTTTTCATAAAATTTCGTTCCTCTTTCTTTTCTTTTAAGATTACTTACTACCATAGTCTTCTTTCTTCATATATTCATAGCAGTCAAAGATTGACAGTGTGTCAGTCAGTACCTGGAGTATCTTTGGTCTCTTAATCATTTTCTAATAAGGAATATTTAAATGTACATTTCAAAGTTGATCAAATTAATAGAAATGGTTGAATATCTTTGGGGAAGGAAAATAAATATATATTCTTTTTCTATTTCCACTTTCTCTGTGTTCAGCAATAGTCAGTGGCATACAGATGAAGATATACCGGTGATGTATTTCATGCAGTTATCTCCTTATAATTCAACTCTCCAAGTTATTTGTCCACCACTGCTGTAGCCATGTATTGAACTCACAACTCTGTGGGCCAAGTACTTATAAAATCGATAATACCCATATTAGCTAAGCAGGTTACTAAATTCTTTCAAACTATTATAATCTATTCCGCTTAATTAGTAAATACGAAATCTGCAATAAACTATCTCATTATGTATGTATGTATGTATGTATGTATGTATGTATGTATGTATCTATCTATCTATCTATCTATCTATCTATCTATCTATCTATCTAAGTTTTTGAAATATCTATCAATAAATATATATTCTTTTTCTATTTTCACTTTCTCTGTGTTCAGCAAAAATCAGTCGCATATTATCAAGATATGCCGGTGACGTATTTCTATCTATTACGGCAGATACTTACGATCAGTTCTAAAAAAAAAAACATGGCAAAATCCTCATTTCTTACTGTGCTGCGACATAACCAACCACAAAGACATTGTTGTATATGTTGTATGATTCTGTCATCTTTCAATCGAGCACCCATTTTGTTGCAAATAAATAATGCCATGATAAGCAGGAATAGCGCCATCTATCCGGGAAGTCATATAAAAATAGAAATCGCATCAACAAAATATTCAGCATGGGATTGGATAGAGGTGCCGTAATGGTTTAAAAAAACAAAGGTATACAACTTAGGTCCAACCCTCACATAGTTAATATGCATTGTATTGTTCATTCCATGTCTTGAACACATCGCATTAGCAAAGTCAATAGCAGATCTCAAAAGACATCAGCACATACTAACTGATCAGATTATTTACTTCCTTGCTAGTCCCAAACAAGCAGCTCGAATAAAACACATATAGAACTGCCGGATGATCCAGTGCTCACTTAGAAAATCTGCATTCCATCCGATGTCTATCATATTAAATTGATTTTCACTTAGTACATAGACAATAGATAGTCTGCTGGCAGACTTCATTGAAATGTTCCTGTATTTCAGCAAATATACAAAGTTAAATAGCGTAAAAAAGATTGCAACAGAGAAGTTCACCAGCATCATTACTCCCGTGATGCAAACAGAAAATGTTGATTTGGCTTGAATAAAAGTGAAATTAGATATTGCTATAAAGGATCTGGAAAAGATAAAATAAATCACATTTCCCAACCTGACACTATTAGCCAGTGACATCCTAAGAATTATATACAAGAGTAAGCACCAGATAACAAAGTTTACCAGATAACAAAGTTTACTCTGGAAAAACAGTCCTCCACATTTAATAATAACTGAATAAATAACATGCACTGCAGTATCCCGAACACCTCTCTCTTGTATGCATTTAGTATGTTCAGTCCACGTCTCATCTGCTTCATGCGTGAGGCAGACCCGAATGTCTTGAAAAGATGGAGTTGGAAATTATAATTTCCCGCAATGGACATCAGCAAACGCACAAATGGATTGATGATGTAGACGATTGCCAGATTACTACGCAGCTTCCCATCAATTCTCTTTAGCCTGGAATAGATTTAGACTTGATATAGAACATTGTCAAAGCGTAGCACTACCTCAGAGACAGCAAGTGCAAACTTTGGGCGTTGGTAACAAAATATAATCTAAATGAATTCTCTCTAACATCAGCATCATTGCCCCACTGGCCACCACTTTGGCTATACATGCAGCCGGCTCTGAACAAAGTTTTTCTACGTTAAAGTTCATCCTCACCCATCACAAGTAGTGATTAGAACACCAAAAACAGCGTCTTACAATAAACCTGGGACGCAAAATATTATTTTTGATGAGGCACTACTCAAATGGCAAGCGTAAAAAAGAGCAATTCACTATGAATTGCAAGTAATCACTGACATATAATCTTCACTCTAATTTGTTCAGAATACACCAAAAAACACCATTTCATACTTCCCAACATACTTTCCACTATTTTAGTTAAGTTTAATTGTTTTGCTAAATGTTTCATATTACTTGACATGATTTATTCTTTTGTTTTATCATTATTATGTTTTTATTTTATTATACTTGTAATTTTCATGTTTATTGTTTTTGTGTTGTTACTTGTTATTTGTTGTGTTAGTAATATTACTTTTTCATTATTGCTGATTTATCCTTATATGCTTTGTTATTAATGTTAGTATTAATTTATTATTAATGAGTTTTTAGTATTAGCATTATTGATGTTTTTATTCTTAATATTTATTATTTTAAATTTATTCAGTGTTGTACATAAATTCCCTCAACGATATTTTGAAAGAAATTTCTTGATTACAGTGAACAAATTTTAACATCTGAGATGTCGATATTGTTTGCAAAGTAGAATACTTTTATTTAAATACTATTGTTTTTTAGAAGGAACAATTTCAATTATGATCGCTTTGTCCTTTGCCAAATTTTCTGGCTGATTGCAATTTTTAATTCCTTCCCAGTAAGAAGCTAATCAGTATAATGTGCGTACTAGCTGATGATTTTGAATTGATCACCATGTTACTTCTGTTTGACTCGATCCTTTTATATGAATTTTTATCATTATAATCAAAAAATAATTGACTTCAAAAGCATAAACTGATGAATGTTTTATAACCTGAGAATGAAGAAAAATACACTATAAATGTAAAATCCTGAATAAAAAAACACATCTAATGTCAGAAATATTAATGTTTTTTTTTTAATTTTGTACAAAAATATTCTGGAGTGTCTGATCGATTAATTGGCTTTGTCGATGCAGGGAAACATTCACGCGCATTCTAGCTGCTTTTCTATTAAAATTTTCAAACTGATTTTTCAAGGCATCGTTGCCTCTTGAAAAGGCAGATTCATCATGAACAATGTGTAATTTCGTTTCGCAGTCACACAACGGTGTGAATTTTCTTTTAAGTTGCCAACTCTTTTTCACATTATTTTTTTAGATATGGCCTCATGTTGAGGCGTAGCATTTTACAGCCACGACAGAGGTCTTTTCATCACTTAATGTGTTATTTTTCATCGGACTACTAGGGTCGTTCCAAAAGTAATACATCCTAATTTTGATATGTTAGCGCACTACGACAGAGAGAGTGGGTGTTTTGTAGGATGTCGAGTATAAACCTGTCCTTTAATAAGACATTTATTTTATCTCCAGAACGGTTATCTGGCAAAATATTTTAAGATTTAAAAATTCGTACGAAATAGTAATGTAATTTTAAATTCCTACAAAAAGAATTGCTCTAATTTAATTGAAATAAATATTTATCAAAATTATTATCAGAATGGTTATCTGGCAAATATTTTAATATACAAAGATTCGTACGAAATAGTAATCTAATTTTAATCTCCTACAAAAAGAATTGCTTTAATTTAAATGAAATAAATATTTATCAAACTTATTATCTTACTATTAAAGGGAAAGACCAAATGATTTTTAATTCATAAATTATATATTTCATTTCATTGTAGACCATTCATAAATACGATTAATTTTATTTTTCTTGTCTGACATTTAAATAATAAATTTAGTCGGAAAACAGACTTTGATTTATATTTTCAGGTAGTTTCAGCCCTTTTTTTAAGATATTGAATTTACTATAATATCTGCGGCCTAAAACGTAATTAAACTACTATTTATTTTTAGACATATAAAATTCAATAGTAAATCTTTTCTTGATTTTCATAATATATGCGGAAACATGTCTAATGAAAATGATCTAATAAATGTTGAAAAACGGAAAATAAATTTATTAAATGAGGAGATATCCACATTATTGACACCATAGCAAAGACTATCAAATTTCAAAGAAGTTTATTGAAAATACAACTAATTTTGGCAGGAGATGCAAAGAAAAAATCCTTAAAAATTGTCTTCTTTTATGGAAATTAAGCTAAAACGAGTGATATCAGGTTTGAGCAAACGTGTAGAATACATTATAAATGGGAATCTGTCATGTAATCTCTGGGGAAAACTTTTCTCCTTAATGCAAAAAATTAAATTAATGGAATTGGACAAAGACATATATTGAACTTGAATTTTCTAAAGTAATCTTAACGGATGAGTTCTAGATGACAAAAATGGGTCAAATGGCAATGAGATGGGCAGGAATGTTTGATCAAAACATTATTTATTGAGGAAAGAATTAAACAGTACAGTACTAACTATAGATATTTTACAAATAAGGTCAATAGACATCTCCTAACACACTAACTCACACCCACTCTCTCCAACTCTCTCCCTATGTACATCCTAACTCGTCTATCACCCTCCTTCTGACATTCCCTATACCCAATCGCTCTATGTAACCCCCTGCGCTATAGTGGCAGTGGAATGCCTTGCTTGGGGTGGCACGATTTAAGAACAAGACCTTCTTCTAACGTTACAAGATAAAACCTCGACTTTTCAAAGGAAAATGTGCATTTCTACCCAAAAATGCACTTCATTTTCAGTGAATATTTTGTGCATAAAACGCTGACAGGAAAAAATAATGGAATACCCACCATCATGCACTGATGTGAAATTTATAAAAACATCTATAATCAATAGTCATTATATAATTATATGTAGGTGTCAAATAACATGACAGCAAATCAGATTCATGGGAAGCAGTAAAAAGGTGGGTGATTGAACGGACTGGTGTAACACAAAATAATAGAAAAAAAAGAGAAAATTCAATGTGTATAAAATGACATTTATAACAAGAAAAAAACAATATAATGCAATGTAAATGCTTCAAAGACTTATCATAGGTAATTACTATTTTTCCATTGTAGGTGTTCATAAACTATTGAGGGTTTTATTGCCTTATTATTGAAGTAAATATTCAATATCTGATTTTCCACAATAATTATTTAAATTCACGTTTGTGATTGGCCAACTAACTTCAGACAGACTGTACCCACATACAGCAATATTATATATATAAATATAAAGAGAGAGAAGGAAACCCACAAACACACACACATAAGTATATACATGTATATATAAATAAATACAGGCATGCATTTATATATATATATATATATACATGTATATAATCCTATGTGCATTCTTGAATAGATGCATGTATTGCATCAATATATGGATGGATGTGCACATTCATATATAATATATATAGGCGCACTTGTAACGAGAAATGCGTACATATTTGCACACACACGGTATATATACGCATATATATATATATATATATATATATATATATATATGTTTAGAAAATTACTTGCTGCCTCGATATATATATATATATATATATCGAGGCAGCAAGTAATTTTCTAAACATATGCTGTTAAATATAAGAGATAATGAATGTATATTACGTTTAATCATGAGCCGTTCTAAACGTCTTATTTTTGCTTTAATTTCCGTTGAAAATAAAGACAAATATTCTCCTACATTTGGATAATTATTCATTGATTTTCTTCTAATCTTTCGACGCACATGAGCCATCTTCAGAGAGGTTGTTTAAACTGAAATATTATAACATCCACCATCACCGACGATTTTATTTTGTGTTGACATAAAATTCCGTTTGACAACGGCAATAATTACCAAAAATAATAAACGCAGTTCTTAAATTTGCGATGCGGTTTCATGATGTTACACCGCGAGAAAATGCAATGTAATATGTTATTTCCGGTGTTAAAGTTGATTTTTTTGAGTGGTGGTTGTTTAGATTTGATGTACCTGGCCTCCAATATCTGCAGGTTCCTCTTAACCGGAAATAACATATTACATTGTATTTGACTAACTAGTTTTGTTGTCTTTTCGCGCTATCACGCGGTGGGACGTCATAAAACCTCTTCGCAAATTAAGAACTGCGTTTATTATTTTTGGTAAATATTGCCATTGTCAAACGGAGTTTGAAGTCAACACAAAATAAAACCGTCGGTGATGGTGGATGTTATAATATTTCAGTTTAAACAACCTCTCTTAAAATGGAAAATAATTATCCATATGTTGGAGAATGTTTGTCTTTATTTTCAACTGAAATTAAAGCAAAAATAAGACGTTTAGAACGGCTCATGATTAAACCTAACAGACATTCACTGTCTCTTATATTTAACAGCATATGTTTAGAAAAAAAAAAAATATATATATATATTCATAAAATATAGATTAAAGCAATATCAAGGACTAAAAATAACAGGATAGCTTCAACTTAAAATGCGTATTTTTCTTTAAAAATATTTCTAGAACCAATAATTATTGAGATGACAGGCAAACAGTACAGCCGTCTGCCTGGAATATTTTTACGTAAATATTTTAACCATCCTTTACTTTATCTTCGGATTTCGATTTACTCTTTTATATAAATAAACATTGTATATAACATTTTAATTTCTTCGAAGACTGTAAAATCTATTAAAGCTCTATGTCACGAAAGACAGAATGATTACTTTGAGGAGGTAATTATGAACCTGCTTGTAAAATGTCCGAACTGACCGAATAAAACGATTAATATATTATTCAATATAGTTAAATTTGTCTGTATTTTTGAAATGAAGTATTATAATTATCTTTCCGTTTTATAATAGCCAGATTGCCATTTTCATCATTGTTGCCATATTCACGTTATTCCGGCCGTTGTACGCTCCGGACAACTTCCGGAGATCGGAATTTCGAATTAAAAAACTTTATTTCGTTTACTGGAATAGATTTTTCTAGTTCCCTTAGTGATGTTTCTTCCAGATATGCTCAGTATTAGTTAGTAAGCTTTACCTCAACTCTCTACTTCCTAAATGCCGTGAATATTGCTACGAAGATGAGAACAACGATCCGAACCATGTAAAAAGTGTCATACAATTCTTAATTCACTTCATATTTAATAAGTTCAATTAATGTTTTGGATAAAAAATAGTTTATGCTTCTTATTAGCATAATAGTTTTTTTTTTCTTTTTTGGTAACCTATATGTACTTAATGTTTATCGTTGTCAGTGACTGGGTTTAAAGTACGGAACTACAGATGTAATATTAATTTGGGTCATATATAACTCGGGTTTCCTTATCATATTTAGCCTTAAAAGAAAAGATTACCTTTGACTAAATAACATTCTAATCCTTATTTCCAATGATGGTTTACGGCACAGCACGCAGCTCTTCTATACATTTTATAGTAAAATATATTTTAGGTGCTATAACACTGATTTCAATTAATGGTTTGCAGTAGTGCAAATTTTAGCATCGAACATTTTTGTAAACCCGTAATTGCCCTGCTTAAGATACTTATGTAAAACGTAATTGCTTAGGTTAAGATTGCCCTGTAGAATTGCATGAAAAGAAAGAAATGTAATCCTAAGTTTAATACGACGGAGAGAATCAAATTATTTTTAGTGGTTTTGTTGAATTTGCAGTTTATTGTCAATTGCGATATGAGTCGAGCTTAACTATAGATTTGCTGCAAAAACTTGTAAAATCTGATTTGTTGCAAAACTTGCAAAATCTGAAAAAGAAATGAGCTGAAAATTGAAGTGAACAGAAACAAAAAATATATTTTTGCATTGCTTCTTCAAAATCTGATCAGAAGCTTTGGGTTTTTCGGCTGGTGGAAGTGAAAAATAGCGATAGTGAAAACAAGTTGTCAAAAATTTTTGATGAGGTTAAGAAGGTCAAGCTTTGACTAGAAGAATAAAAACGACTTATAAATCTCACTGGAGTTAAAATTTCCAAGCTAAATGCTACATTTGCTGACGTAATCAGCTGAATCAAGAAGAGGAAGATGAAGGGAAATTACGTCAGAGAAAATATTGTTAACTCATTGATTAAACTAAACACCCACCGTGAAATGTGTAGGTAGAAATAATCTCATTGGTCAAAGATTCCCAAGAGAATTTGTGACGGGCATAACAATCGAGACCCCATCAAGCCAAATGAGTTGAGTTGAGTTGAGTTCGTCAGTTCAGTTCAGTTGCAGCGGTGATGTAAATACTGAGGGAGGAGTGTTCCCAATCGGGAACCATGACCAAGAAGACTGGTCGCTTCCCATATAGCTCCTGGCTGAAAATCTAAAAAAAATGTAGAAAAGCCTGCCGCCGACGGACTTAGAAGAATTAAAATCGAATAATGCGCCTCAAACAGAACCCTAGATGAAGATGTATAGAAACAGAAAGAGCCGAGAAAGAGTTAAGCTAGAAGTAGGAGGATATCGTTACCGAGCAAAAGAGACAAGACGAATTTACTGCCGTCGTCGCTACTTGTCCATTTCCGTAAAACTTCGTAAAGGGACCTAAAAGGATTTTTTAAAATTAATTTGAAAAAATTGAAACCTCTGAAAATTCTAAACGACTGTATATTCTGCTTTTGTAGCTAATTATATATATATATATATATATATATATATATATATATATATATAAAGACCTTTTCCTCAAGTACGTCTTCGAAATTATTCATTTAATCTTTTTTAGTGCCGTGATATTTTTTTTTATCAACAGAAGTGTACGTGTGTTTCCGGTCTAGTTTGAAGGGGTAGAGAAACGGTTACCGTGTTTTCAACATGTCTTTCCTGAGATCAAAATCCACAGCGTAGGCAGGAAAGTTCACCGTTGTAAGAGACGACTCAAAACTTGCTAAATAAACGAGACCATCACGACTAGCGACCCGAGAGCGTCGTCATAATTGGTGCCCAATACGAGAGCATCAACTCTGACTCTGGTTCCAGTCATCATCATAATTGACTTCCGTGACCGGGGTCAGCCAGCAAGCCTGGTGAACGTGTCACATTTTTGCACAAAATAATTTAAATAATTAATTAGTGCTAACAGGAGTCATTATGGCACCGTCCCCTATGGGATGAAATTGAAACATTAGATAGAGAACGCCACTGAAACCTACGTACGCATTTCTTTTGATTCGAGTCCCACTATCATCTTTGACCAGATTGTTCAGCATTCCCAGCTTTATAAGATACAGATAACTATAAAAGATAGAAAACAAAATATTTCTCGATGTCGATGGGAATATTTTTATTAGTAATTATGTTCGTTATAAGAATTTTGATATATTTTCAGTAATTTTTACAAAAACAATTCCGGCAAAGATTTTACATGCTTAAGGATGATACTAAAAATTGTTTATCATTGATAAGCCACAGCAAGTGGGCGTAACAAACTACTAAAAATTGAATGGGTTCAACATTAGTCAATTAATAAACTTGGGCGATAGGGACTCTTTTGATTCGGGAATGACTAAGCAGATTTTCTTACAACAGGTTTTCATTTCTTTCTGCTTTAGACAGGTTGCCAACCAAGGCTATATAACGCAGACTGTCTTCTGGTTCAAACTATAGATGAGAAAAAAGATGTATTCATACATTTTCCGATTTCTCATTACCAGCCGATATCCAATGAACTACAACGAACATTCGCATTATACTGTTTTGAATTTTCCTTTCAAGTTCAACAGATCCTAAGGACAATAAACGACAGAAATACGGGTTCTAATTTAAATATTATAGCCTCCTTGTATCATCTGTGTCCCCTCAGAACATCGGCAATCTCGGATCTCCACAACTTCCTATACTTTGTGGTCCTTAACAGCATTTCTCCTTTTGCCAACCCTACAAAATACTAATTGTATTTAAACTAAAAAGTAATTAAATCGAAACTAAAAATATTTTCTACGTTAACTTTACACTATTACAATTTAAAAGTTCATTTTGTGGATTTTTGTCCTCATCTTTTTTGTAGGTATCACTATAATGGCCCTTTTCAGCTGTATATCAAACTGTGTACCCTACAGAGATTTCTATGTATGACGACATGTAAATATTGTAAATAAAGTTGTTTAATTGTATGATTTTTTACAAGTAAGGTGATATATTAGCTTAAAAATATCCTACAAATTAGTGGTCATAACATATTTAACAATATAAAAGGTGTTTATGATAGATTGGCCTAATATTTCAATATCCATAGCAATCAAATTTGCCACATTATGGTGAAGGTGCTTCATGATGCTTGGGACATTGGCCTTGGAACAAACACGTTCGAATTCCCCACAAATGAAATGTCAAAAAGTCGAACGTTGGATGTTCAAATGTGAAAGGATAAAATATTTCTCTTGAAATTTAACGCAAAGTTTTATTAACAGAATAACAAAATTGTAAGAAGAAAAATATAAGTGAAATTTCGTTAACAGAACGCTATAGCATATTTGCCAAAGAAAAATGTTCATTAAGAAAATGCATGCAGTTTTGTTGTTAAAATCTTTCAAAATGAAGTGTAATTATTTAAAATGTGGCACAGAAGTTCATATTTGACAGCAGTAAGTAGCTGTCCTGTGCATATACGGACAGTAGCAGAATATGACCTCTTATGGTTTTTTTTTGGGCGGGGAGGTCGGCGAAAGGGTGAGAGAAAATGTTAAAGAAATTGTACTTTAGTGTTTTGATGTTCTTGCTCTATTTTGGTTGCGTGGAGTGAAATAAACGAAAAGAAAGACGTGACCGATTCATGTTAAAGTTTCTTCCTTACATCGTGAGATGCTATCAGTTACCGCTCCCATTCTGACTAAATTTGAAATTTATTTTGCTACATTGCCACGTAATCCGTCAGCTAAACACTCCCATGCTGGAGTGATTTTCACTGGGCACCGACGTGGATTAAATAGTGAAGTTCCCATGTTGCCGGTTCCAGCAAGCAGTTTCTTTTCTAGGTGTGAAAAAACGGCATATATAGAATTTCGATTTGCTATCCAATAAAGATCCAGAATTTTTCTACTCACACTGACTTGTGATGTTTTCTTGGTTTGGGTTTGTCCAAAATATTTTAGTCGTTGGATTTCACTTTTGCGGGAGTGTAATTTTAATTTGTCTTTTATAGTTGTTTTTTTTTCCAAATGCGTTTAGACGTTTGGATCCGATTTTTCGGGTGTGTAATTTTGCTTTGTATGTTTTAGGTAGTTTATAAATGATATAGGATTTGTATCTTATAATGTGATTTAGATCGCATGTTATAGTGATGATGAAGTTGGTACAGAAAGAACCTATAACACAATTTGATGTTTTAAAGAATATTATTAAAATGCAGTCATGTAAGATAAAATTGAATAAATATTATTCGCAGAAAAAATTGTTCTATTTAAGGCTATAATATATTATACAAAATAAACAATTATGGGCCCACTTAACTGAATTCCTTGAGTAGTTGGGTGATTTACGTACTAGTTAGTGCATGGGTCTTGACGACTTAACTGCACGTATTTGCAGCAGCGATGGCATTCAACCTAATATCTCTTCGAGATGCAGGTTAAAGGAGCACCCTAAGGAACATGTTGTCTAGGGAATCGAGTTAACCAGAGCGAGATAATTCACCGAGCTGAAGTAACATTTTTATAACATTAAGATTTTGATAATGACGTTTTGAGACAAACCAAAAAATGTCATTTAGGATCAGAGACATTTTGAGAAAATGTTCTTTACATGTTATAATTTTATTTATTTTCTATTGTTTTGCATATTACAAAATTGTTATTAAAATCTATTTTATTGTTTTTATGAAAGTAAACTGAATATTTAAAGTAACACAGCATTTGTATAAAGCACATTCAGTCAGTTAAGTGCCATACGTGAAACACGCTTGGGCGATCATTTCTCAAAAGACTGACTGGGCAAAACATTATCCCGCAGTAGGTTCCCATTGCTTTCTGCGGTAGACTGGTTGCCAGCCAAGGCAATAGAACCCAATCTGTTATTTAATTCATAACTGGAAGGAAGAGACGGATTAATAACTTTCCCAAGGGTATTTGCGCGTAAGTGAATTCAGTGAATCCAGCTGGAATTCGAACTCGGTTCCCCGATTTCTCGTTCTGAGCCAAAATCCACTGCACCACAACGCCCATCTAATAAAGCACATTACAGAGAACATGAACTTATTATGCATTCTGATAATAAGGCTATACGGCTATAATAAGACTGTCATTCAGTTAAATGTCATACACGATACATGCTTGAGTGATCGCATCTATTGAGATCTATGAGTGACTTGGCTGAATAACTTCTCACAGTAGATTGTCATCACTTTCTGTGGTGCACTGATTGCCAGCCAGAGCTTTAGAACACAATCTGTACTAATATTTAACCCATAGCTGAAGGAGAAGCGATCGATTTATACCTGTCCGCCAGCAAATGTAAGGAATTCAACTAGAATTCTAACTCAGCTCTTCGATTACTTGTTCTGAGTTGATATCCACTGCTCCAAAATGCACATCCCACTAAAACTCTAATAAAATGATAATCAAGCTATAATGCGACTATAAAAAGGCTATAATATAATTAACTTATCAATTAAAAATATGGGATAAACATCAACACATGTGAACTTCAAAACAATATTTCTGTATTTTAATCTTTCATGGCCAGAATCTTCTAACCTATATAAATCGATAGAGTCAAATGACTGAGCTTTTGTCTATCGTTTTAAGGAAATGGATGAAAAATAGAGATTTTAATGTAGAAGATAAGCAGACTGAAAAATTATTGAAGGGAATGATTTTCATTCATGAAATGTTTAAGTCATTGCATATATTACCCCTAAATTTAGACAAGTTTCTTGAACCCTTCCAAATATTGATCACTGAAATACTGCTCTGTCGCTGTTAAGACATTGAAATTATTTAAAGAAATTGGCCTGTGAAACTCGTTTTAAATAGGGTAAATCAGAGTAAAATCTGATGACTAGTGGATCCTCTATGCAATTCAAACCCCAAATTCATTAAAATATCATTGTACTGTAAAATATGAACAAAATAGCATAGCAAGTTATTTTATTATTCTGGTCTTTACAAGAATAGGTACTCATTAAAAAAATACTCATCTTCATTTTTGTCACTCACTTGGCTGACAGCTATCTCATTTATTCACCACTGCTAATGAATTGTAATTCCAATGCATTCCCTGAACATTTCTTGGTTTATAATCAATTATTCTGTCCAAGATATATCAAGTAACCAAAACTAGATAATGACCATGATCAACATTATCAGAAGCTTATACTGTTGAAATCTTCATAGACTTTGCTGCGTGTTGGGCCTCAAAACCGCTTTGCTGAAGTAAGCACACTACAATTAACAACTGAATAGAATTGCCATTTTTCCTGAAGGAAAAGCAGATGTACCTGAAAAATTATATAGGTTTCAACGGACTCTCTGCTACTACTTTGACACCAGAAAATAAAATTTATATCTTTCGTTTAAATATTCTTTTTGTCGTTATATATCTGGAATCCTGTCACTGTGCAAAAAACCCGTGTAGATTGAATCAAACAGTTGTTTGCAGATAATTAACACTTTCAAGCTACAATATTGGCGTTTGAAACTTTCGTCACTATACTTCATTCTCTAAAATAAAATTTAATCCTGTGATAACCCAACTCTATCAACGAACTAATTATTCTAATTTATTTCCTCTGGATTTTAGATCTTTTATCAGTAAGTCTCTTTGTATACTCGATGTTTTAACATGTCTAACGGTTTATTACAACAGTTTAATTTATTATATTATTCCTTGTACTTTTTATTAAATGTTTTCTTTTCTATTATTTTGCGTGTTTCTTTCCCTCATATGAAAAAATATTTCTTCAAAGAAATGCTATCATGTAGAATCTTGAATGCTAAGGAATATTCATAAACAATCAATTATTCAATAGCATCACTGATATCGTATCAACGTATAAATTAGCAGACATGTGCAGAAATATTTGAGAAAGAAAAAGAAATTACTGACAAATACCACTCCAAGGGCCTTGATCTTTTTTAAATTGATAAGTTTCAAAACCAACGAGGAATACACACAATAATAAATGATATTTTCTTTAATTGTCTTTCTGCATTTTTCTTCTGGTTTCATAATCTTATTTTATTTACTCGTAAAAATCCTTTGCACATCATTTCGTATCAACGACGCCTGCGCTACGCTCGTTATCTTGCGCATGTGCAATCGGACACAGGAATAGCTCGTTTTACATTGGGCAATATATTTCTGGAAATATCTCCACAAAAATGTTTTCTTTGTCAATCTGTATTTCGTTATTTTTCATATTATTTTTTTTTATAGCTATGGTTTTTCTAATGTTTGAAAACAGCAGTTTTGGATTTTAATAATATAAAAAATGTTTTAAGCAAACGAATTTCATCATAATAGTATTATCCTAACCTCCCATCATTCATATGGCCTTCTGGTAAAAAAAAGCTACCATGCAGCGATTAAAGAATTGATTAATGGCTTCTCCAAATCCCTGCTGCTTCTATTTTATCTTCTTTACTGTTTCTCATAACGCTCGTTGTCTTTTTCAAAATTTGCAAAATAGTTTCTTCAATCCTCTGAGATGCTGCATGTTCCGATTTGAAGTATTTTACATTAATCACCATAATTATTTCACATATGTATTATTACAAATATTTTCATATTTTTAGATAAGGTATATGCCAAATGTTATACCATATCCTTTGCTATGGACAAAACATCATTTTCTTACTCATTCGAGCAAGTTTTTTCGCCCATTCTCCAAAATATGAGCAAATGAAATTAACTGCATCGTGAATGTCCATTTAAAACCCATAGATAAATATTAATTTATATGTGCTATTCTTGTGATCGTATCTTAGCAATGGTTATATTTTTACTGTCACTTCCATTTCCTTTTTTGTCATCTATTTACAGAAGCTTTAGAAGATTACTCGTTTCTTTTCCGTTCATCTTGAGAGCCAAATTCTCCAAATGATTTTCGCTCATTGTGTTCCAAAAATTATAATATTTCTTGGTATAAGTAAAAGTGCCCTTTTTGTTTTTATTACTCTAAACACTTCTTTATTTGCAACATGTTTCACCCATGATATTCTCATACTTCTGAAAGCACACATCTTTTGCTTTACACATTTGTGAAGAAAATGTCCACTGATTTATAAAAGCAGTTTAGAATTCTTAATTTTTAAAGCAAAATTATCCATTGGATAAAAAGATAATTTTAATAATCGGATGTGTAAACGAAGAATACTATGAATGTTCAATTTAGGTTAAGTTTTATTAAAGTAAACTGTAATCAAATTCGGTATTTTCTGCGAGATTTTACAAGAAATGTAAAACTTTCAAAATGCAAATAATACGACTAGAACCATTCAAAAAGATTATTTAAATAGTTAATCCAATGTTATTTAATTTCAGAATGTGTTTTTATATTGATTTATATCAGGACATCTCAGGAAGAGACACTTATTAAAACATAAATAAATAAAAATATTTTAATAGACAATATGAACAGTTTAACAATTCATGTCAAATTAACACTGGAGATTTTCATCTGCATTTACCCATTATGCTTAATAATTACGGAAAGCGAACATTTACCTCTAATACAGCGGAAATTTCATCTTGATGCATCTAAAGATGGATTTACAATTATGAGTTAAATAATCTAATCTTTGTTTTTTTCAGACCAGGGCTGATTTTGATTTCTTCTAACAGGATTCAAAAGAAGGAAGAACGTTTACAAAATACCAAACATCATATTTATATAATCGATCAAATATTATAAACAAAAAATAAACTGAATCACAATTATTTAAAGCAGGATATTCAGCAACATCTTAAAAATGATTGAGATAAAAATGTATTGTGTAAGAAGAAATGAAAAGGAAAATAAATTACTCAACAAAAATAATATCAAGAAGACATTGAATGGAGAAGACAAAATAAATATCTTCAAATAATGTTAGAAACTTTACTATCCTGAAATCAAATATCTATTTAATAAAGAGTAAATTTATTCTTTGGTAAAATGAAATTCTAGGGACTTGATAATTTGTCTTATCTAAAATATATAATACTAACTAACTTAAAGACAAATATTACAGTATATGCATAAGGAGACGTATAAAAGGTTAGTATATCAATAACTTAAGCCCCGTACGTGATACACGCATGTGCAATCATGTTTTGAAAGAGACATGACTCATTGGGCAGAAGATATTCCTGTAGTAGATTGACTTACTACTGCAGAATAATTGCTAATAAAGGCTACATAACCTAATCTGTTCGGCTATCTATCACATAGCTGGATGAATAACGACGGATTAATATCTTTGCCATGAATATTTGCTCGTAAGTGAATGCAAAAAATTCAACTGGAATTCGAACAGAGCTCTCCAAGTGAAAAAACTTATGACAATTAAATATTTTTTAAAAATCGTTAATGCCATGTGTTTGCAATAATACTGGTTTTTGTATAAACCGATCAATGCAATGTTTCTTTATTTTACTTATAATACAGTGTTTATTTACAAATCTATGATTAAGACTTCCTCTACTGTATTGTTATAGAATTATTTTCTGCCTTGTTATGCTGCATTGTTTTGGAAACATATGGAAATAATTCCCTCTAATGATGCTAAAGGCGAGTTTTAATGGGGGTCGCCATTTACGTTTCAACCAAATAATCTGCAGTATACATAAACTGCTCACGTCAAACACAAAATATGCCACAAGATACCTCACAAAACTGGTCGTATTTTTCTCCAATATAAGTCTATGCAAATTTGGATAGAGTAATAAGATTTAGTTAATAATGAAACTGAAAACCGGCATAAGTTATTGTAATAATAGAACAAGGTGTTGACTTTTCAAGGTGACTAAAAAAATTCATACGGTCGCCTGCAGAGGTTTATGTACGTTCCGGAAAATATGTCTACAGTAAATGATATATAAATACTGATTTCTTATTTTAAATTCTAAAATTAACATTGAAATACACAGTTGGTAATAATCGGCTAATTCCGACTGTGTATAAATGGAGGGACATTATTAATCAGGTAATTAGCGAATACATTTTAGTTTGATTTACAAATATTTTAAATGCAATGTGTGAAAGATTTAAATTTATTTGCCAAAGGCGTAGAGGTGATTTGCACACTGTTTTCGTAAGACCCTCAATAAGAATATCAAAATGTCATTTTTCATCGATTTATTTGCAGTGTAGAGACATGAGTGAGAGAAAGTTGAGAAACAGAAATATGGATTTGACTTATGAAACATTAAACTCTCCAAATACAGAAAATGAAAGGGAACAAATATTATGTATGTCAAGAAATCAGATCAAATAAAGAAAAAGTAATAAAGGGGAGAAAATTAAGCATATTCAAAAAAAATAATATTACCATTAGACTCAGCGGTACAACGATGTTAAAGCTAACATTGTTCACAAAGAATCTATTGTTAGGTATTTCAGAATGCTTCCTCTACAATGCCAGAAATGATACAATTTGATTGCGAAAACAATTGCTTATTTTTTGCATCTGATAGATGTCTATCTGTACATAGTATATGAAAGAAAAGAGACAAGAAGGCGGTCCATCAATGCAGGGCAGATAGAAGGAAAAAATACAGAGTAAGGCAGGGGATAACATATATGAGAGGCCTGATTAAGTGGATGAGAGAACGGAGGTTGCAAGGAATAACAGGAGAAAGCATACTAAGAACCTCCAGAGATAGGGATACGTGGAAAACCATGATCGACAAAGTCCTGAACGAACAAGTCACATAGAAGAAGAACGTGATTCTATATCGAGAGATCACTACATTAAGAATACAAGCAGATAAATTGTCTGCTTGGCAAGAATAGCGAGGTAGAATGGGCGTTGTGGAGCAGTATATCGAGAAATCTTAGAGCCGAGTTTGTATTCGAATTCCATTTAAATTCATTGGATTCACAAACATGCATATACCCTTGGGAAAAGAATAAATACGTCTCTTATTCCTCCATCTTTTGGACTAAATAGCAGTACAGATTGGGTCATATAGCGTTGGTTGTTAACCAGTATACCACAAAAGAAATAGCAACCTGCTGTGGAGAAATCTTCTGCTTGGTCAGACATTATTTATTTTCAGACATGATACATGCATGTATCACTTACGGAACTTAACTGAAAGTTTCAGACCATGTGGATAGATGTAAGTTATATTAAGTAAATGCATACAGCTCCATGAAGAAGAATACAAAATAGGCTTGAATATGTTCGAAAGATAATATTTTAGGAATTGAACATATGACGATAAATTAATTAGAATTGAGCAAAACATTATTTGGTTTTATTTATTTATTCATTTTTTTACGACTGATCTACATTTTGTATGTTATTTACAGTCATAAAACCTTTACAGATTTCAAGACAATTTCGAAAAGAATCATTTACTGAGAGACTTCATACTCATTAACTGATAGCTCTGAGAGAAGAGGTGGCTTCATACCTTATCCAAGCGTATTTTTGCGTAATATAAGAAACACATTTAAAATTAGAACACGATTCTCCGATTAACAATTCTGTGCGATTATATATTACATCAGCAGCACACCAAAATTTACACCAGGACACATCAAGTCTACAAAGCATAGTTTTCCCAATCAGTGCCCCATCTAGATATTGACCAGGTTCAAACTTACTTAAGCTAGAGAAATTAACCTCAGTATTTTACTGTAGAAAAATATACGTTGCTTCAAGTCGCTTCTTTATCTTTAAGTAGATTTTCTAGCAATGGCAGAAGAGTAAGAGTACATTATTCTTATCTTTATTTTTAACAAAGTTTTTATTTCTCTTAAAATTCTACTTAGATTTCTGTTTCCATGAGTATCAGTTTTTCCAAGCCCTCCTACCTCAGTTCTCTTTTCTTTGTTTCCAATGAAATTTTTTATGTTTTGTAATATTCTGCATATATTTTGGAAAACATGACTTCGTGATATGTACGTAATTCCAGTATATCATGTAACTAGTCTCATTGTTATGAAAGAAATACAATGCTCTCTGGCTTGATAGAAAAATTTTCAATTTTCTATTCAAATATTCGGGTCTTTTTCAATAACAAATATACACAAAAATGGGAAATGTTATAGAAAATAAAAATATATCAGTTCGGCATCACTGTAATACATGAAGAATTATGTCGAAATTAATTTTTCAGTTGAATTTTGCTTCCGAATTGTCATACAGTGGACGAATTTTTTTCTCCATTTTTCATATATAGATTTCGCTCAAGTGGGAACCCATCGCTTTTCTGGGATCACGTAACAACATGCTCTATGAATCTTTTCCAATTTCCCTTTCAACACTCACTTAAGTGCGATACATTATACACGCTTAGGCGATCATGTCACGGAGGAGACATTACGGACTGGTCAGAAGATTTTCCAGGATATGTTGCCATTATTTTCTGTAAAAGACTGGTTGCCGACCAACGCTAGAGAATCCAATATATCCTGCTATTTAATCCATAGCTGGAGGGAAAACGACGGATTCATATCTTTTCCAAAGAGAATTTGTGCGTATGTGAATGTAACTAATTCACCTGAAATTCGAATTCGGTTTTCAGATTTCCCGTTCCGTTATCCACTGCACAGCAACGTACATCAAAATTAGGTATACTGAAATTACATTATTTCAAATAACGTCCAAGTATTATCTTCACATGCTTCTTTCTTCGGCTCTGAGGTGTGGCTGATGTAATGGACAGCGCATAGGAATGAGTGATCAGACAGCCGATTTCAAATTGCAATTGAACTCATATTTAGATATGCGCAAATAATTGGCAGTATCTATGAACACCTCTAATCGTACACTAGTTTTGTGTTAATTAGTAAGAATTGGATTATTAAATTATTATTATCTACGAAACATGATCATACAATTTACAAGTTTATTATGGATTTAAATAACATGTAAAGTGTGTATAAACTGTAGTAAACGAAGTACACAATAAAGAAATGCAAAAAATAATTAGAAGCAAATCATATGATTATTTTGCGTTTATTGATCATCATATGTCTCATGACTTCTTCATAAATTGCAGAGGTCTTCAGAGCGGAAGAAACAGACTTTGGATTCTTCTTACTGGTGATAATTTAGGGAGCTTTCAGATAGCTTGTCGATGTCCATCTTTTCTCTAAACACTTGTAAGATAACTAAATATGGCTTATGTCACACTCAGTCCGTATTCTTAAATCTCAAATTTTGAATTCAAACTTTTCATTTTCTTCAACCGGTTGCAACACAAAGCCGTAAGAACTTGTCTGTCCAGTTATTTGCTCATAGCAATGCATTCATACTTTTTTCCAATCTTTTTACTCGTAAATGAATTTAATGAATTCGGTTTGAATACGAACTGAACTCGCATTTTCCAATTGGAAACGTTATCCATTACTTCACCGTGATTTATATACACTAATGTCATACAGAAAGGGCACAATTACTATTTGAATTTCTTTGATAATATGTGGACATTATTTCCATTATATGATGCAGACTCCAGACCCACATTCAAATGCTTCATTGTTACTGAATTTAATAACATATTCAAACTCTGGTCCGAGCAGTGTGGACTCAGAAGAAATGAAACAAAAATATCTGAGTAGTACTAAAATTAGAATAAAAAAATAACTATACAGGATACACCTAGACATGTTCAGTAGAAAGAGAACAATTTATCCCCTTGTATTAATTGAAGTGTTCAGTTCGATATTTTCTTCTGGCTAACAGAACAATGAAATACCCTGGTAAAACTATAATTCTAAAAGTTCAAACAATTATGATAAAAAATACAAATATATAAAAAATAGTCCTTCTGTAAATAATATAAATAAAGATACCATACATTTGTCATTATTTCTGAGAAATTCTGCCACAGAAGCTTTACCATCTGAAGAACTCTTACTTTTATCGGTATATAATGAAGGTAATTCCACCATTTCATCTCTTACAAATATGCCTGAAAGGATCTTACCATGTCGGGAAATACTAACACTGGCTTATATAACATCAATAGGATTTTAGTACTTCAAAAGGATTTTCATTCTTTTCAGCATACATAAATGCAGTTGTTCTCTGTTAAAGGATCTTGATATGCACATAATTTCTGTCTGCTATTTTAACCAGATATCTTTAAGTGCGTGTTTAATCTTGGTCGTGTTATACTTCTATAACACGTTTTATGGTTGTTTGTTGCGATGTATTTCTAACACTTCATTTGATGAAAATGTCTCCAGAAAACAAACCGGCACCGTCGAACAAGGAAGACGAAAAATGGAAAAGAAGAAAAGAAACATATTTGCATGCATAGTTTGCGCCTGGAGACCTTCCGATTTTGTAGTATGCAGTTTGTGAGAATATTATTCTCTAACTTCGCTTCTTATTTCTATCGATTGGCGCCGTGTGTGCTGCATGAAAAGCAAAGGCACTAACCGATAAATATACATATTCTTATGTTCTTTTGCAAAACAACATGACACCACCTGGCATTTGAATCGTGCACACACACACACACACACACACACACACACACACACACACAGAGATATATATATATGCGGTGATTGAATTGAAACGGGGCTATCCAATTTAAAATACATATTATTCATTTATTATCTAAACTGCTAACAAGTAATGTGTATGGGAGGAAAACAGCAAGAAGATTTATCTAGAATTTGATACGAGCACCAGATTTGGCTGTAATATTCTGGACCAGCCCAGGAATTTCCAAGGGATTCTTGTGCCAGGGAAAACACGATATCAGCTTTCAAATTATTAAATGTTGTTCGTCCGGTATAATTCATTTTCTTGTTTAATCAGCCCACCCACAAAGTCAGAGGTAGTTAAGACATAAGTCACACATACAAAAAATACGATTTTTTTTCAACCACCTTATATAAATATATATATATATATATATGTGTGTGTGTGTGTGTGTGTGTGTGTGTGTGTGTGTGTGTGTGTGTGTGTGTGAGAGAGGGAGAGCATGTGTCTATATATATATATATATATATATATATACACAAACACACACACACACACATGGCAGTAATATGGAGTCAACTTCCAGCGATGACAGTTTCTTTCATGCTTAAACGTGATCTTCAGGCATTCTTACGGCTAGACGATTTATATACGCCCATCATCGATGCTGTTTTTCTAAAGGTTATTCGCTCAGTTCTAACGGTTACATTTCAAATTATTCAACGCTTTATTGAGTAGAATTAATTTTGAATTTTTGCAGTTTCTTCTTCCTTTTTAGAGTGTTGCTAACTTTATTTAATTGATGATTTATTATTATTATTACTAATGTTTATGCGTGCATTTATAATACATATATATATATGTGTGTGTGTGTGTGTGTGTGTGTGTGTGTGTGTGTGTGTATGTGCTTGTGAAAAACAATGAAATTATACAGGTTTAGTAAAAAGGAAACTTCAAATTGTGTCTATATGTCATTCTAATTTTCACTGATCTTCATCCTCAAGTGCGGTCATTACTTCCGTTGAGAACTTTGTAAGTATATATATATATATATATATATATATATATATATATATATATATATATATATGCACGTGTTTGTGCGTGTCTAAAGCTGAATTTTATCAAAATCTTTAAACTAGTTTTTAAAAATCAAATGTTATATAAACGTGTGTATATTATAATCCATAGCATGTTATTGAATTATGTAAAATAGCTTCATCTTGTACAACAAGTAAGAAGTATTTGTCCATCTGTAAAAAACGATAATAACATAAATAAAAATATCTACATATGTGAATGTAGACATGTGTATATGAGTGTATGTGTGCGTACTTTACTTCTATTAAATGATTTTGTATTTTTAGCGTGGTTTCTTGCTATGACCACGAGCGAGAATATACAAATCTTTATATGCTCTGACATTATCGCAGAGCGACCTAACACCCGTTGAATTAGATGCTGCAAAAACTCGACCTACAAATTATGGTGTCACAGAAATCATTACACGCGAGAAGCTACTCTTTATGATGCGTAAAATAGCATCATTCTGCTTTGAAAATCAGAAATTCAGACGCCATAACTGATAACTACTATTAGGAGATAATGGTAGTGTACCAAACAAGGTTACATCTTTGCAACTTGTCACCAAGTAAAAAAATAAAAAAAAAATAGGATAAAAATGCAAAAATACATGTCCTCGTTAGGCGTTGAAAAAAAGTGAATGAATATTCCACACGGTAATCCTACTGAGTCGTCACATTTTCATTGAAAATGAAATAAATTTAATCGTATATATTCTAAATAATGAACAATATATCATTTTAATTGCTTTCTATGCAGGAATAGAGTTAGTCAATTTTTCGTTTAATAACCTGTCATTGTATGTTACATTAGAAAACACGTCTGGAATATACAATTTCTCCAACAGTTAAACCAACTTTGTCAAAATCTGATAAAACCAATAAACAAAATAAATATATCATCTACTCAGATACACTTAGAAGTGTTAAGAATACGTCACATTAAAAATTTCAAATTCATTAATTATTTACAAATTAGACTGTACACGTTTTGAATACGAATATGTGCAGATACGTTTTTCCAAAAAATCTTAAAAGAGCGAGTGCTTAATTCTACAACATATGTAGACGGGCGATCAAATCACGGCATATAAACGGTAGTCACATATAATTCTAGAGACACCCATTTGAAGGTAAGATATTCTAGAGATTTTAAGAGGACGCTGGTAAATAAAAATAGATATCATTCGAAATAATTAGAATATCTACTCTAGTAGAGGTATCTACTAGATTTGTTTTATTTATATTTACATAAAAATATAAATTTATATATATATATATATATATATATATATGTGTGTGTGTTGTGTCTTGTTGTTCAATATATATATGTATATATATATATATATGTATATATATATATATATATATATACATACATATATATATATTGAACAACAACACACAACACAGGGTGTCACAAAATGCAACAAAAAAGATGTGAGGTATGCAAAATAATAATAGAAAAAATTATTTTCAGATCGAAAACGCAACTACATTTGAAATAAAATCGGAACTAAGCTGCAATTCGCAAATGGTATTTTTACGCTCTAAAGTGCGACAGAAGCACAAAGATATACATAGGAGTGACACAATGCTTAAACTATCGGATCTCACTTTATAAAAGCAATATCAAATTATCACAGAACAAGAAATTATATGTCTCTAAACATCTACATGCATGTAGTGATGGCAATTTTTCTGTCACACCAATTTATCAAAATACAAATTATGAAATTTTGCTAATGCAGAAAGAAAGATTCATAAAAAATACAAACCTTCGCTCAACAAAACAACATGAAAAACACACACACCGAAAAACATACAGAAACACACATTCACACACAAACACATGCACAACCCACATACATACATACAAACACCATGGAAAAAACTCACACCGAAAAACACAAAGAAAGACGCATAGATATACACACAGATAGACAAGCCACATAAATATACAAACACACCAAACTAAAAAACAAATCCAAAACCTACAGACGAAATAAATAAAACACATACACACACACAAACACACACAGACACACGCGCACACATCAAACTCAAAACACCGACAAAGAAATAAAAAATAAATGAACAAATAAGGAATAAACGGACTAAACAATAACACATACACAACCCACATACATGTACACACACTAAAACCAAAACATACAGACAAAATAAATAAAAGTGCCCCCACACACAAACACACACAAACACACAGACACGCACACATTCCAAAACACCGCCAAATCTATAAAAAAAACAACTAGATGACCGAACAAAGATAATACAAGGAGACAACATACCAAAAATCTCGTCGAATTGGGATAAATTATCTCTTTATTTATTTATGTGTTAATCCATTTGGACACATGCTGATATAGAAAGAGACCATTCAACATGCCAGTATTTAATTCATATTATTTTCATTTATTTTATTTTATCCAATTTCATCTTACTTTATTTTGTTTTACTGTTTTTATTTGGTTTCCCATTCTTCCTATTAACTTTATAAAAACAACAAACTCGAGATCAGATATTCGAAGAAACTCAAACGTAAAAACCACAAATTTATTCGCCTGAAGAGAGTCAATTTTAGACTCGAAACACGTGTAGCGTCATGGACAATTAATATTTCATAACATGTATGATTACAAAAACAATAAACATACACTTAAAAAAAAAACCTTACGGCTTCTCACACTTTTTACACACACACACACACTCTCTCTCTCTCTCTCTCTCTCTCTCTCTCTGTATATATATATATATATATATATATATGCAGTGTATCGAGGCAGAAGATAATTTTCTAAACATATACTTTAAAATATAAGAGACAATGAATATCTATTATGTTTAATCATGCGCCGTTTTAAAGACGTAGAATTAAAGCCAAAATACGATGTTTAGAACGGCTCCTGATTAAACATAATAGACATTCATCGTCATTTATATTTAACAATATATATATATATATATATATATATATATATATATATATATATATATAATAGAAAACTCAACAGGTCATCTAAATTGGTTATAAATTATAATTAATTTCAATGAGCGCAATTAGATCATTTCATCAGACTACACAATCTTCCTTCCATTTGCTACAAAATATTTTGCCAGAATAAGCATTTTTTAACTGAAGAAAAAGATAAAAATAAAAATAAAAAAATAAAATAATAATAAAAAATACGATGAAGGAAAAAGGAGAAAAAGGAAAAGAGAGTCAGGGCATAGGCGTTGGCGTCAGATCAGCTGGGGGTATTCAGATCAGTCGTGAAGCTTTTGACCACTAAGTAAATTAACCGTTTTTTTCTAATTCTATGGATACGTGTGTATGTGTATCCCTATAAATTAACACACCCATGTACACTAACTTATGCTCATATACACATATGCGCACATCCCTACATATACCTACAAATGTGACTGTTTATTCTTATACATACTTACCGACCTACACTTTTTCATGTCTACATACGATTCTTGCGTTCTTATAATCACATATATAATTTCATAGAGACGGGATTTCGCGCGTATAAATAGTGTTATATATATTTGATTAAGCTAGTAATTCTCCCACATACTCTCGATATACGCATGTATTTTCATACTTACATATATCCTGACATCCATGCATATATATACTCAAAAATATGCTCTTCATACATACATTCATCTATTTATATCTACATACAGTTATTGTTATCACACAATCGCAAATGTTTTTTCCATCTTATTTTTTTATTGTTTTAATTTTATCTTTCTCTTCAGTTCAAAAATGCTTATTCGAGCAAGATCTTTTGTACCAAATGGAAGGAAGATTATGTGGTCTAATGAAATGAGCTAATTAATCACATTGAAATGAATTGTAATTTATAACCAATTTAAATGACATGTGTTTTCCTTTATAAATACTGATATTGCACTGGATAACATATATTGAGCACTCTATATACATATAACACTTAGTATTTTATAGTAAGTTGAACTGATTGATCGTCTTAGGCATCTAGACCACGAATGGCCATTAGTCAAAACTATGTATATCTACTATATATAGGTTAAATTGAAACCTCTTTTAGACTAATGGTCATTCGTTGTCGAGAGAGCTAAGACGTGCAGATCATATGGTAACTTCCCCTATGTGCATAGGGGTCGCTGATTCGAATCCTGCCGAATGACAAACATTTTCGTAATAAGCATTTATCGTAAATAATCAGGACAGTAGATATAAATATATAATATTGTTTAATTAAAAACAGAATATCTACTTAAATGCGAGTATCGATAAAAGTATAATGTTCAAACAAATCATTTCAAATTGTCGGTTGTTTATAACTAATTTTCGTTAATTTCCGTAACACACACATACACACACACACACACACATATATATATATATATTGATATTATACATCTTTATTGCAAAGAAACGTAAAAGTCTAACTGTTTAAAAATGTTTTATTTTATTTTTCCAGTTTCGGTTAATATGTTGAGTATTTGCTCGAAATTGTGGATAAAATATACAAATTTCCTTATATTGTTCAACAATTTTCTAACAAAGTCAAATGTTTTGTCAGTATGGCAGATATAATCACTTGTCTACATCATAATATACATCACTCAGTATACATATCTCATGTACCGTGAGATACTTCAGACATTTATTTATTTCCATTATCTACTGACTTCAAAATCTACAAAGTGTAAAATGTTTTCAATTAATTTCTTTGACCACTAGAAGATTACCTGTCTAACAGCATTAAATTCCCTATTAGAACTAGGTGCATCGCACCCTCGTGCATACTGATATGATACATGTCTACATCCAGAGCAATCAGTGCACATATGGACAAGTATATTTTAAACGACCAACATGTTATTCTTAACGATTCGTTGTTAATAGCAAAATATTCTACAGCACCTTATGCAAGGAGAGGATCAACACCCTAACAAATATTATGATACAAACTAAACAGCTCACTTTAAATGAACTATCATTCACCTCAGAAGGCGGTATCTTGAAATGTATATGATACATGAAATGTTTGATAAGACAAATATTGAAGAATTTTCAAATGATCTAATTCGTTTTCGTGCAACATCGCACTTAATAACATTTACGTATGACGTCCAGTTATTAAAAAAATGTGTATATGAGTCGCAATTTTTAATTCAGGAAGATATGGTTAAAGAGCAAATTTATTTTATTCTTTAGTCATATTCTGTACTGATCATATTTTGAGATAACAATCGAGTTTATAAATACATTATTCAATGTCTTCTGCCCATAGTGTGATTTATCAAAGAATTCGTTCAAATTCTTGCCAATAGGCACAATCTATGTCTCTTTCGAAAATTAAAATGTACTTACGTTTCCCCACTTTGTTTTCATTTTTATGTGTATTTTTGTGTTTTCAAGTACTGCGTCTTGCATATGACCATGGTTTACTTCTTTGCTTATGTATAATCGAACGATATAGTATTGGCTGTAAAGTAATTAATAAATATTCAAAGAGTATACATCAATGATGCCGATAAGTTTTTGCATAACAAGTCTCAGCAGAGACAGCGATTCGCATAAACAACTGAATTATTATTACATATACTTATACTACTCAAAACAAAATTTATTAAAAATTTCGATGATTATATATATATATATATATAAACACATCTATATACTTATATATATATATATATATATATATATATATATATATATATATATATATATGCACACACGAATAAATAAATATACACACATAAAGAAACATGTACTCACACACGTGTGTGTGTGTGTGTTTGTGTGGAAAATATCACCCATCAAGCGACAAGTTGTCACAAAAATGTTTCTGGTTTCTCTTCTACTTAGTTTAAAAAAATTGAGAAAATATAGCACATTTCCAAGTATATGGTCTGTCATTCACACGCACTGTCCGAACTAGAAATTTAACTCACAACAACTATCTCAACAATTCAAAAACAATCGCTCTTTCACACCCAAAGTTTTGTCATTGTGCCTAAGTGAACTCGGTACTCTAATCCTAACATTCACTGCTGTTTAGATTGCATTGCTCTCAACTTTTCATTTATTGATTTTCATAATCTGTATCGTTACGAATTTTAGCATAGTTACAGCATTTTAATGTATCTTCGAGATCGTCTTTTCTTGAATATTAGGTTTCTTTTCACATCTCTTTTTATGATGGATCATGAATATTCTATTAAAATGTTTTAAAAAGAGGTGGAATCCATTCAAATAATTCATTTTTTTTTTTGTCAAAGTTCTTTTGGGTTAGTGGCAAGTAGTCAGCATTATCTGATGTTTAATCTTGCACCCATATACAATTTAGCTTACAGCTATGTCTTTGTGACTTTACCACACAATGAACATCTTCCCCATAATGTTCTACTACTAAGTATTTGCAATGAAATCAGAATCAGCTTTGCAGCGACCTATCATTTGATTCTCGGCAAAAATTACACAGTCAGTGGCTTTCTTGTTTGTGTCGATTATCTGTATTTCTAGAGAGGACTCAACCATTTTCTAACCATCAAGTATACCGAAGGTGTATTTATACGTTACTCAATGTAGAGGTAGTGTATTTGTTAGCGGTTCAGAATGATGAATTGGCGATATTATGTCTAATACCGGCTTATTTAGCTTGAATCAAATTTGCACAAGTAACCTTGCAAAATGTATGAAACCATTTCATGTCACACACAGTGAGGTTTAAAATAACAAGGAAGATCCGAATCTCTCCTCTGAGTCTTGAAATAGTATATTCCTAAATTCTAAACTTTACATATAACTTAGGAGCACATAATCTGCAAGGTTTTGGCGTTCTCAACGGCATTAAATTTCCGACCTCGGTCGATATGATAGGTAGATATATAGGAAAATTACTATTGAGAAATAATGTATTGTGTACTCCTTTTTCTAATTTGTATATTTTTAATTCTTACATAAATGTAGTGTTTTGTTTATTTCATACCTCACATCAATATTTCTTTAGTAATTTTTGTATTTATCTGTTTACCTTTGCAGCGCCATCTTTTTATAGAAGTTGTCAATTCAGTTTATTATTTGACATATGTTAAATATTCTCAAAACTATTTTGATGGCATTCTAAACGCCAGTATTTTGTGTTATTCCTGCTAGTAATTTGATAATCTTTTTTTCTTCACAGCAAATTATTAATCTACATTGATATTTTTGCATCTCGTTTCAATTTAGAATGTCGGTGATCAGAGCTTTACACAATTTTTTTCTCTTATAGTCCTTAATAAAATGTTCGTTTTGCTATATGTTTTAATAAACATTCATTCAGCCATGTACATAAGCTGCCTAAATATATTATTATTTCCATCTGTCTTACTTGTTTTTAATTGGTACAGTTGCTGTCACTTTTCTAAAATTCCTTCCTCATTCCCTACGAACTTTAAATGTATTCTTCTGATGATACACGTAAGTGTCATTTTTGTGTCAACTTTCTCTAAATATTTCTCATGTTTCCCGTGCTCGTTGATGTTATTCCCAACATCATTAAGTAAAAATACACATATGTCTTCAAGTCTCTCTTATATCAGTGAGAAAATTGTCCAGCATTCACTGCTATATAGAAGGAAATTTATTACATAACGGTTAATGAATATTATTTTCGTTTCGATTGAGCTTTTATTTTTCTTAATATTTTGCTGGCATCATTTCCTATACATGTGTGCCTTCGAATTTCAATGTCGAGTTTTCCCTTTTCTGCTAAAACACTTACTAGATATTATGATTAATTTTGATCTCTTCAATATGAAATTCGCATTTGGGGATGTTTATTTTCCGGATAATCATATAATTAATTGAGGTTTAATCATTTGTTTTGGATTTCCTTTATTGCATTTTGTAGGAGATCATATTGGTTCCTTTCCGTGTCTTCTATCAACACGTTGTGATCTGCATATCCATTGTTGTTAAGCTTACAGCCGGCAATAATGGATCCGGGTAAGTTTAGATTACTCAAGGAATCCTACACTGTAAATTTTAAATAATTCCAGTGAGAAGATTTTGGTGCGTTTACTGAATTCATTTACTGTTCACATGCAGGCATTAGAATTCGAGTATAGGTGTTGTAATATTGTAATATCTTAACCAACTAAATCAACCTTATTTAACAGTTCTTTCTGACAGAATTCTTCAAAGGATTTTGCCTGTCACACAGCCATATAATTCATAATATATTTCTTAGAATCAGATATTACGAGCTGCAATTTACATGATATAATTATTGTATAAATATTTTGTAAATATTTTCTCTAATCTTATCAATAATAAATGTGAAAATATGTTTGCATTTAGAAATCTGATATTTTTATATGTGCATTTAAAGAGGTTTTCATGAATTCCAATCACAATTCCGTTGACACACATTTTCGAAAACAATTTTACTATATTAAAATTGTATAAACACTAGAAATCACACAGAGTTTACGTAAATTCACACATCAGATATACAAAAGAACAGGTTTATTCCTTAATTTACATATTTATATTTATTGGATAAAATACTAATAGAAACAGAGAATTACAAACTGTAATGCTATTATTGGATATTTTTATCATTTATATATTTGAATTTATTGTAAATTGTATTTATTTTATAACGATGATTTTTTAGAAAATGAAATTTTGATATAGAAAATTCGGATAGACAATGATAATTTGATGTGAAAAGTGTTCTGTGGATAAATAGTTTTCTGAATTACGAAAAAACGAAAACAACACTGACATTGTCGCGCCCTGTATTTACCAAAATTAAACAAAAATATTTTCCAATACTAAACAGTAAATTTATTTAATAAAATCACCGTTTTTTTCATTAACCATCGACTTAATACCTCTCCGAAATCTCCTTCCACTCTTCTGGACGGTCTCCCTTTTTTAATTCAAGGAATATTTCCTGTTGGGACTATCTCCACCTTTCCACGCAAGTGGACTATTCGAATCACTATATGAAATAGTAGTGATTATACCTTGATGAAGGAAGTCGAGTGAGCGAGTCAGTTTGGTATTTCCGGTATTTCAGCGGAAGTGTTCTACTAGTCAATCTATCACGTCTCTACGACGATACTGTATACTAATTACCTTGTTCTGTATTCTAATAATCCTCACTTCTTGTAAATACTTTTCTTTCCTGTCAATACACCTACTTTTATACTATTACGCTGTTTTGTATTATTTCACATAATTCTGTTACCCGACGTAACACTTCGCTAATCCTAAATATTATTTTGCCTTAATTTCAACCCACTCTTATCAATCAAATGAGTTGGAGATTTGAGAGTGTTGTGGTCAGATATAAAGGGTGATAGTGTCGTAGACATTGTTTGACAGCCATAACCGGGTTCTTCTGCTTGTGTGGCATGATCAAGCTTCCTCCTGACAGACATCGGATTTTTCAGAACAAACCCTCTTGAAACCAGAACGGAACTATCTCCTCATAACAAGCAGAACTCCTTGTTGAATTTGAGGCCCTCTGGGAAAATGACTGTAGAAAAACTTTCGCCCTCACTGGTGATAACTAAAAACACATTCGTAATCACTATTAAACTCATCCTGTTCCTCTTCACTATACTCAGATTGAAATACAATCACTTTGATATGTTCATATTGGAGCTTTCGGCGTGAATACAAATCATAGAGTTTTTATATTTCAAAACCGTGCCCAACTGACTCTACTATATTGTTCTGTCGACGAAATAAAAGTCAACACGCAATCGTAGAATTAAAAATATTAAATGCTAAAAATCACACACACACACACACACACACACACACACACACACACACACACACACATATATATATATATATATATATATATATATATATATATATATATATATATATATATATATATACGAACTGCAGATAGGGCAAATTTTATCTCCTCCAAAAATATGCGTTACCTGATCATTATGCGGTTGTGTTTGGCAGTCTTGGATTGATGTTTTCTCACTTCAGTTCAGTAGTTGTTCAACTTGCATGGGTTTTCATTTTCAAAATCGATTTTCTTTAAATGTTTTCTCTTTGATGAGTCGCTTCACGACACTCGAGGATGCATGAATAACTCGTTCATTATATGTCAGTGAACGTGTTTAATGGGAAATTGGCGAGCCGAGCTCTAATTCCGACCTAGTCTTTTATGATCACTTTGGCACTAATGTTCATAGAAAAGACACAAATACAACTCTTATTCTGACAGGCGCTATTAGTTCAATAACGCAGTGTACTTGGGAATTTATATTAGAGAGGCAACAAAACTATCAAAAAGTAATCTCTGTTTTCCAAAGCTCACCAAATATTTCAGGATCTTATCGATAAAGATCCTAACAATTTGCAACGAGAAAGCAAGCCTACATGGATACTCGAGGAGTGGTATAATTATATACGCCCTAAAGAAAAATGTTATTGAAAATATAAAATGTCAAAGCGAATATAAAATTATTTCCATCGCAAAGCATTTTAGGAACGTTAATTTCTTCTATACATATATCCCAACAATAAACCACCGTCAAATAAAAGAATGTATAACGCAGAAAAATATTCTGCTTACAATTTAAGCTGTGTGTATTTTGATTGAAATTGAGCATTCAAGCGTCTGCGGTGACAGAAGAAAAGAAACGACGAAAATTGCATGGATATTGTGTACACTAAAAATTTAATAACAGTTACGACATCAAAATCAAATAATTACTTGATAGTTTAAATGATTAAAGCATCAAATGAAAATTGGGTAACATTCAAAACGTAAACACATAAGAAATGAGTATAAAAATACGTTTTTAAAAATATATTTGACATCGTTATTGCGAAAATATAAAAGAGTCCCAAAAAGTTAATATAGTTGATTGCGTAAGAAATGAAATCGAATTGTGCTAACATTTATGTGTTGGTATAGTTTATTGGTCTTGTCAATGGTCTCATTAAACAATAACTCCATTGTAATTAGGTGAGAATATATTTCGAGAGAACGTTTTGTTGTGACATCTGCTTTGAAAATGCACAATCCATAATGTAATTTAAAAATTTAAACATTGTAATTTAAACATTATTTCGATTCATTTGAGTTTTATTGTTCTTATTAAAGATACGCACTGAAGGTAATAATACGAAATACTAAGATAGCAGTAATAATATGTCTTAGGCAACATTCACATTATAGTCAGTCACTAAAAGTAGCTTGCTTACAAGAGAATCAGACCAAAATGGTTAGGTCTATTGTATTATAAGCGTTAAGATAAATAGAAACTGCCAACCCATAATGAAGCACTGACCGAACTATTTAAATAATGGAGTCAAACAAAACAAACTTTGGTGCTGTGCGCATATATATATGTTAAAGACATTAACGAAGATTATCAAAACTTGGCTATAAACAACCGAAAATTTGAAATGATTTGCTTGAACATTATTTTTTATCGACACTCGTATTTCAGTAGATATTCTGTTTTTAATTAAACAGTATTATATATTTTTATATCTAGTGGCCTGATTATTTACGATAAATTTTTATTACGAAAATGTGTGTCATTCGGTACGATTCGAACCTGCGACCCCTATAAACATAGGAGAAGCTACCATGTGATCTCTCGACCACGAATGACCATTAGTCTAAACGAGATTTTAATCAAGTCTATATAAGACAGTTTTGTGTTATATTGTTGTATTCGCCAGTAGATATAAAAAATATAATACTGTTTAATTAAAAACAGAATATCTGCTTAAATACGAGCATCGATAAAAATAATATTCAAACAAATCACACACACACACACACATACACACATATATATATATATATATATATATATATATATATATATTAGTTATCCACATACAAGCCTGTTTCGCTGTATCACAGCTCATCAGATCGGTATATATATATATATATATATATATCCCGGTCAAGAGAACCAACAGTTTTATAATTCCGAAGTCTCCAGCATGTACTTTTTTTTATTAAAGTGTTCAATACAACAAAATACTTTAGAACATTTTATAATTTATTTTTTTTTATTACAGATTAATATAATTTGCATTGAAACACATAAATTTCTATGTCGCGATATTTTTATATAATCATCGGCCAATGTTAGATCATTTTTGTGAAAATGATTTTCATTTGAATATAAAAAACAATATGTTTGTTATGTATGGATTTTGGAAAACAGAAAAAAATTGTGCGTATTCAATTTGACTAATCAGAATAGAGATCTACTTTGAATTAAAAAAAGTGTATATTTTAGGGAAATACATGATTTCCTCTTCCAATCTTAACGACAAAATTTCAGTCGACAAAAACCCACGTCTAAACCCCATTTCTCTTGATGTATCCATTATTTTATTCAAAACTATTCTCTTGGTTTTCTCTGTATCTCATCATATTCTAAAACAAAAATAAAGAAAACAAATAAAGAAAACATTTTATATTTTTGATCTAACTTAAAAAGACTTTTGAGTGTAATTATATCATTTTTCTTTTGTTTCCGGATGCATATAATTCTAATTTTTCTTAAAACTGTTAATTTGCAAAAATATTTTTAATATCTATTTATTTATTAAAATTTAAAATTTATTTCATGATTTTCATAAAATCTATTGCACTATTATTAAATTCTAATACACTTCTTAACATCATAACACAATTCTTTAAATATCTAATAATTATTAAAATTTTAAATATCAATGTTATTATTTTCATATTTATTTAAGGATTTTAAATATGACATGTATTTCATTACTTTATTTAATAGATTTTTATTCTGAAGAAATTTAATAATATAGAGTTTTACATGAAGACACAAGGGGAATGGGTAGTTCAAAGATTTACATATTATAGCTATTTTTAAAAAATTCAATGTCAATGTAGGTGCTTTTTTGTTCCTTTAATATAATAACAATATTTCAATAGGGATGCTCTATGTCTGTACTTATTGTTATTATTAAATGAAGACGTGTGTTGATAGAACCTTTATTCAGATTGTTCTTAGTACTACCCACTTAAATCTTTACATTGCTAGCATTTTTCACAGAAGAAATAATTCTTTGATAAACACTGGATTTCATAATGCACCTGTTTTCTAAAGAACACTTTATAGGGTTTCTACAATTACATTATTATTTTCCAATCTTTTATTTTAAGTTATTGGATAATTTTTATTTTCAGTTGGGATTAATTTTTTATTTAAAATATCATTATCATAAATGTTTAAATATTTCGCAGATAATTCATACAACAATAAGATAATTTGGGATTATTTTTATGAAAAGTCTTATTTAATGGATTATTATTCGAAAAGTCTTTTTTAATTAAAGTGAAGAAATTTGTCAATATATACATTTGGTTGAAAGGGGTTTCATATTAATTAAATTTCTCTTCTTATTTTTTATTCGGGGTGGACCTTCTCTTTTAAATATTTAATATCTGGCCTTCTATATCCAGTATATCCAGTAATTTTTAAGGCACTATTATAAAATAACTATGCATAATAAACACTTCTTTATTTGCTGAATTTCTGCTAATGCCATATGCTATGAATAAGGATACATGTTTCACAATGGATGGAAAATTGTTAGATTTTGTGTGGATATATAAAAGATTTGTATTCGTTTTTTATAGCTTTGGTATATATATTTTTCGAAATCTAAAGTTATATGGAAGAAAATCTACATTTTTATATTTCTATTAATAGTCACTTTCAAATTAAGGATTTTGAATTCTCTATAACTTATCTTTCTAAATTTATCTTTTTAAAAAAATTATGGCATTCCTCACTATCAAAAGGCCTTCATCCCTGCAAAACCCATTACCTTCAGTATTCATATACTTATGCGCTGTAAGATTGTATATTACAATATAGCCAACCAGATTTGAAGACTCGGCAGGGACTAATGATTCCATTGTTATATCAAATATATTTTTCTTGGAATTAATTTTTCGCTACTGTTCATTTTTATAAATGTCAACTGATATTTTGTTTTCATTTATCATGTTTTTCTCCTCCTCCTCCTCATCCTCCAGTACATTCGAATGAACAGTGGCAAATACTAATGCCGTAACAAAGAGTTTTCTTACTAAGAACTTTGCGAAAAAAAGATTTCATCAAGACACATCTCTGAAAAGATGATTCTATCAATACATGTCTTCATTTAATAATAATAAGTATCGAAATAGTACACCTCTATCGAATTATTTGTGCTATCTAAAAGAGACAAATAAACAACCTCATTGAAATGTAAAATTAAAGAATAGCTACAATATGTAAGTCTTACAAGATTCATGCTCCTTGTGTCTATATGAAAAACGATCTGTTAATAAATTTCTTAAGAATAAAAATCTATTAATTAATCGTAATACAAAATGTGATATGTAAATATTGCAATAATAAATGATTAAGAAGATGCTTCTTAAGAAAAATTAAAAATATAAAAATCTTTATTAACATATATACATATTCTCTAATAATATTATGAAAGAATAGTAACACAATAGAATTTCAATTTTTTAATAAATACAGATATATTGAAGATTTTCATTACAAATGTAGAGCTTTAGTAAAAATTGGTAGACAATGAATTCTGAATGGAAATAAAAATAGTAAAATGCACTCAGTGTTCCCTTTAATTTTTATCAAAATTTTAAAATGTTTTCTTTTTCTTTTCATACAGAGAAAACTAAATGAAAAATAATTTTCTAACAATAATGGATACACCAACAAAACATGGAGTCAAGACAAGGATTTCGATCGATTGACATTATTGCTATTAATATTGAAAGAAGATTTCAGGAATTTCTCTATAATATCATTTTTTTTTTAAATTAATGTGTATCGCTATTATGATTAATAAATTTAGATACGCAAATATTCTATCCTTTTTCTCACATCCATATATAACAAAAAATATTGTTTCTTATATTTAAATGGAAATTATTTTCACAGCAATGATCGAATATTGTCTAATGGTGAGGTAAAAATCTGGAAACATAGCAATGTAAACGTGTTGCATTGTAAATTATATTAACTAAAAAACAACTTTATATATATATATATATATATATATATATATATATATATATATATGTGTGTGTGTGTGTGTGTGTGTGTGTGTGTGTATGTGTGTATTAATGTATCATTCATTGAATAAAATAGAAAGTTTTTGCCTATTTATGTAATTTTTTTCATATTCTCTGATAAGCTTAATAGCATCATCATTAAATGAATAAAGAGTATTACAATATTGATACATAATTTTTAATAATGTAATAAAGCTTTCAGTTGACATAAGCTATTTTCAAAGATTTCAAATTACATTACATATTATATATATTGTATTACAAATAATTCAATGTATTAAATTTTATAACTTTTGAATATGTTTCATTTGGGAACAAGTTAATCGTTACCTATTGACGTCTCCTGGAGATTTACAATAAATCGTTTTATCGTTTTTTTAAATGCACATGTAATAGAAACATTCGCAATTTTCAAAATTAGAAGTTATTTAAAAATCTTAGAACATTTTCATCCAGGAATCTATGATCCAAGTAGGTATTTATTGATGTGGATACACTTGATCATAATTTCTGTTCTTTCATTTTGTCTGATAACGAATTTTCCCTCCTGCCATACTCGGCAAAATTTTTCCAGCGTTGTAAAGTTTGCCTGTATTTATGATGCTCGAATTTATATCGGAGTCATTTCTATATTTTGATTTTAATTTCTACACGTTACTAAACGGTTTCGTACATTTTTTATGTTTTCCAGTTTAAATGTAGATTTACGGTTATTCCATCTGCATTTAAAATTATCTTTAACAGATACTAAATATGTTTTTCTCTGAACAATTATGTCTTGTACATTTGCTTTGTATAAATTGTCTTTTGTATTACAAAGTACGTTAAGTGGGCATTCATTTTTGTCGCTACAATTAAATTCCTTGTTCTGATGTCGCTTTGTATGTTGTTATTTAGGTTTCTGGGCCATTGTTTTTTACGCTATTTTCTAAATTACTAGTGCGGCTATAACTCAGTTTGTTTGAAGTTTTTTTGAAAATTATGTTTAATTCTGACTTTTCGGAAAGTGTTTATCGAATAGTTTCAAAACTATGTCTTATTTTGGTTTTTAATTCAAAGTTATATTGTAGGAGAAACCAGATAATATTTCGATTTCTATTATTTTTTTAATTTGTCTGCTTGTTTAGGGTTTGTATTCTAAAATACTGTTATTGGTCAGATTGTTTTAGAGAATCTTTATACTTTTTCATTTCATGAAATACTGCTTTGTTAGACGAATCTTTTGATAATCTGTCTTCTATCCTTTTATAGATGTGCATGATTATATTTATGGGATGTTTATATGTTGTGTTTACATATTTTAAGTTTGCATTTGCTGACATATATAGACAGACTCTAACAGATAATGAAGTAAATTCTACATCATTCAACTACATTTTT
This sequence comes from Ascarosepion bandense, assembly GCA_037127315.1. Classification (NCBI taxonomy): domain Eukaryota; kingdom Metazoa; phylum Mollusca; class Cephalopoda; order Sepiida; family Sepiidae; genus Ascarosepion; species Ascarosepion bandense. The sequence continues at coordinate 3,930,770 of JBBBDQ010000249.1, forward strand.
ATTTGAAAATCTAAATCTTTAAAGAGTTTCTAAAGTATTTTCCCTATTCAATCATTCTCTCTATTGCTGTCCGATGCTATCATTGATCCGTCATCTCTGTACAATGCATGGTTGTCTCTGCAAATCATTTCGTTGATTTTACTTAGGATGTGCATTCCCTTACATTCTGAAATTTCGGCTCCGTCAAACGAGCCTTGTGGTACAGCAAATATGCCGTCATTTGATTTTTTAATCCATGTTGGACTGTTGTAAAATTATATGGTTCTTCTGCATTGTAGAATTCTATCTATATGTGCGGATGGTATATCTATGTATCGATTAACGAAATTTAACGCTTCCATCAAACATTTTATCAGATATTGATTGGTAAAAGTTTGCAAAGTCATAATTTAGAAAAATATATTTCATTTGCATTATTTGAAATTAGAAAAAATAATTACCTGTGTTTTTTTCACTTGTTGTCGTGAGTAGAACAATATATATATATATATATATATATATATATATATATATATATATATATATATATTGATAGAGAGGGATAGTTAGAAAAACAGAATGAGGAAGGTCATAATTCGAATTAATAATAAATATCAACACACACACCCATACACACACACATATATATTGCACCTCTCTTACATATTAATTTTGATAGGATCCTTTAATTGAACTCAAAGTCGTATTTTTCAGATTTATGATATATATATATATATAATTATTAAAACTGTGTACTATTCTTATTCAACATATATATATATATATATATATATATATGTGTGTGTGTGTGTGTGTTGAATGAGAATAGTACAAAATACGAATATATATATATATATATATATATATATATATATATAGAAGGTGTTAGCTAAGATAAGTTTTTTATGTTGTCTGTATTCATATTGTCCTTTAACCCGTGTATTGAATATTGCTGCCATATCTGGTCGGGTGCCCCTGCTGCTGTCCTTGGGCTTCTTGACAAAATACAAAGGAGGATCTGTAACGTGGTTGATACTGACTTGGCAGACCGGCTACAGCCGCTCTCACACCGGCGTGATGTAGCTTCCCTGTGCCTCTTCTACAAGTACTTTCATGGCTTCTGCTCCGATGAGCTTAGATCACTGATGCCGCCTAAGCACGAATTTACACGAGATACTAGATTAGCAACTAGGTCCCACCCTTTTACAGTTAAACAAATAAGATGTAACCGTAAATTCTACTCCAACAGCTTCTTTTCTCGCGCTTCCCGCCTGTGGAACTCCCTCCCACAAGTCTGCTTTCCCGACAGTTACAATCTCCAAGTGTTTAAATGTAGGGTCAATAGACACCTCCTATCACACTAACTCCCAACTATTCTCACAACACTCTCATCTACCCAACCCTCAATCTCGGTATCCTCACCCGCCTATCACCCACCCTCTGTTATTTCCTATATTTAATCACCCTTTCTCCACTCTACGTAGCCCCCTGCACAGTATTGGCAGTGACATGCCTTGCTCGAGGTGAAACGCTTATAAAAAAAAAAAAAAAAAAAAAGTTTCATTACTTTTGTAGAGAGAGAAAGGAAGAGAGTTTGACATGTATTTATATCAATGGAAACATTATTGTTCCATCAGTTGTTTTCTAGTTCACTAAATTAATTATAATTAACAATTTTAAATTTATCATTTCGGATTTGAATTCATCTATATATGTTCTTATACGTTCAGGTCTTTAACAAATGGAATCTTGAGAACATTTTATATTAGTTTTTCATGATAGTTCAATAATAAGGCGACATAATTTGTACCCACTGACTATTGCCATACCTGGGTTTATCGATCCGACGCATTTTCACTTAGTCTGTACAAATGTTTGGTTCATATAGTTTTGAAAGCAAAGCGCTGTCTCCGGAAATAACTTTTTTTGGTATCACAGTGGAGATATGTACTTCCAAATGATATTAAATTATTAATTAAAAAATTTGGTGTCTCACATAAGGTCAATAGACTAAAATATATTCATTACTCTAGCAGAAGTTTCTAAACAATGAAAATAAATAAGTGTTTCCCTCGGTGCTATCTTTTTGAACGTATTCTGAATATGAATTTTAGTTAAATTATAATGCAGGGGATTCTACAGAGAGTAGCAAACAATGAAAGAATACAGGATGAAGCATCACCTCTAACAAAAAAGGATGTAGCATGTCAGGAAACAACCCAACTTGCGAATTAAAACCCCGAGATATAAAATTTAAACTACTGTAAAAATTTAAATATCAAGAAAGCGTTTGAAGACAAAATGAAAATATGATACCGAAAACCAAATGAGCATTGGAATAGCGAAATGTACCTTCAAAATGTAATAAGTGACATGAAAATGTCATTTAAAAAACTAAGGAAATATTATGTAATATCAGTAAGTTACATGCTAGTGAATGAGGAGTCATTTCAGCACTGATAGAGATGAGTTTTGGACCGATAGAAATATAGCTCAACAGAAGAATGTTGAGAATATAACAGAAATAATACGTGTGCGTCACCTAAGTTTATATTAAAAGCAAGTGAAAAAGGACACAGAAACTTAGCTTAAGAGAGATAGTTCAAATGTATTGGGCTTATAACGAGGAAAGAATGCTTAGAAACATTAACACTCATAGAAAATATGGAAGACAATAGGTACATTGTAATCCAGGACACAATATACCAAAGGAATTTGAGTAAATTGTTTACATAACAGGGGATAGGAAATTTATTCATAGAAGTAGTAGCTAATAATTGTTGAATGAAATGCTGTGGCTGTTTAAAATCTCTTTCGAGTGAAAACACTACCGGAACAAAATTCTGTATAAACTGTCTAAAGTACATTTTTATCTTCTGTGTTCAAGTACTTTTGACCTGCAAAGCCATCATAAATTTCGATAACAAACACAACTTTCTCTTTAAGAAATTCACTGGAAATACATCTTACTAATGACATAGACGGTTGGATGTAATTCCAGGAAAAAGAGAAAAAAAAACATAGCCTTCAGCAATTTTTTTCACACATTATGCAGTCAAACTGCGTTATATAAATTAAGCCAAACTTAATTGAATGACTTCTTTTCTTTGCCCAATTATACATATATATATATATATATATATATATATATATATATATATATATATATATATATATATATATATGTATTCGGGCAGCAACTTTTCATTACACATGTTTCGTTGAATATGCACTATATGTTTTAGTTTTAACACATTTCTAATATTTCTCCGTTTTGTGAGAGTGAGTTTATGCAACATTTACGCGTATTGGCTATTTTTCCTAGGGCTCCTACTACTTCAAAACAACCCAAAATATATATATAAGTGTCAAACATGAAGTTAAAACAGCAACGACGAAATACAAAAAAGGAAAAAGACTAAAAGAGTGAACGAAAACAGATGATGAAAAAAGTAAGAACAATTTTAAAACACTTTACTGCACCCCCCAAAATGGGAAAATATGAGAATATTAGGAAAACTCAATAATAAAAAAAAAATTTCTTAATCAACGAAACATTGTTGTTTAAATTACGCGAAAAAGAAAATAACACTGACATCGCCTTTTAACACATATTTACAAAAATTAAACAAAAACATCTTGAAATACTAAAACCCCTCCTGACGCCAATCAGTCTCCTTGCTGAGGTTGGCAAATTCTGCCATGATCTTTACTTTCAGATCGTCATAGGTGTGACAAAGAGTTTTTTGGTCTCTAGCTTTATAGAGCCTCACACATAATAACCAAAATTTTCAGTCTTGGGAGTTAATTGGCCTAATATAAGTGGTAATGCGGTGGCAGAACCTATTTCACAAACCTGACTGGTTTTTACATGAATGTGTGGCATAGAGAAGTGTCCTGTTGCCAAACATAAGTGTTTCACTCTCTTGACCTAAGTCAGTAACACCTCATGAAAGCCCTGGAATAAGGCTTCCTTGTAGTGTCCTGGACCCTGTGGAGATACGAATTGGAGTATAATCTCGCCATTACTAGTAGTCTCTCCAAAAACCTTCGTAATCCCTATTAGGATTTTCTTTCTGATTCTTCGTCGCTGTTCCCAGACTGACACGCAAACACTCTGAAAAATCGCATTGGTGCTTTCGGCGTGAATGCCAAGCCGAACAGCATACAATTTCCTAATTTCTGCCGAAGTGTAGACGATAAAATGAAAAACAAAATACGCACATGCGCGAAATTAAAAATACCATATGGTGACAATTAATCTATTGCACCATGTATTACACTACCGTTCAAATGCTTGAAAACACCTCCAGAATTAATATGGGATAAACATGATAGAACAGTGAAATCTGTCCACTCACAAAAAGAAAGTAAACTTAGAGTTATTGAAAAATGAATGAAATCAATTATTATTACACTTACAATTTTAGAAATATTAAGAAATGTCATGCAGTAATACAAGCCAACATAAGATATTTTATCAAGCGCAAAATTTTCTCATTAAATATATTTCGTCATAAGTTTTTCATGAAAAATCATATCTCACATTTTTGTATATTTTTTTAATTAAATAACAACATGACTAAATTAAGAAAAATAAAAATATAATAAATAATAATACTGTTTCATTAAAAACAAAATACCTACTTAAATACGAGTATCGATAAAAAATAATGTTCAAACAATTCATTTCAAATTGTCGGTTGCTTATAAACAAGTTTCGTTAAAATTCGTTGAATACCGTAACATGTTTACATTTGTTGACATTACGATACATTTCAATGCAGATATGTTTGTTTACGATGGATCAGAAATTGTTTTATATAGGCTTGATAAAAACCTCGTTTAGACTGCGGGCTATTCGTGTTCGAGAGGTCTAATGCTTTACCAGATCAAATGGTAGTTTCCCCTATATAGATAGGGGTCGCAGGTTCGAATCCTGCCGAATGGTACACATTTTCATAATAAAAATTTATCGTAAATTATCAGACCGGTAGAAATAAATATATAATACTGTTTCATTAGAAAACAGAATATCATAAAAAATAATGTTCAAACAATTCATTTCAAATGGTCGGTTGCTTATAACCAAGTTTCGTTAAAATATATATATACGTTATTCTTTATATTAAATTGTCAATTTGAGGAAACCATGTGCTTGTTTTGTTATATATCACTGTACGACGACAAACAACGAGAACACGCATATATAAAAATATGAGATTATATTTCTATTCCTGACGATGAGCCTGTGTGGAACAGAGAATGGAAGAGTGAGAGCGCACATAGAATGAGTCGACGGGAGTGTAAGTCTTGCCTGTGGTGTCTCTCTGCTTCCACTGGCAGTTCTCTGCTGGCGAAACTGTGTGTCGATTTCTTTTTATAGTCTTCTAGAACCGGGACTTTTCCTTCCGGTTTTGTCTCGCCTACGCAACGCCCACGTAATTCCAAGAGACACCTGTTTTGTTTACTTCCGCAGTCATTTCCGCCGCTGTCGGAAATAAGGTCAAACGAGCCCGACTCATAACCCTGCGACATCCGCTCCAGACGCCGACAGGATGTATTTCTCAAACACCTGTCTTGTCGTTCTCTGACCCCTTCCATCGACGGGAAATATCATCGATTGCATCAACCTTCTTCGGGTGGGGGCTAGATTGCTATATTACAGTTTTATCAGATCGCCTGGAAATCGTTATATAGAACAGATATTGTAAATTGCTAAATTGAAAAATCGAAATTCAAACATATCCTCTTCTTGAAAGAGTATTTTATAAACGAAATCTATGCGAATATTATAAACATTCTTTGACAATCCTCCTTTAGAGATAAAATGGTGGCAGATCTTCCATTGTAACGTTTCTAACTTTGAATGCAGCCTGGTCAAAAAGATTTCCATCAAGGTAATTCCTGAATATTTGCATTATGTTCAGACTTAATTTTGGCTGATGAGCAAATCTTGGTGAAATAAATTGATGAGATACGCCAGGTATCCAGATAAAGCATAAGGTTTAATATTTATATTGCGTCAGGTAAGTGGCTGTCGATGTTTTAAAATGCCTACTTGTAGCAATATCTGAAGTAATGGTGATTGTTAAACACAATCGAACGCGCTCTGTTATTAATATTTGAAAGGTTTAAATTTATCCATTGAAATTATTAAAATTTTAGCAAAGCAAATGATTCTATGTAAGTAGCAAGTGTTTCTATAAGCAGAAATTGATAAAAAATAAATGGTGTTAAAAGTTATATGCAATATGATATGTTCTTGTATTGGTAATAAATTTGCCTTGATGTCATTCGGATGATTTTGATAGAGAGATTCATCTCAGATAGCACGCTTCAATTAAAGTCTGCTTGATTGATTTATATTAATCCGAATTTATTAGCATTTTTCTTGACCTCCTTGATAAGTTTAATAAGACTTTCTTTTTAGCGGAATAGAATATATGCCTGTGTAATTATTTATAGATCATGATCAAGGATTTGCGTTAAAATGTGTATGCGGATTTGTTGTTTTTGTATTATTTGTAGGCTTTGTGTGGTAGTCTTTTTGCTTAGATTATGTGTATATGTATATATATAAATACATATATATATGTATACATGTATATGTATACATATATATATATAGATACATATATATATGTATACATATATATGTATATATATATATATACATAAATATATATACATGTAAATATATATATATATGAATATATATATGTAAATATATATATATGCAAATACATATATAAATATATAAATATAAATATATATATACATACATATATAAATATAATTATATAGATATATATATATTTATATTTATATATATATATATATAATATGAATATATATATAATATGAATATATATATATAAATATATATATAAATATATATATAAATATATAGATATATATATATAAATATATATATATATATATATATATATATATATATATATATATATATATATTTATATTATATATATATATTTATATATATATTTATATATATATATTCATATATATATTTATATTATATATATATATATTTATATTTATATATAGATATATAAATATAAATATATATATAAATATATATATATATTTTATATATATATGAATATATAAATATATATATATATAAATATATATATATAAATATATATATATATATATTTTATATATATACATACATATATATATATATATATATATATATAGAGAGAGAGAGAGAGAGAGAGAGAACTGTCACTTAACTGAGCAGGTTTATGGCTGGATTAATTGACAACTTTTTCTGCATTGATCTAAATGCCGCTCTTTCTCTACCTCGATATCTAAAACCTTAGCATAAAATAATGTTCATGGCTAGGTAGATTTTATCCGTAAAGCTAACAAAAAACAAAAAAATATTCTTAGCGCTGAACGCTATCACAACGCAACACCATGTATATATACATATAACAATAATACAGAGTAAAGCAGGAAGCATCTTTTTAAAAAAGTATGAAATATTGAAAAATTGGTCATTAACAATTTCAAGCGAATCTGAGTGAGAATATATATTCAATAATACAGTGTGAGACTCTTCAGGCCCATGGTTGTAGAACTCAAAACACAACTTCAAATATATACCATGGCCAGTAGAATGCGAAAAAGAAAAATGAGAAAAAATAAAAATAATAAAAAAAAGGCTGAAACGGAACTCAATTTCTACTCCAACGAATCAAGTACCGTTTACCCCTTCTATGTGTTTTATTTTTTTTTCAATACAAATCCGGTGCTGGTGTAGAATTTTTTCACCATGAGCCTGAAGTTTTCCCAAGGTTGAATACCGGTTATCTTGGTTCATAAACATTAAAAATCAATATATATATATATATATATATATATATATATATATATATATATATACTATTTACGGTCACACACATCCTGATTGAGCACTCCCGAAGAATAGTAAACTTTGAAAAATAGTAGCTATGTTGGCGTCTACGCATCGTTCATTCAGCAATAAATTAGAATACTCTCAGCTACTGGGCGTGTATATTGATAATATACACGCTAAAAGTCTGCCGCCTTCTAAGGAGCGCCCGTAGCTCAGAGTTAGAATACTCGACTGACAGCAATTCGGTCGGGTTTCAATCCTGGGCAAAAGCACTCGGTTGTCTAACCGTACTCTTCTAAGGAAACAAAAGGTTATAGTCTATCACTAGATGATAACAACTTACATGGTTAAATCTGTCTAGAAATCAATGACACTCATTAATCAACCACTTTTAAAAACAAACTCTCCGAAGATTCCAACGGTCAGACACTTATTCCCTTATCACTAACCCCCACGAACACCTCTACCAAAAGTAAACAAATATAAGGAAACAGGCTTACAATTACTTTACACACCACCTGATGAGATATTGAAGTTTCAGTGTCGAAACAAACGTAACTTTGTCGTGGATATATATAGAATAATTATGTACATGTTCTAAAACATAATTTATAATACATATACGTGTGATTTTCTGGGTGCACTTGTGTTTGTCTATCTCATTTTCTTGTTATCCTGCAATATGAAGCCTGCAAGTATAGCAAGGCGAGATACATCTCATTTGCATTATATCTTCTTATGAATCGTATTTTGTCATTCTAATTATCGTGCCTGATCGTTTCGTTAAATGTTTAAAGAGCTGTCTGCTTTCAAATGTCAAATCTTAAATTCATTAACGTATGTATTTCCGTTTTATAATTTAAGTATGTTAATAAATTGGTTTTAATACAGGCAAAGAGAGCATTTGATTAATATTTGGTGTTAGTATGAAAATATTAGATTGACACAGAACTTTCTATTCAGATATAAATTTTAAATATATCTTGACGATTCTTTGAAACTTGCTTTATCAGAAGATTATAAATTTGAGCAACACAGATGTTTTAGAAAAAAATGAATCAAAAAGACACTTATACTTATCAGAACAAGAGATTTGAAACTTATAGTGTATATAAAAAGGAAAGATGTCGGGTAAAACTGGACAGAGTTGAGGGCAAGAAGACTAAAAAAAAACAGAGTATAAACTACGTAGCAAATTTGGTAAATATGTGAAGAATGTTTAGTAAAGAAAGTAAAATGGCAAAATTACTGAGAGATAAAAATGGAAATCGTGAAGATCCATGATCACCAACGTCTTGAAAGCACACGGAACAGAGAAGAGGAAGCTTGACTGTGAAAATTGTTTATTTTAATTCTGAAAACTACGAGAGAATTTATATATAAAGATCGCTACAAGAATATGATGGAATTTTTTAGCAATTCTATTGAATGCAGTAAGGATAGAAAGTGTATCAATATTCTGTAGATAAGATACTTTACTTAAATTTATTGATTATCCTATCATGTAATTAATGGTTTGCCTGATTTTATGCATTTTCGTTGCACGAAGCTACTATTTATTATCAACATTGTGTAAGGAGGTTTTCATTGTAAATATCTTAGATATTTCGGCAATCATTTTCTATGGGTTGTGTGGTTACATAAGATAGGCTATCACGGCTCTCCATAATTTTGCTTTCTTCTACCATTCATTGAGAGAAATAAAGTGGTTCGCTACCTTCACCTATCGTCTTGTCGTCAATTTGCCGCGATTCCCAAACAGCTTGGCTTCCAACGCCAGTGTAAGGGTAACACACTTCACTAATGTGAATCAATAAGATTACTTTACCTAAATCAATCCCGTGTATATTATCATTAGGTAACCTTATCGCTGAACGTTCTAATGAGATCATGATAAATAATCTGCCATACGTAAAACCGTATTTTATTTAATTCCCAAACTGAGTCGATGAACGTTGATCCGTAGAGGAATGCCACCGTATCAATCACTGAATTGGAATCCTACATTCTAGTTGCGATATGCCTTCACATCTATGTATGTATATATATGCCAAAAATACGTTTTTACTCATGTTTGAATAAGCTAGGCGCAGCACGCTGAAGCACATGTTTACACGTAGAGGGCTGCTACTGCAATTGCATAAAACCTGGATCTCCACCTAGGCTACGTGGACATTTTTTACTCAGTTCGATCGAGAACAGAATTCATTGATTGCCAGATGTGAAATTAAGTGCGCTCTATTTTAGCATTTTTTGGAAAGAGACGTATACTTCATTTAGATACACATTCATCGTGCAAAAAATATGGTTTGAACTGTGAGACCAGGTATATATATATATATATATATGTGTGTGTGTGTGTGTGTGTGTGTGTGTGTGTGTGTGTGTGTGTGTGTGTGTGTATTTACAATGCACTATTTAATTTTAAAGTGTGTTGCAGTCAACTCCGACAATTGATAAAAAGAAAACGAAATAAGCAATAAAAACAATAGGTGTATATGCAGACACTCGAGAGTTTGACAACCAACTGACATTTTTTCTCTACCATTTTGTAGCATAGAATAAGAGCGCAGATCAACTGTAGTAGCGTTTTTTTGCGTCAGGAACAAGGGATATCCTGCGGAAGGGATATCCTGGTTTGCGTTCAAGAGGATAATGATTATGGACGTTTGGAGGAAGTAGAATGAGTGTGAAAACAAAGACGAGTTTACTGCCAAACGAAAGGCCCACAAGAACAATGACTTCGTCGCAGCTGCCAAGGAGACAGTCGACAATGATTGAAGCCTGAGATACACCAAAATCGCTAATAACATGGGCTGTCACAAGTCAAAGATCTGCCGAACGATCAAGAAGGACATTGGTTACTACTACTACCAACAGTCTCACTTCATGCTCATGAAGAATGTCTCAAAAGAGTCAAGGCGCCACCTTTGCTTAACGAGCTGAAATATGGATCCGTTCGGATGCTGAGGTTCTTCTCTGATGAAAAGAATTTCATCCAAGGCCAGGCGAGCAACAGGCAGAAAGACAGGTGTATAAGTAAAGACATCGAGGAAGTTCCTGTCATGAAGCAGACAAAGCATTTATGGTCCTTGGTGTCTTCTTTCAAAAAAGCCCTTGAGTAACCGCTAAAATCTGCTAGGAGTTGCTGAGGAGCGTGACTGAAGCCCTGAATAGACGAGATCGCCGATGGACGCCCCTACCTCTTCTAGCAGGACTCCACTCCTGCACACAAGGCCTAGACGACCAAGTTGTGGCTACTCAACAATGTTCCTCTCCATTGATCACCGGAATTGTGGCCGTCCTTCGCACGCGACTGCAGCTCCCTTGACTAATTCTTCATGGGGAATTATCGAGGTTAGGACCAAAAGCACGCCCACAAAACAGACGACTCTCTGAAAGCTGCCATTGTGTAGGTGTTCATCGCTATTGACTAGGACATTGTCGCCAAAGCGTGTGACTCGTTTTTGCGTCAATCTTGAGACGGCGGGCGTTACATTAAAATCTAATGCAGTATTTAACTGATTCTAAATAAACTGTCGGGTCTCTGCATATACAACTTTTGTTTTTATTGTCTATTTCGTTTTCATTCTGTCAAGTGTTGTAATTTGCTGCATATTATGATTCAGTCAGACTGTTAATTGCCATATATGATACACGCTTGGGCAATCAAATCTCTTTCGAAATATGACTGACTAGGCAAAATATTTCTCCGTAGTAGGTTCCCATTCCTTTCTACGCTAGACTTTTTGCCAACCAAAGCTACAAACCCAATCGGTCTTGCTATTTATACCATATATGGGGAAATGAGATTATGCATTATTATATTTTGCAAAGATATTTGTGCGTAAGAGAATAAAAGGAATTCAACTGAAATTCTAACTCGGCTGTTCAATTTCACATTATGATGTTGTAATTAATATTTCAAGAAAAACTTTATATGCGTTATAGTTAAATAAAGTTTTAGATTCGTGTATGTATCAAACTATGTTATCTTTCCTCACTTGGAATTTAAACTCATCCCAATTCTCATGACAAACTTGAACATACGAGAGATTTCTAAATATTCTAGGAAAATGGTCGGTTATCTGTACCGCTCCAGCAATACATGTTTCCTCGTATTACACTTAACTATTACAAGAAACAGATTAGGTCGAAAAAGAAGCAGGACTATCATGTGTTGTCAGAAGCAGATCAGTATTAACTTTCCACTATCAACAAATGTCGAGACCGTCACCCTAACTCTTCTAAATGATAAAATATTTCCCACTCATTTTCTCACTGACGAGTCGTTGAAAATCATTAATTTCCATATCACTGTTCCCATGGCGAGTGTTTAGATAATATGCAGTAATTCATTCCATCAGTTCTGATCTTAAGGTCTACAAACAAAAATACAACCTACATTCTTGCAAAAGTTTCTTATTTCTTACGCATACCTTTCTTATTTTTTAAAGAGACGAAAACATCACTCAAGCAGTTTCTTTCCATTTCTTGCATAATCGACTTCCAAGAAGTTGCTACTTCGATCACTGTAATCTTAACTTGTTCAAGTAAATGGTTAACAGCTATCTTCCACACAACTCCAAAATTCCATAACTTTTGATCTATTTTAAATAAAGAAATTAAAATTATCTACTTTAACATATAAACACTTACACTACACTGACTTTCACACACATGACAGAAAGCAGATTATTATCATAAAGGTTTCGATTATACATTATAACTTTAATAAAAGAAAAATGCATTTGTAACGTGTAATTAATAAATTTTTATAGGACTCATGAAAATACAGAAAATAAGGAAAAATGAACTGTAAACTGACAGGAAAAATTTTTTTTAAAATCATATCACCCCAAGCAAGTCATTTTAGTGCCACTGTTTTTCAGTGGGTTACATAGGAGGAAAGTTATGAGAAAGAGTGACAGTTCATAGGGGGTGTCAGGAATGGGTAAGAGAAGGATCACAATACTGATGGGAGTAGAATGGATGGAGAAAGAAGCATGAGAGAATGGATGGGGTTAGTGAGATAAAAAATGACTACTGACTTTACGTTTACATTCTTGGAGATTGTAGCTGTCGGGAAAGCAAGTAAGTGGAAGAGAATTCCACAGACCGGAAGTGCGAGAGAAGAAAGTTATGGAGTAGAATTTGCGTTTTCATTTTATTGGTTTCTCAGTAAAATGGTTGTACATAGTTTCTAATCTTTTGGCTCTAGTAAATTTATATATACGGGACACCAGTGAGCTAAGTTCATCGGAGCAGAAGCTGTGAAAGAATATGTAGACGCGACACGGGAAGCCACATTTCGCCGGTGAGAAAATGATTGTATCCGAGCTGCCTAGTCGGAATCTATCACATTACAAATTCTTCGTTGGATTTTGTCAAGGACACATAGGTAGATAGCAGGAGCACCCGACCAGATATGGCAGCAGTATTCAATGGACGAGCGGATGGTAAATTTATATATGTGCAGGATAGTTTTTTATGGGCAAAACAAAACCGTCTCAGCGAATGCTATTTTTTTTACTACTGAGTATAATACCTGAAATCAATATATCTTCTTTCGCGCATAGACCATTACAATCTCTGAATCTGATGAATATATATGTATGATTCGTTAAACTCAAGATTTAAGAAATTCTTGAACTATTTTCTAACTCCATTCCCTTTTGAAAAGAAACGGAATGTATCTTCCATGCTTCATTGACGGACGACAAAAGAAAAACAAGAACTACTTGGCCACTGTGGTCAAGGGACCGCAGGGCAGTCCAGGTGTTCTAAATAATACACAACTAACATCGTCTCCAACCCACACACCGTTACGACTGAACAAGTGAACACAAAGCATCTTTGTTTGACCAGAAGACCAATGGCTGCCCGAGTTATTTCCGAGCCGAACGCCGCCATTGGGCCTCATTACTCATGCCATTGACTTGCACAATAAATATTGCAGCCCATACGTCATTTACAGGTTATTGTTTGAGACTTCAAATGTTTGAATGTACCGGTGTCTGGAAAACATAGATATGCAATAGATGTAGCTTCGCACACACGTTAATATATTAATACATATATTTTATATATCAGCATAAGAACCAAAAATTATGATGGAATATATATGAAAAAATTTACATAAAACTGAATGCATACATGTTCCCTCCTGTTGGTTATTATCGGAAAGAAATACCTGCATAGCACAACATTCCTCCAGTTTTATAAATACATTCTACAGATGCATACTGGGTTTTTTCCTAATCAATATAAGTTGAGAAATTCTTGATCCCATCTCCATATTCTTGTTCTTATTTTGATTTCAGAAAACTAATCGATTGATATATCACTTTTTTTGCAAGCATAATTATTACTTTGTGAGTGTTTGCCTGATTAATGTTGTTTTACCTAGTTTTACTTATGTATTGTTTGATTAGGATTATTGGTACATATTATGTTTCTTTCTTTTTATTGTTTATTGGAACCTCTATCAATAGTGTTCGTTGAGCAAATTTCTAATTACACTTAACCATTGTCATAACAAACATTGCAGTTTTCGATAATAGGAGTTGTTTAGTCAACCTGACAGAGGTATATATTTGGAAACGAACAATCACAGGCTATATTTTATTTTATTTCTACTTATATATAAATATATGCCTGTAAATAGTTTTTCAGTTGTGTATGATATGAACAAATTTAAAACAATGCTTTTTTAATAATGAAAATAACTTTTTCTAAAAACATTATCTTATACATTTATGCTTGGTACGAAAATATTGTCACGAAATAAGTAGTTTAATCAAAACCCCGCTGAGTAGAACTTTGAAAACCAGCTGTATTTTATTATATACAGGCTGCAAAAATACAACGATGTCGTCTCATACATCATAAGTATACTTGTTGTATGCACAGTTTGCGATGAATAAAATGTCAGCAATTATAATTTCAAGCATGAACGTTTATTTTTTCTTTTGTCGATTGTATAGGAGAGTAAGAGCAGTTCTGCACCGTCTGTTAGATAAAAAGATCTCCATGACACAATTCGTTGTGAAAAAAAATTTGGATACGGCATACTGTGCTGATTATAACTTGCATTATTTTCGACTATATACGGTGTGTATTTTGTCTGTTCATATGCGAGTTTTTGTTTTTAGTTTTTCACTTCACACAAGGCAAGGATGCCACAAGTACTTAAGGGGTTTCAGAGAATAAAAATGAAGAAAAATGAGTCTAGAGATATTGAGGAATATGTAAAAGATTGAACGGTATTCCAGAATCTATGAGATGGGGATTGACGATGTATTTACATTTTTGAAGATTTTAGATAACACGAAGCTAGGAAAAGAAAGGGATTTACACAGGTGGGAAGTGCGATAAACAATGAAATAGAAGATGCGTTTACATTTAACTATTTCAGTGGAAACAGGGAAGAACATAGAAGCCACTCTAGAAGAACGTTTAATTTTATGTAGTCGGGACATCAGAAAAAAATCTTGTAAGAGCAACTGCCATAAAAATATCGATAGAAAACACAAAGAGATTCTAAATCACATCAGTTAGAAAGTTGAAATGTTAAGTTAGGATTGATTTAATTGCAGATATTTATTTTGATTTTGTTAATAATTTCGAGATGAAGAGTAGAAGTACCCGATCAGATATGGCAATAGGATTAAATTCACAAGCAAATGCTAGATATATAAATGTGCAGCACAGTCTCTGACGAGAAAAAACTTCCTGGTATAACAAAGCAAACCAAATTTCTTTTTCAGTAGACGCAGCTATTGATGTGTTATAGTCATTCCCCTTTAAGCTGATTGTTGCTCTCCAGGGGGCTAGTATTAGCCATGCTGATGGCGCCCAGGAATGTTTGTCTTTGATAGTTAAAGGAGAGCATGTTCCTTATAGAGGTACAAAAATTTAAATGCATTTCTTGCAACAGTTACTCAGTGATTGGATGTTTTATTTAAAAGCAGCATCCAGGTATACTTTGTCAGAAGTGACAGATTTTCTATTGAGACGGAAGTCAATGGTGATATCATCTGCATAAACACTGCTTGTAAACTGATGTCAGGAAAACGATTGATGAAAATCAAAAATTACGTATGACATAGGATAGATTATTTAAGGAAACTCGCGTTCGGTAAAAAAGCTAAAATGATATGTATTTCACTATTTGAGAGGAGCGATTGAATTCAATCAAACAAACATCTAGTAATATATATCTAGAGCTTACGTAAAAGCCAGCAAGCCAAATCCTATCAAACACCTTTGCGATATCTAAAGCCACATTTTGAGCTTGGAACACATATTCAATGATTGATGTTAGCACACAAGCGGTAGATCGTTTTTTGTGTGAGTAAGTCTTGAGAGGTGAGATGGTTAACTACTTAGGCAATGATTAGAACAACGAGTACTTTGTACAAATGCTTTAAGAGGCTAAGGGACGATAGTTGAAAGTGTCATATGTTATCTAGAGTTCACAGAAAGCAAAGATTACAGAGGACTTCAAACAAGCTGGCACGTATGAAGCGTAGAAGCTATAGTTGTGAAGTTTAGATAGGATTGGAGGCATCTCAAAAGCACAATTCTTTCAGAATTCTTTAAGTATCATTATCTCCGCTTACTTTATGAAGGTATCAATTAGAAATGACGTCTGAAACCACAGGCAAGTGTATGAACACATCCCTCAGAAGAGCATTTGTTCAAGATGGGAAATCAGGTGTGGGTACACAAGAAGAATCAAGTTTTCAGTTGAAAGAGAAATTGAGAAAAAAACATTCAGGCTTGTGAAGACTTCGAATTGGTTGAATAGAGGAGAGAATGAGGATTTGTTGTTGTTTAACAATCATTTGCAATGCTGCTAATAATCTGAGACCGACGTTGCGAGATGCTTTAGTCTGTTTCATTCTTTCACCAAACAGAACCTTGCTTTATTAAGGACAGACACTGATTAGAAGCAGTGATAAATAGACACCTATTCTAATTATACGTGTTACACACGTACAGATAAAAGAAGTGATTCTAGTGTCTTGTAGTGGTCAGACATGCAGGCAAAAAAAAAGATAAACGAGATTTAATATGGGATTTTCTTTGCTGTAAAGAAAGCATCGATGCTGGCTTTCACGCAGAAGGATACATAAGTGGCCTATTTTTTATCAGAAATATAAAAATTCTGAGGGATATCACGGAAATCAAAAGAAATCCCTGAAAGACTCCGAATCCGTACGTTAACAACATAAATATATTCCGTTAGTAGGAGGTTGTTGGCTGGTTGTGGAGCGGAAAGAAAGGTTTACAGATCTGAACGTGTGATCATATTTTCTTAGAGAGTAGAGCTGCATAGCACAATAAGAATTAGGGATAGAAGAAAAAAGAGATCAAGAAGAAACGCGTGTTCTTCAGGCTTACTGAGGAAATACGTGGCTATGTTTACTTGCGTGAGAGGTTGAAAAGTTCATGGTTTGCATGACAAAATTAAGCGAAAGACAGTTCAAGCCAAGTGGCATGATGGGCATAAAATCACCGATCACACATATACTGTCAAACTGATGTCGAGAAATAACATTGGCTATATTATGGAAAATAATATATAGCACGCAACAGTCATGAGATTAAAGGGAACGGTAGAAAAAGATAAGATACCTGAATGAGTTTAAAATAGAGAAACATTGACAGTAAGATTGGTCTGGAGATTCAAGAGAGTGGTCCCTAATCTGCCGAATATGTCCGCAGTCATAAACTCCCACGCCAAACCACGTCTATATTTGAGTTCTGCCTAAAAAGAGGAAGATAGCTAGGAATCGAAGAATTAATATTAGTTTTACAGAGAGTTTTGATGTCCGGATACCTTTTGAAATGGAACGATTCCAGACTGCAGAACGTTTACAAATATTGGAGAAAGAAATGTTGAGCGGTTTAGCTGTTTCTCTTAGGCTCGTTTAGTCTTACAGCTTTGGTTTCTCCATTATGAGTTCTTCCACACACATCACAAAAAGACATTTGGCAGCATCAAAATTGAAACCAGAGAAGAGAAAATGAACAGGAAACCCTTTCCTAAGCAGAGAAAAGGATTCGCTACAACTGTTCTAGAGATGTGGGTGTAGTATGGACAGAAAATTAGAAAAGACTATTTGATGCTATTGAAATTAAACATAAACAAAATCGAGACAATCATGACATGTTCAACGAAGAATTAAAAATAGCAAAGGCATATCTTGAAAAAAAACACTGGTTTCACTTTCAGGAAAGGTAATTTGTTCGAATTTACAATCAGAATAAATTAATTGGAGATTTTCTTATCATGATATGTTTAACTAACATTATAATGTATTAAACAAGTATATAATTAGGTTATACATGCGAGTCTCTAGAAGGATGCTTGCTTGAATATGAGTGGAAAATAAGGAATGGTGATGTATTTTTAAATCTAATATCCTACCTTAATTTATATTCATCAGTTGTCTTCTTATAATATTTCTATTATATCTCTAAAAAACATCTGGTAAAACGCTTTGTATATATAATGAAATATGTTAAGTTTCTAAATATCTTACTTTACATATACATATATAGGTCTTACTGACTATACGTATGTATGCATGGTTGATGTTGTTAATAAAATTATATATCTAGCATAACTTCTGTTGCAAATAAATATAAATAATTTAATGCTCTTGTCTTAATCAAATATATGTTTTAAGTTCGGGTGCTACAAATTATGTTTCTATGTGTGTCTGCCATCGGCGGGTAATGCTAAATGATTATCGCAGTGCGTTTGAGAAAAGACACTTCAGGAGGCAGATTGCTCGAGAGGAGATGATTACTAAATACCTCAGCGCTTACAACTGTTGGACAATAGGCCAACTAGTCTCTTCGTTATTTCCTGCCGAAGTTAATTAAATCAATCCTAAGCATTTTGCCTTATTTTAAAATGTCACTTCCAAAAATTGTCTCGTAGTGATTTCATTTGCCATTTGTTCTGTACTACCTGACATGGCAAACTAATTTTATAAAGCCTTCAGAACCATAGTTAACGAGATTAGGTATAGGAGCGCTTCAGTCTATCGTACGTTTTATCTTTACCGGTTTTTATGCAGGTGCGAATCGACTAAAATTATTAAATATCTGGACTCCAGCTTATTAGGTTTATGTCAAGAAAACTAATGTCCGATATTAGTCATCGATTGATTCCTGTTGTCCGTTCAGCTTCAATGAATATCTACATCGAAGAGTTTTCTATTTTATCAAACGTATACTTAAATACGAAAGGTAGTGAATTATACCTATCAAACGTTAAAAAATGTATTCAAAGTCAGAGAAAAATTATTTACAAACACAAAATAATGAAATGTTATGAAATATCAGTCATTCAATATGGATGATGGAGAATCTCCTCACAGTGTCTTTCAAAATTGTTCCAAAACTAATGGCGTCTCGAAGGCGTTTATATTGCGAAATCATAGCATTCACTGTATATATTTAGTGAATTTTAGGTAATTTTAATTAATGAGTGTTCTTTTATTTTTTACTTGTTTTCATAGAAACATAGAACCCCATAATTATGAATATGACAAAACATGATCTTTGTTTTCTTGTGTTGCATGAGTTCAAACTTGGACATACTACCTCCCAAATTTCTTCTAATATCAGCAGAGCATCGGGGAGTTGTGTCCACAAGTGATCAGACAGTACGAATGTAATTTCAGAGAATCCCTACAAGTGATAAGAGCCTTGAAATTGAAGAAAGTAAAGGACGGTATCGCACGCTTGTCAATGAATATTTGCAAGCAGTTGTTGAGCAAAACTCACGTTAAACTCTCATAGAAATGTCTTAGACGCTTAGTGTTAGTACTGCAACAATCTTACGCAATTTGCTGAGTATTGGCAAAGTGATAAAGCTCGATAAATACGTTCCTTACAATCTCCGTGAAAATCAGAAAATCGAGGCTCTTTCTGCATAGCATCAATGATCACTATCTTGACTTAATAGTCACTAAAAAGGGTATAGCATTTATGATAACCGAAAAGGAACAGGTCAATATTTTAATCATGATAAGTTCCCTAAACAGTTCTTAAAGATAAATCTTCATTTGCAAATTATTAAGATGTCTGCCTGGTGATCTGCAATTAATTTTATCAGGAAGCTAATCAGGGTATTAACGTACAGTCTTACTCTAATCAGCTTGATGAAATGCCTGCATGCCTGCAAAAAATGGAACCTGCCATTGTGAATCGACGCGTTCAGGTTATACGCCAAGATGATGCACGACCGCATGTTGCAAGAATGCCGTTGCCAAAACGCAGAGACATTGGATACGAGAGTTTCTCACATCGTCTATATTCTCCTGATTTTTTACCAATTGATTATCACTTTTAACACACATATATATTTTAAAATGCTAAAACTTTTAAATCCAAACCTGAGGTGGAATCAGCCCTCAAAATCTTGTTGCATCATAGTCAATAACTTTTTATCAACGACGAATAAATAATCTCGTATCTCGATGGCAGAGGTGCATCGGAACTCAAGGCTAGTATTTTAACTAATCTAAGTAATTCTGCAGTTAATTTAACAATAATAAAAGTATGTTTCTGAAAATTAGTAGCATCAAATATGTGGTTCTAAATAATGCTGAGAATATCAGCGAGTGGACATGGGGGCAACATCAAAGTTTTAGGGGAAAAGGAAACAAAATGTACAATTGTAATTAGGGTCAGAAAAAGACAGTGAGACAGGGGCGCTTGAAAAATGTTGTACACGAGAGGTTAAAGGCAAGAAGAACAGAAGGAAACGAATAACATAAAAGGTTCACTCGGGTAAATGGATGTCGAAATATTTAGAAAAGATAAGTAAAATATAAAATGTGAAAATAGCTGGAATCTCATGGAATTGTGGTGAGATGAAATCTACAACATCAGGAGAAAACATGTCCAATAGAAGAAGAAAGTTTCAGAAATATTTTTACCCAACGAACATAGATCCTCGTAATAGTATGCACTATTAATCATTGTTCGATTAATGGTATCATTTCTAGCAAGATTCAATGAGTATCTACATTATAGAGTTGCATTATTTTAAAAATGTATACTCAACACATAATCTTTTCATGCCAAGCAAGTTAAGACCGCCACTAGTGCGCTGGGAGTTACTTTGAGAAAAACAAAATAGAGAAAACAGAGAAAGCAATTTAAATATGATGTCGAAGAAACAGTAAGTGAAGTGTGAGAATCAAGGAGATAGAAGATGGCAGTTTAATGCATTTATGTGATGTCGGTTCTTCAATATGGTAGTGAATGTTGGACATTATCTTTGGAAATAAAAGAAAAACTTGAAGCAGCTGAAAGGTGGTTCTGCAGAAGGATGCTGCGGATATCATGGACCGAGAATATGAGCATTGAAGAGATTTTGGAATGGATTGAAACGAAAAGGAAATTAATACTGAGCATCAGGAAGAGACAACTAAAGTACCTGGGACATGCATTGAGGAAGGAAGGTTTAGAGAACCAGAGACTAACAGGCCAGATAGAGAGCAAAAGAGACAGGGGAAAGCAGCGTATTACATATTTGAACGACCCGCTGAGGTGGAAAACGGAATGAGGGATGCATGGTGTAACAGGGGAAAGTTTGCTAAGATCTACCAGGGATAAGGAAATGTGGAAAGCTATGATCGCCTACGTCATGAAAGAACATGAGATATAAAGAAAGAAGTTTTCCGGGAAGACTATTCCACCGGCGGATACTGCGAGGAAAAAAAACGAATAGAGTAGAAGTGTTGGTTACATCTGTCTATGTTTAGAATGTAAAAGGATTGAATGTAGATGCCAGTCTAGTGGCATGAATACATTAATGTGGTCCGGGCACCAGGAAAGGGAGCTCGTCATGGTAGAAGTCGTGAAAATATTTGTAGAAACGACAGTAAATAAAAAGAAATTCAATTAAATTTCAATTTTTCTTATATGAGTAGTAATTGGCCACAAGGTAGATGTATCAAGGATCATATCTGTGATGAATAATTATTTTCATAGCCTATCATCTTTTAATGACATTGACACATCCATTGACAACACTCCACGTATCGAAGAAAATTAAGTCTATAAAAATATATTACAGTGAAAATAACTGGCGCAAGGAGAGTTATATTTGTAAAACTCATCCAATATAACAGACTTCAGAACATTGGATTTCTTTGGAAGAGAATAAAAAAAAAGTGTTTACAAAAAAATTAGACATAGCAGACGATTTAAAAAAAGTAATTTTGGAAGCATTTATTGATATTGGTGTGAACCGAAATTTGTGACAATGTTCTGGATAGGTTGGACGAATGTTTCATTAAATGAAATTGAGGAATATGAGATTAAACTATCTTAAACAAATGCAACTGTTATAAGATGTAACTATAAAGTTCATAGGTACTTTTTCCTCACGATATATATATATATATATATATATATATATATGCTTATTTTTGTGTGTATAACATTTACATATTTGAAATATTATTTTTTTATGTTAAAAAAGGCTATTTAAACGGATTGTAAAAATAGAACCACAATTATATGCGTGACAGGAAACAGAATGTTGAACGGGAAAAAAGACATTTCTTCCCGAAAATACATATAGTGTATTTGGGCAGCATTTTCTCTTTTAAGTGAGTTTCATTGAAAATGACAGACAAGGCATTGTCATTAGGTTTTTACACACTTTTTCATGCGTTCTTTATGATTTCTTTAAACAATTCACATCATATAGCAATTTTCTAAATATTGTTTTCCGAGAACTTTCGTCTTAACCATTAGCTGTTATCGTTTTGAATCTTTTTTTACAAGTAACTGAATATGTGTACAGTTTATGTATGTAGAATCATATGAACTATATATGTATTTACCATGATCGAAATATAACTCACACATGACTATTCGGTAAGACGTAAAATAAAATTCACCCCAATATTAGATAAAATTAAAGCCGAAAACGCTCGGAAAGAGAAAACATTTGGACAATTCGCATAAAATTTGAGTTTTAAACTAACATAATCATAAAAAAACATGAAAAATTATATAAAATCTTAATGATAATGATTTTCGTGTCATTTTTTAAAACATGCATATATATATATATATATATATATATATAATTCAAAATCTCTTTTTCCCAAATTTATGAGAAATAAATTTGTTACACTGGCTAAGCGACAAGCTCGATTAGCACCGGTGTACGGAAGTTGCCAACTATACAACTGATTATATATTTTCTTTTTGCCAATGGTTATCGTGAGTTTGTATTTTTTACAATCCATTGGAAAGGGTTTGGAATGTAAAATACTTTCCTGAAAAATGTGTTTGCCAATTTTAGTCTAAGAACTCGAATCACGTGTGTTTATACCAAAGTAACTCGGACTTTTTTCCCTTGGTGCGGACGTGACACTAGCAAGTTTTAGATGAATGAGACGCTGGCGACGTTGTTGGCGGCTGTATCAATGTTTGAACCTGAAATTAAGCCACTCTTAGAAGAGAGTGAATGAGGCAATCAAGCGACGTAACGAGCAAACGGATGAGTGAATGCCAGACGGAACTGTACAGTCGGAAAGATTTAGGGCCCGTGTTGTTCCTGGATGCCAGCCATATATCAGTGGCAAGCACTGAATGATCTTTTCTTCCCACTTTATTTTCCTGTAGTATTTTGATTTTCTTGTTCTTTTTTATTCCTATTTTGAATAATGGCAGAAAAGTTTGAATGGATATAAGAAATAAATATTCTACTGGCAAGTATATCTTAAGAGAAAATCAGTTTCGACAAAAAAACAATTTGTATATTATTCTATGAAATAAATATATTTTGTTATCTGACATTCTTTCTCATTAATGCAAATATATTTAGTTTGTATACATGTTAAAGTAAATATCGTCATTGGCGCGTGTTAACCAAGGTAACCAAAAACATGCTATATTAAATACGTATTGTTGAGAATCAAAATGACATGCCATTTATATTAGAAAAAACATATTTAATTTTTATTATAATAAAAAATATTTTATTTCTTATCCTATCATAATTTTTTCTGTTCCTTTTTTAATTATATAGTACATACGTTAGACTATCTAATAATTTGCTTGTTCTCTGTCTGCAAACCTATTTTGCATGTAACTAATTGCAAAATCTTCGTATCAAAACAGCTGAGATTGGAAGATTCTGACAATTTTAGGCCTCTTTTTGAGTTATTCGAAGTTTATATGTGTGCTTCAAGTAAAAAAGAACGAGCAAATGAAGCATGCAATTTCATACATTTAAGGCATGATTCTGGGGAATGGCGTGTAAAATATTAAGCCAAACATATGAAATGATTTCACATTTTTTTTATAAAAAATTAAACTTTACTTTATCTTTTTCTTTTTGTCTGCGGATCATGAAGAAATAAGTAACTGTAGAGATATCGCATTAAATATCATGAAATGTGTTCAATAAAAAGATCGGAGACATTATGTATGCAATTTTCTCATTAAGAATTGTCCCATCATATGAATATGAGTACAACGTACCTTGGAAATTAGTTGTTGTTTAATTCAACAAGTTATATACAAATCATTGTGGATAATCTATTATATTGTTTTAATCCATAATCAATCAATGACTTTTACAGATAAGTATTCGATAAAGGATGTGCGTTGTGGGGCATTGGATATCGGCTCGAAACGAGAAATCAGCGAGCCGAGTTTGAATTCCAGCTGAATTCATTGCATTCACTTACGCACAAATACCCTTGGGAAAGGTAATTATCCATCTCTTTCTTCCAGTTATGGGTTAAATAACAGGACAGATTGGGTTCTATAGCCTTGGTCGGCAGCCAGTCTACCGCAGTAAGCAATCCCAGTCACTCATGTCTCGAGAGAGACATGATTGCCCAAGCGTGTATCACTGATGAGATAAAAAACGCATGTAAAACACATAAAATGTTGCCTTCGAATGGTGAATTCATTCTCTCTCTCTTTCAATATATATATATATATATATAAATATATATATATATATATACTATTAAATATAACGGACAATAAATGTTCATTATGTTTAATCATGAGCTGTTCCAAACACAGTTTTTTTAGCTTTGATTTCAAGTGAAAAAAAAGAAGACAAAACTTGTCCAACATTTCGATATTTTTTATTGATGCAAGTTCTAAATATTAGGCTCACCTGAACTCCCTTCAAAGTGGTTAGAGGGACGTTAGTAGACAGACATATATACCATCAAAATGTTATTATCTTGTGTTGACATAAAACAATAAAATGCGGCGATAAAAGTTAACGATTATTAGATTCAGTTTGTAAATTAGTAATGCGCTTCTATGATGTCACACCGCGTGAAAGACTGAAATATTACATCCATCCATATGCCTAAATGCAATTTAATATATTTGCGACAAAATTGAAATTTGATTTTATTGAGTGTAGGTTGCGTTGATTTAATGTAGATGGCCTCCAATATCTGAGTTTTTTTACTGTGTGTATGTGTGAGTATTATTGTGTCATTGACTAAAATTTCCTAATAGTACATACGTAACTATTTTTTAGTAAGTAATGTAGTTTAATTGAATTATGATCAGAAAAGCGACGGGTAAGTCTACACAAACGTGTGGTAAAAGTAAAACTAATATATGGTAGTGGGTTTATTATTTGAACCAGAGATGCAATCTCTGAACTGGCAGGTAAACTAATACACCACATTTGGTTTTCTGTAGAGGATTTTGTTGTGTGATTTTATGCTTATTAGTGACAATGATGTAAATTGTTTTAAATATTTTATAGTGTATCATGAGTTTCATTTGTTTATTATTATTAATTGGTTTAATATTTCTACCTATTAATTTTTTGAGTTTTTCATGTTTGTAATTATTATGCATTTGGTTGCAATAGCGTTTGATTGTTAGTAGTGTTATGTTTATTTTGACGTACAGCATTATTATTAATATTGCCAGTATTGTTTGAGGTATTATTAAGTTTATTGAGATGAACTTTAATTTGTTGATCAATGACGGAGTCAGAAAATCCATTATTAACATTTCTTTGTTTAATGTAGCGCAATTGTTTATAGAATATGCTTTCGGAAGATGATATCACTTACGTGCGTTGAATTATTTTTTATGTAACTGCTAACGTATATCGGTGGGGGCATTCAGCATTTAATTAAGAAGACACGTGTTTATGTGAGTTGGTTTCCTATATGGAGAAGTAGTAAATCTATGTGTGCTAGAATCCATACAAACATCAAGGAAAGGAATTTTAATATTAAGTTTTATTGTAAATTTGAGGACGGAGTAATTTTCCAATTTGTTTTTCAGTTGTGTACTTTTGCCAATATATATATATATATATATATATATATATATATGTGTGTGTGTGTGTGTGTGTGTGTGTGTGTGTGTGTGTGTAAAACCTTTTGAAAAGATATTTTGACATGGGTATTTCTTACTATTATAAAAGCCATTTTATTGGTTACATATAGTTGTGTTGTTAGTTTTGACATTTTATTTCCTTCAACAGTAAAATTAAAAACGTCAGGCCTAATTTTTATAAGTGAAAATTAGGAAATCTTATGCCACTAGCATCATTTTTATGTACCAATGTGTAAAATACATCACGATCAAAAGCATGCCTATATCAATTCGGTCAGAGAGCAAATATGACAGGAAAATGTTTGAATAAACTATCAACAAATATATGTTTTTTCTTCAAAGGCCTCCTGCGAATCTATACCTGTTACTTTCAGCCGGGCTTGAAAAGGGACTGCAATCCGTAGTGGACTGGGGTAAGAAATGGCTCGTAAATTGTAATGCTTCTAAAACGAAGCCGCTATCAACTAACCATCATAGACAATAGTACCTACCTCCCATTAGCATGGACCAGGCTTGCCTCCCAAAGAGTAAAACACTACGCCTCCTTGGTTTCACACTTTCAGCGGACCTCAAGTGGAAGGATTATATCGAATCTATTGCTAAATCCGCTGCTATAAAAGTTGGTTCCCTGTGCAGGACCCGGACGTTTTTCCCGTCTGAATCTATCCTGCACATTTATAAATCTACCATCCACCCGTGTATTGAATACTACTGCCAAATCTGATCGGGTGCCTCTGCAATTCTCCTCGGGGTTCTTGACAAAATACAACGGAGAGTCTGTAATGTGATCGACACCGACTTGGCAGACCAGCTGCAGTCTCTCTCTCGCAGTCTTTCTCTTGCCTGTGTCTCCTTTATAAATAATTTCACGGCTCCTGCTCCGATGAACTTAGATATCTGGTGCCCCTTATGGACGAATTTGCACGAGATACTAGATTAGCAACTATGTCCCACCCTTTTACAGTAACACCGATAAAATGTAACCGCAATTTCTACTACCACAGCTTCTTTTCTCGTACTTCCCGACTGTGGAATCCACTTCCACATAATTGATTCCCCTACAGCAACAATGTACAGGAGTTTAAAAGTATAGTTCAATAGACACCTCCTAAAACATTAACTTGCATCCATTCTCTCAAACACTCTCCCCATCTACCCAACCCTCAGCCTTGGTACCCTTACCAGTCTATCACCCTCCTTATGATATTTCCTATATCTAACCACTCTTTCTCTTTACCTTCTCCTATGTAACCTCTTGCGCAGTAGTGGCAGTGGAATGCCTTGCTTGGGGTGAAATGATTAAAAAAAGTTTAATAACCACAATATTAATTTCATTGTTTGAATGTGTTATTTTTTATTTTATCGGACAGCATTTCTTAATTTTCTTTTCACTATAAATGCTATTTTAAGTGGATATACATATTTGTGTTTCTATCATTTTGTATAATTTGCTAAACAGTGAATTATTAACAACCGACACAAAATTCGTGTTTCTATTAAGAATAATGAAAACGCCAGATATCTAAGTGCAATATAGGACATTGGACACACTGTGTTACATATCAGACCACATGTACTTTTTTAAGTAAAACTTTTTATGAATGTCACTGAATTTTTAATCAATAATCTAAAATTATGTTAGAATTCAAGCTTGTGGGTTATGAAACGTAGCTTGTTTGCCGAAAAACAGATATTCTTCAAAAGTATAAAATATAATTATATGAGTCTAGATTTTTTGTTTTTCTTATAGAATTCAATGGGTCAGTGTAGTCTGAATAAAATCACTTTCAGAAATAGTTTAGCATTTGATTGATCATGGTTACTATAGTAGCTGAAAATACCAGTATGCGTATATAATTTTCTGCATTTAACATGTTCTTGAATTCGCCTACAACATCATCACCAATGATTCTATAAAAAAATATTGCACTACAGGGAAGGAAGTAATATGTCAGTAACTACCGAGCATTTTCTCTAGAGTCTCAAAGCGAAAATTGTATTTTTACATAGAAACTGCGATTTATGCATTCATTTAAGTTTCCATTTTATACGATGATTATTATGGATATCTTTTAATGGAAGTGTCGATCTCTCAAGTCTGTTTTCCACATTTGCTACAGAACCCGAAACATTATGCTGTTCACACTTTCTAGCTGCCAAAACGCCTGAAAATTACATAGCCTAAAACGACAGGATGTTTTATAACATTTTTCTGGATACGTGCTGTGATAAATTTCTCAACATGCCATTATCTGACCGATATCGGACGCGTCAAGCGTTTTCACAATTCTTCACATTTCAAGGAAATTGTCAAATTCCTTCTGAGAAAACATTTATTGCCATCATTCAGCAGATAATCGTTTAGATCACAATAATTACCTTTTGGTCTTTTGTGATCATATATGGAATAGGGAAGACGTATTTATTACCAGAAAAGTCCCCAAATTACACGGATATTAATTCCTGGTTTTTGATAAATGTAATAAGCAACTCCAAATATCCACATTCTGAATTGTCTATTTTCTACGTTAAAAGCTTTTATGGGCTCACGTTAGATTACAGATCGGAACGACAGCAAGTTTTCAGCGCATTATGAAGAAGTAGTTATTTGCAGTTCATTTTGAGAGCTAAGTAGAAATTATGAATAGAAAGTATGCTTATGTGACATGAAGTTTTCTAGGAATTAAGAAAACAAGTGAGTGGAGGAGCGAAACAAATATTATCTCAACGATGTCCTGTAGCTGAAGGGAGATAAAAAAGAGACGAATAACCTGTGCCTTTTTTTAAAGGCAGCTTTATATAACACTACATTTTTTGCCATTAGGTGATGTCCGGAGCTGACAAAGTGTGATTATTCTTACACTACCTTCAGTATTAAGATACATTTCTTACGTTTAAATATTTTTGATGTCTGTTATTTCATACTTAAACGTGTTGGCATGATAGTATTTTAACCGAATGCTCTTAACCCTCTAGGGCCATTCGTATCATATTAGTGGGGGATCTGTTTATAACTTCATAACAATATAGAACTGATCCCCCACTTTATGGCAAGTAGAAGGCGTAATCATATTATATTATTAACCCTCTAGGGCCATTCGTATCATATTTGATACAGTATGAAAACAAGCCTTGAAAGAAATATTTTCCTGAAAATTTTTTAAGAGAAATATTTTATAAATTTCAAATGAAAGCAGTACTGACTACTCAGTCAATGAATACCAAATGTTTCCTTATAGGGAAATACTGTATCAAATATGATACGAATTGCCCTAGAGGGTTAATAGATAGATAGATAGATATATAGATAGATAAACAGACTGAGATTAACCCTCTAGGGCCATTCGTATCATATTTGATACAGTATGAAAACAAGCCTTGAAAGAAATATTTTCCTGAAAATTTTTTAAGAGAAATATTTTATAAATTTCAAATGAAAGCAGTACTGACTACTCAGTCAATGAATACCAAATGTTTCCTTATAAGGAAATACTGTATCAAATATGATACGAATGGCCCTAGAGGGTTAATTCTGAATGAAAAAATATTTTCAGTTTTTAATAAATTACCACATATAAGATGTTTAAATACATTCATTAGTAACAAACTTAAAATGACTAAGATTTGTATTTAACTTTATAAAATAATAGGAAACAAATATTTTGGAAGTAAAATTTTAAAATGTTTTAGAAATATCACTATTGCTTATTTTCTATAATTCATTGTCTACCTTTAAACAATACCATCATTTTAAATGGTCTCGTAGATATTGCATTATAGATAATTAATTTGTTAAAAAATCTAAACAATTTCAGTAATAACTATAAAATCTATTAATTTTTAACGGAACATTAAATACCTTACATAAACTTAAAAAATGTAAACGAAAAAATGAAACTGTAATAGAGAACACTTGCTTAACATTTAGATTAAGCTGATCGTGACATACATTAAAGTATACAAATTATTTTTGGAAACACTTCACTCCATATAATGCAGTAGTTCCCCTAGATATGTGTTACTGAATATAAAACAATGAGATAAATGTGGACGTTTATTAAGAAGCATGTAGAATACAGGAGTAAGTCTGGATAGGCATTTACATTTTGAAGATGAATGTTGGCAGGAAAGCATTGAGCCGGATGAGATTTCCAAGAATGCGAGTTAAAAGACTGTTGGTATAAAAATACGGTAAGATCTAGCTGAATCAATTCTTAACTGACAAGACCTTGCCAAAATCTAGTACTGCCCTCAATTTTATTAGGTTTAGCTACCATAGCGAAGTGATAATACGAACAATTACTATGATAATGTTTATAGTAAAGGCAATGGAAACAAAATTATAATGTGAGATTAGGATTTAATCCAGGACATTAGGTAATCTGTTTGCACACAACTGGTAACTAAAATGACAACACAATCCATTAAAGAATGTTCCTTCTCTCAACATAAACCACAAAATCTCCGAGGTATGTCAACTAAACCCTTAGAATTAATGAAACAATAATAAACAATTCAAACTGATGTCAATAAATCTTAATCAAAACTACAAAGAGGAATCAAATAGAAATTGAAGAAGAAGAAAATGAAAAGAAATTACGATACAAAAGAAATTGAAAAATAAATAAAAACAAAATGGAATTATTGAAACCAGGCAACATAAATAAAGTATTAAAAATTTATAGAAGTAAAAGAATGACAATAAAATCATACAATCAAAACCAGATGAAATATCCTGTACTTAAAAAAAAAAGCAAAAATACTTTGAATCACATTTCAACCTTTACTATAGTAATATATATAAGCCGGTAAAAAGAACGTACACTCAGATACATCCAATCATTACACAATGCCTCCAAACATAAACAATAATGAACGTACTAATGGTAAAACTAGCAAAGCTATTGAGAATAAGGAGGTATAAAGCATCACTTGACATTTAGAATGAACATTAGAAAAAACATATATGTTTTTTTTATAAATGTTGTTTACCACTCACTAATAAATTGAAACAGAAATATAGCTTCAAAATTATCCTGCACATGCACAGATACATCCCTTGGATTCATAATGTTGAATGTGATAATAAGCCTTCTATTAACTATAATCTCATTGTTTTGTGAGAATCAACTCGGCAATACTGGGTTTATTTTTTTATTTTCTGGTAAAGGGTATAAGGATGGCATGTATGTAATCAAAACTCCAAGAAATGACCTACCAGTCTAATCGAAAATGTTATATATATATATATATATATATATATATATATATAGAAATTGCAGCAAATTATATTAATATATAATGACCTTTTTTCTCATTTATGAGAAACGGACTCCAAACATCTGAAGTGAAGGAATTGATCTATAAACATATATTTACTACTCAAGAAAATGTTAGCTTTCTGGTGAGGACTCCAATGCAGAAATAATTCAAACCTCATCAGCAGTAGCTGATTGAAAAGACAAATGTCCCTGTGAAGCTATCTGTTTCTAGCATTATTGCATCTCCAAAAATAGATGTGAGGATTTGGGTCTTCGTTGCAAACACGAAAATGAAGAGTTGGGTATTCCATACTATATCAAACGTAGATCAGAAAATAGTAGAAAACGATGCTACTTATCCTCTTGAGGCCAATATATTAATTATAACGGGAGTTGGCCTATAATATA
This sequence comes from Ascarosepion bandense, assembly GCA_037127315.1. Lineage (NCBI taxonomy): Eukaryota > Metazoa > Mollusca > Cephalopoda > Sepiida > Sepiidae > Ascarosepion > Ascarosepion bandense. Next base: position 3,962,696 of record JBBBDQ010000249.1, read on the forward strand.
AGTATTCATAGTTAGGATACGAATGATCTTCATTAGAAAATCAACATCCTCTACTAAAAAAAACTCAACAACCTCTACTTGAGACATAGGACACAAGATAAACCTTTCTAAAACATAAACTGTGATATGAATTTAGAACAAAAGTAGAATTGGCATCTACCAACATTTCATAGTAAAATATCAGTATATGAAACTGGTGAATACTAAACACTTCAGCTACACTGGTATATGAATAATTTATAACAAGTTAGTATAAAAGGAAAATAAATTGAACATAGAACAGACTTCGTTAAAGTTAGTTTCACTCAACACCACAAATGTCTACAAATTTAGCAAAGTGAAAACGCCAGTTATGTTATTAAATAGCATTGTCAAATTGGCACTTTTATATGGATGTCAAGCAGGTCCCTAAACCCGTTCGAAACATCAAATCTGACAGGTGTATAAAACCGTTGTCTCATATCAGTAGTCAAACATTGCTTTGACCGAGTGAGGTTTTCTATACTGACAAAACGTACACTTTTTGAAGCCCGTGGACTGCACAATCCATAAGGAAATAATGACATAATCAATTTTTTCACGTTCTAAACTACCAAATAAAATTAAGAAGAAAAACTCCATCAATACTGAAAAAAGCAATATAAGACACTAAACCTAAAATATATTCATAAGAAAATATTTTAATATAATTTATAAATTTGAAACGAGCTTCAATGAATCCCGATTTTTCTCTCATAATTAAAGCGATAGTATTACAATTACAACAAATTTAAGAAGTCTCTTTTTGTAATCTTTTACAAGCGTTCTTTTCGTTTTCTTTAAAAAAATATTTTTGCACGCATGTTTCGTTTATGTTTGTGTCAGTAACTTTCCGTTGATTCAGTTCTCTATTTCATGTCTCCATAAATTTTGATGAAGTTGCCTAATACTTTCTGTTATATCGGAAGAAATTATGCACGTTTCTATTGATTTAAAAAAATATTTTTCTGTTTCTTAATACATAGTTTACCCATATGAACACATATATCTATATTTGTTTTAATTCCTGGGAAGAATATTAATTATTTAAACTTCTTATATTCAGATTATAATGCTTTTATTAACACGACGTTCAATTAAAATCCATAAATCAATGATTTAATCTACTAGATTTAGCGGTTTGAAGCTTTTTTTTGTCAAATTGTCTTCATAGTGGTTTTGAATTTAATCATTGGGTTGTACTCTATGCATTTCCACTCAGTAGAATGGGTGAGAAATGACTAAACACAGCTAGATTTTACCTCAAGACACGAGTAGTAATACAAGAGCAGTCTAATCCCGAAGATTAAATAAAATGTTCATAAAATAAAAAAGATTGATATACACTTTAGGAAGCCCGAGGAACACCCCAATCGAAACATCGTAGTAACAACAAAGACATGAACAATAAATTGTATGAAATCCGATTTTTGTGTACCATTTTCTGTCGTCGGTTAAAAGCTACGCAGATGTTTAACCATCTGGATCTGATTGATTGTGAGGTTTCCTATTCAGATCATGCATTTTGGGTTATTCCTCTTAGTAGCGACTATATAGTATTTCTTCCTATATTTGAGGATTAATCCTTACTTTTCGCTTTCCTTTACCACATATTCTCGGTATTAATGGAGTTTATTTCAGTTTGCAATAAACAGAGTATAATCTATGTATTCCCTTTAGTTTGTGTCTGCAAATAAATACTAGTAGACACGTTTTCTCACCAGATATTTTTGTTTTTTGTACTGTATACAGTCTCACCTACCATCATGACTAATTTCATTTACATTGAAATGCTTTGTTGATAGTTATGTATAATTATAATACAATATTCCCGGATATAAAAAGGTTTCTCTATTTGATTCATGCCTTTAATAAACTTCCAAACTATAATTGATACGTTATAACAAAATCTATTTCTACTAAACCTATGATTTTCGAAGCAAAAAATATCCAGATGTTATTATATTTAAATTGTGAAATATATTTTTCGATTAAAATGCCCATTTATCAGTTTCGTAGATTCTATAAAAAATGTAGAATGTGTCTCATGTTTAAAATCGTGATTTACATAACGAACAACGTTTAAATACTTTTTATGAGTAATTTTTTTATAGACGTATGATATACTTTCAGTTTTCCTTATATTCATTCTGCAAAAATGTTGTAGCATGAATTGGTATATTTATGTCCCCACCAAACTCAGCTCTACGACGAAGAAAGATCGTGAGCAAACGCTGAGAGCAAGCAAGCATTGTATCTGAGATGAGTGAGAACACCTGCCGTATATCAGAAGCGTAGCCAAAAGGTATAATAAGCCAGAAGAAATGCCTTAAAAGATTTTGCCTGGTGCAAAAGATGCGATTGTTTATTTAGGACAGGTGTTGACTGTTACCTTCATCGATTTATTTTCTAGTAATAGCGGAAGATAAAAATACGCACATCCTTTCAAAATATATCATTATTTAAATATATTCACAAAATTTATACTATATATATGGTATAATTTATAAATGTTGAATTAGTTTTTTGTTTTTATTTACATAAAATTTGGCGAATGAATTCATATTGAGACTGACAGTCTATTGCAGATGGATTAACTTATTTAAATTGTTAATTTAAATTTTAGAAAATAACATTTATAATTACGTGAATACACTAACAAAAATTAAACGAACTTGATTAGAAGTTTTTGTTTGACAAAAGATAAAACTGCAGGATACAAACTAATGCTAAAATTAAAAATCTTTTTTTTAAAAAAGATTAAAACGATTTTCTCTATCGGTCTGAGGGGCTTATTGAAAATAACTTTTAGAAAAATTTAATTCATTCTATTTATATCATGTATATAATTCTCACTATATGCTGATCAATGTTTTCCAAAATCTTTCTTGAGTGTACAACCCGTAAAAAAATTTCACACTTTTTTATAATTGCGCAGATATTGATGTCTGTTTTTCCGATTTGTCAACACATTTTTGAGTTATTTCAGGTAAAAACATATTTTTGGATTTTAATTATAACTCTTTTTTTTAAGTGAATATTGTATTCATAATATTTTGGAGATTGTCGATTAAAAGTCAATATTTAACCTAGAGCTGAGGTGGTTAAACCATACTATTTCTAAAGATATTTATACGTAAGTGAATATAACGTACTCGAATGGAATTCGAAATAGGATATTTGCATTGGAATTCCGTAACATTATCCATTAGACAACCCGCACATCAAGGATTACAGCATCTGGTATATCTAGACAATCACCCATATAACTTAGTGACCTGACCCAACTTTATTTATTTCGGTGCTCGTGCGCGAAAGAACGTTTTAATATATGTACGCAGGCCTTTTCCGGTTAGAAAATTTATAGCTACTTAAGAAGTTTTTATGATAAGTTACTCTTTCTAGGATTTTTAGTAAAATATATAGCACGGAATATTCTATAATTTTGAGGTGGATTTCTTCTATGTTCTTTTCTTTGTAAAACAAATATTTTAATTCACTGTTGATGTTTAAGTTAACGAGGATCTGTCTTAAGCTTTTTGCCTGCATTTTTAATACATATAACTTTTCCTAATATTTGAGATTGAAGTGGATGAGGCTTTGTAATATTTCCTCCTATAGATTGAATAACTGACAAATTTCTTCTATCTTAATACGTTTACATGAAAGGATTAACTATACTAGATAGTCTGCCTTCTTTGAATTTTATAGATGCTTTTAAAACGGACATATGAAACGTTTTAAATTTAAGTTTTTTTGCAAAATTTTTCATTAGGTTTTTCCATTTGCGATTTACGTAATTAAAGGTTACGAAGTACAAAAATGAGAACTTTCCTTGATTTCATAGTTTGACACAACCACTTTCTCATGATATTCTACATGTAGTAATATTACATCTATCTTCGTTTCGTTTTATTAAATCTCCGACTACGAAATATTTATGGAAAGTATGGCCCGGCGTTGCCCGAGTGTAATGAAAGCTTTAAAACTAATCCATGCTCCTGGATCTCAGACATTTTGGACGTTGGCACGAATAACTAAAAAGCAATAGTTGTTTGTAGTTAAAACGAAACCGTAGACTGAAAGAAAATGAATAGATGTAAGGCAAATTTTTTTTTCCTGGTATCGATATCAGATAAGATTATTTTGTAGTAAACTGAATTTTGAAGGCTAAATAAGTCCCCTGAGTAAATGGTATCATGGCTGAGAGTAAGAACTACAATCATATCTACTTTGAGCCAAACCCAAAGCAAAAACTAAAATAAAAGAGCTGAAAAATACAGACATACAGGCAGATAAACAGACACACACATAAAAAAATCTTGCCTTATATATATATATATATATATATATATATATATATTATCGATTTTCTGCACTATAGTAAGAAATGCAACCTTGAAATTTCTGAATATCGTTTCATATGTCTTTGTCCAAGAGTGTATCCAATTTGATTAAAATCAGGCCATTTCTTTTATAACTCGATTTTTTCAATTATCGATTTTCGATATTTATCGGGGGTACCTCGAGACAAAACCTAGCTAAGAACACCCGCAGATTCACATAGTACAATTGTGTAAATTTTCAAGAAAATCGGTTCAGCCGTTTCAGAATCTATAGGTAACGGACACACACACACACACACACACACACACACACACACACTCACACACACTCACACACACACAGAGGCAAAGTTCCATTTATAAATAAGTTTAGTTTATTACATTGACAAATTAGAAAACAATGAAATACTTTTAAACAAAGGAGACTTTTCGAGAAATAAAAGAAAGATACAGCCAAACACCTGTGCCTCTTTTCCAAGGTTCACCATTTCATTTTCTTCAAAAAAGAGGTGAATTCTATTTTATCTACTATACTGGATATAATGTGTAAGGTGGGTAGTACGTATGGTCTAAAATGTGTATATATTCTGTTATACCCTGTAGAGTATAGCTAGATTATGATGCACTGATTGTCTTTAAAAGTAGATATTTAATAAAATTGTGTTGTTTGATCTTAATGAAATACACATGGAAACTTATCATACGTAACGTAAACATCGATTATATAAATGTAATATCATCAACAAAATTCTCAACATAACTGAAGCATTACTAATTAAAATAATAACATTCAACAATATCCATCATGTTCACGGTTACAATGTGCTAATCAGGTTTTGAAAATAAGACATTACTACCACTCATCAGAGATACATAAAAACATCATATATTTATTTAAAATAAAATGAAATTCATCCATGATAACTGCTAAAATTACAGCGGAAAGTGTTTGATAAATAAAAAAAAATTATACAATTTATGTACCAAAAAAGAAAGTAAAACATAAAAACTGTAATTTTAATTGAATTTTTTTAATCATTTAACCCTAAGCAAGGTTGGACCACCACCTAGTTCACAGTGAGAAAAATATCATGGTACAATCTAAATCGAAGAAAGTATTAAAGATGAAAGGTATTCAAAGAGATAGAAGATTAAAGGTGACGTTACATTTAAAACTTTTGCAGAATGCAGCTACGGTAAATGCAAGTAAGCGAAAGGGCATTCCACTGAGAAGTAATGCGAGAAAAGAAACTATCTGAATAGAATATTCGTTTACATTTAAGTATTTCAACGACAATATATATATATATATATATATATATATATATATATATAATGTTTAATTGATTTCCTTTGTAGGTTATACAAACTAGAAAATAGTTTTATACTGCAATGTTTTAAAAAACGGCCTTAACGTAAAAACATATTTTTGACAATATTTTTCAAACGATAAATATAAATTGTTTCAATCTAATACAGATAAAAAATTTAAAAAATATTTTATGATTCACCGCCAACCTTCGCGGAAAAATATCTCACCTTCAACACACAGCACCCATACAATATAAAGAATGGGGTCGTCCGCTGATTCCATCTTCGTGCAAAATTCATCAGCGGCGATTAAGAAACATATAAACAAGAAATATTCGTTATAAACTGTACCCTACACTAGAATAACTAGACAGAGAAAATGATAACAGCTCCAACGAACGTGGAAGGCAGTATGCATGAGGATACCAGCCCTCAGGAAACATCCCCGGTCTGCCTACTATATGTGATGATGTTATCGGAGAAAGTACAAAAGATCTGTGTTTCATATAACACCAGGACTTTATTCAAAAGTCGTTCTACATTTCGCAGATGACTCTCCCGAGTAAGACCTCCAATAGAAGAGAACATACCTAAGCAATATGTGTACGCTATTCAATGTAGCTGTGTAAAGAAATATGAAAGAGAAATTGGCTGCCCCCTTAAGGTAAGGCTTCAAGAATATCTAAAGGACATAACATTAGAGGTGAGAGAAAAATCAGGCAAAGCTTACCACATCTGGAGAAAGAAAAGTTTACACCCCACCTCTGGGATGAAGCTGAAATAATTGATAGGAAGCACCACTGGAAACTACGTAAACCTAAGGAATCAACGCATATTCTAGGTCACAAACATCACTTGTGCCGTTCAAGCACAGAAATGAATACAATGTAGGAACCAGTAATATGAAGTGCTAGAAAAAAACATTACCTTCGAAGATTGCAGTATGAGCTTTGTTTAAAAAAAATTACTGATACATTAGGTTTATAAGCCCCGTAAATTCATACATTGCTGTCATCAGGGACACATGGTAGAGTGGATATAGGCGTTGGTTGGCTTCAGTGATTGATACAAATTTGTGTGATTTCAACAGCTGTAGTGAGCAAATAAATTAGATAGCTAATTTAAAGGGAGATAACTACAAGACATCCAGACGTGGCATTCCATATGGAATGGAAATGATTAAAATGTTCTCTTCAAATATTATATGACATGAAGTGGACCGGAAATGGCGTAAACATGGAAATAATGATGAGGACAACTATCCGCATGGTGTAAATAATGTAAAATCTTCTTCACCACAAAAGTATAGAGAAATAATATTCTGTAAATTAAATATTGTTTCATTTTAATGAAGAGAAAAAGGTTCTGGAGAGAAAATTGTAAATATGACTAAAATGAAATGTTTTAGCGATTTTAATTCCAAAAATTAATTCCAATCTCTTTAATTTTTTTGGAAGTACAGGAAAGTACTTGATTTATCATAAAATATAAAATTTAACTTAATAACTAAAACTGAAATAAAATTTTCCAGGTCTATTTTCATTCTTTAAATTAATATTAAACTTAGGTACTGCGTTACTTTGGGGATGCCAGCACACACACATTGTTTATATATATATATATATATATATATATATATATATATAGAGAGAGAGAGAGAGAGAGAGTGATAGAGAGAGAGAAAGGGAGAAGGAGTAGGAGGGAGAGATGTAAAAATCAACTTCATTCCTTTTACACGTGAATACATCTTTCCTGTATTATTCTTTCAGGCATTGTGTCAGCGAACGGAATCTCACCTGAGCGATTGTGAATAGTATTTAGTTGTACACACGCCCAAACACTTTTCCTAATAGAATGATAGGTGAGCATTCAAAGACGCAGCTAGAAATAAAGGATGCGGTTGAAAGCCTCCGTATATTTGTCAATAAAAATGGCTTCCATAAATCATGCACAATTAAGCAACTCTTTCATCACATCCCCACCCAGGACACACTTACTTATAATCAGTCAGCCAGTTAAGATGAAAAATCACTGACGAACAAAGGGCATAAAAGCTAAAGTAAATGCAACGTGACGACTTACGTCAATATCTGTGTTACTCATTATGACGAATCGCTAAGCCTTTTTTTATTCTATACAAAGCGCTATCTTCGTTTGTGGGATGACTTTCAAGATTTTGTCATAGATTTTGATCGGTTCGATTCGAATTGTAAACCACAAAACATAGGTCCTGTTAGCTTCATGAGACTTATTTGGATTTGTGTTTTTAAAACAAATAATAGAAAATAAATTTTACATTTGAACGATTTTCTTTTTATTTATAATGCCTTCTCAGATCAGTCGAAAGGCATTGGATTCTTTTTCTCTCGTTAAATAAGTTTATATTACAAACTTGAATTTAGAGCACGGAATACAAAATAAACAGACTACATTAAATAAAATATTCATCATTGGAGAAGGTAACTTGAAGTGCATATGATATATTTAACGTGCGGACATATATTATAAAAGCATGTACAATAGATAACTGCTATTCCCACTGTAAACTTCGTCATCAAAAGGCGTTACTTAAGACAACACTCTGGACAATTTCAAACATCGAGGTTTTAAAAAATGGCAGAATTCAGAGAAAGGAATTCTAACTACTACACATACACAGCATCGGTTCTTCATAATGACAACGAAAATTTTTGAAACAATTATAACTAACCTTTACATTGATTTTGTTGAAATTCTCTTTTAGTGCAGCCGAATGTTGGAACTGTTTGTGAATCAAATTTAAGACAATTCTGATGTTAGTTCAAACACTGCAACCAAAATATGGCTAAAACCATTTTAACCACTATCATAGAATCTTAGACAACTGACACAAATCTGTCTAATTTAGATTATCTACCAATTCTAGATATATGGAAATTTTGACTACAGCAAAAAATTTAAAAAAACTATGTTAAATACATTGTTGCATCAGGAACATCTATATATATATATATATATATATATATATATATATATATATATATATATATATAAACATAGCAATACTATATTAAATAAATAAATAGATAAACAACGAAAAACGACTAATTATTACGTGGGATTACATAGGTAAAAATATTTCTAGTGAAATAAAAAATAGATGTAATTGATGCTTTCAAGAAGAATCTTTTATTTTAAAAGACCTAATAATTGTAATTTACCAAACAAAAAAAGTGAAATGATGACCACATGCAATCATAGAAATAAACATCTCAAATCTGTTGACGCGGATTAACTTAGATTTCCTGTTGTACTTGTATTTATTTTATTTACTTATTTATCATTTTTTCTACCATTCATTATTATTATTATTATTATTATTATTATTAGTAGTAGTAGTATTAGTATTAGTATTATTATTTTATTGATTTATTTATTATGCTTTTCCATTAAATTCTTTTGTTTTCCTTGAAAATTATATCTAAAATTATCCTCCTTGATCAAGAGGCACGAAATATGTAATGTCTGCATTGGAAATATTAAGTTAACTTTTAATATTTTATTTTCCAATTCCTTGTTTATGTTTTACATCGAATTATATTAAATTATACAATAAAAAATAGCATCCAAGCATTAACTACTTTGAAAAACATGAGAACCAAAAATCTAATTGGTGTGATGGATGTTCATTAAAAGCACATGATAATTGCATATTACTCCAATTCGTACTATATGTATATATATATATGTGTGTGTGTGGTGTGTGGTGTGTGTGTGTGTGTGTGTGTGTGTGTGTGTGTGTGTGTGTGTGTGTGTGTGTACGTGCGTGCGTGTGCGTGCGTGTGGGTGGAGAGATGTATAAAATACAAAATTGGGCCTATTAAGGATAACCAGGGAAGAATTACGAAGCTAAACAGCATCCATTAATCTTTGGTCTTTCATTGCCTTAAATTTATCGATGGCTTTGAAAAGATGTTTCGTCTTCTTCACCACTTCACTTTTCCAACGTTTATTGTGTCTAACCGGATATTCATCAGAATTTTTCGTTACTAGGAACTAATTACACATTTTATTAGTAACAGGCACTGTAATAACTTATCTAAGAAAACATAGCAAATCACAGACTATAAACAAAAAGGAATCTTTGGAGTCAAACATTAAATATTAAGTATTAGCATAGCACTTGATTTTATTGTAAGTTGAATTTAAATTAAAATCAAGATACATTTTGAAACCAAATGCATTTCAAATGTACTTACATTTATCAGCGATTTAGAGATTTATTTAATCAGATCAAAAAGAGGTTTCTGGTGATATCTAACCCACTATTACCTGCAACATGTTTAGAATCTTCCACTAAGACTTTCTGTTAAAACGTGTAGTTACACACATTCAGAAGGACCGAACATAATACCTGGCAAATGTCGTACGTAACTTTTCGTTCAATCAATAGCCATCGATCAAAATGGGATAAACTTAAGTTTATATCTATGTAAACTGGCAATTCTCGCATGACACGGTGTCGCTGTGCTTCCTAGGCTGAAGACAACGGCCATGGCAGATGGCGAAACACTATTAACTCGACATCCACCTGTTCGTGAACAAAGCGAACTTCCAAGTAGGAGGATGTCGATGATAGCTTAAACCGGTGTGGAATGATTTCTATCGAGTATATTCGCGCAAGACACGTTGAGCATGACTGAATTTCTCTCTGGCTTTCAAACCAAATATGTGGCTGGAATTGGTCAGGAGTTCAGAGGCTCAGTGACCGAAAGACGACAGTAGCCGTAACATTCATGATGATAATTATGTTTAAATCTTTGTGATAATAAACATACTATTAGTTTGAAATTTCTTGAAATTTGATAAATAATTCACAGTAGTGATACACATTTCATTACTTATATCACTTTTTTCCAACCTGTAATGCATTAAAATAGATATTTCCAGTCTGTAATGTATTAAAATAGATATTTAGTAAAAATTAAAATAAACGTGTGATATGCTGATGATTGTACACATTTCTCAATAATGTAATTATGTAGATTAAAATTACTGTGAATCAGCTAACAGAATTACTTTTTCGCTTCTAGTGGACATGAACCCTAAGCTCATGAACTCTCATAATTCTCCATAATAATCTGCTCTTTGTAGTTACTAGGAAGTGTAATTGATTCGATATCTTTTCTAATCTCGGTACAGCCAAACATTTAAATTATTTCGTTATGTAGATTACAGATAGAATCCTTTGTCGTATCTGCCTTCACTAAATATGTTAAAGTCAAATTTACAAAATAATTCTTTACTCATTATTTGCCTTAGAAATACTAATTAACTCCTTTTGATAAGATATTGGCGGTTGCGCTTATTTTAAGTTCAAGCTTTTTTGAGTAACCTCCTGTGGAATCATATTTTATTACCTCAAGTCTTTTCTACATCCAAGATAAAATTGTTCGATATTCACTGCCATAAATGATAACAGATATTACATAAGAATTCAATGATTTCTTTGGATTTTTCTGTTTTTCAATATTTTACTTAGGTTTTTGCAAGTCAATATTCGCGATTTCGATGCGTCTTTCATTTTTCGGAGTCGCATGTCGGTTCCATTGTTCAAACATGTACGATATATTAACATTTTTCTAATAGCTTGATTTTGGCTTTTCTAATATTTTTGTTTTAAACTTGAGCTGTTGTTATGTTGACAAACGTAATTTTTGTTTTCTTAGAATTTATATGTACTCCATTATTCTTACTTTTACATAGGATATTCTGCATTTTTCTTCTCTAATTTTGTTAAGACTGTGGTCACTAACAAAAAATCCTGGTTGGGGTTCTCTTTGAGGATCACCTCACCTCAAAATTTGAACACGTCCAATGAAGAGAAATCCTTGTCTTACATCCCCTTTCTATTTTTCCGTATTTACTTAATAATTTTTCTACATTCATGCACACGATATGTCCCAGAATAAGTTCTAGATTATTCTACTATTTAAAATCATTAAAGCTGTTCTAGCGTTTAACACACTTCATTGTGTCTGAATTTATCAAACAATTTTAGTTTCCATAATGAAATTTTTCTAAAGATATAAACATTAGGCAGTCAGAAACATAACTGGTTTTATCGTTGGATGAAAAGAGCATTATTCTGCTCTCGTCACTCTTGCTGCTAGTTTCGAATTAATAAAACTAATTGTTACAATAATATTTGCAAAATTAAAAAAATATATATCATATACAAGCCAACGAAAAGATATTTTTTTCAACAACAATATTCATAGGTATAATACATGTGGCACGAATCGCTAATATAATGTACTTTTCACACAAATTAGTTAGCAGGATAATACGTAATATTTACACAGAGATGCATAAAATATGAAAAGCTTTTATAGAAATAGAAGCTATATTTCCCTAGTGTATTTAATATGAAAATTATATAGCCATTATAAGATTAATTTATCTATTATGATATACTTACGTGGTATACTTTTATATTTACAAACTTTTGAATGCCTATGTAATAAAATTGTTTCTATAGCGCAGAGAAAGCTCGCCAGATTCTTCACAGATGAATAGAATATTTGACGAAAAAGAATGTGCCACAGAATGATGCTTGGAATATCATAGAATAAACCATGCGTTGACACAGGAACTCATGGAATGGGTGAGATAATAATTGATTTCAATCTCTGGACCATACAGTGTGTATTTGCATTCAGTGGAAAGAGGGTCAGCAATAACAGATCAGCACAAAAATAAGTACTAGACGAGATATCCCTAGACCTACGCATTAATGAGTCCCTAATAATATATACATTACAGCCGCCAATTAATAGTCGCCAAGAATTAAACCTAGATTACATAACAGTATAGAAAACACCAAGACGCCCATAACATGCACTTAACACAACAACAAAGGTCACACACACAAGCAATCAGTAACAATAACCACACACACACTTCTTCCTCCCTTATAACAAACCGCTAACCAGGCTAAAGCACACACACACACACACACACACACACACACACACACACACACACACACACACACACACACACACAGATAAATAAACTAAGGTAGATTTAATTACAATGCTACACATAGCCTTTACACACAGAAAAATAGTTACAATAACCACGCTAACACATTAACACATTTTCTACCCACCCCGGGCTGTAGTAGCAGAGGTGCCCATATCAAATCACGTACCACGACAGAACACACAGACAGACACACACAGACAGACAGACACACACACACACACACACACACACACACACACACACACACACACACACACACACACAAGTAGATTCAATTACAGCACACACAACGAGCAAACACCACCAGATAAATCAGATAGATAAGACAGCAGCAATGAAATTCATACTCTTGGACCCGGTTAAAGTCACATCAACTCCTAGATCCTACGAACTGATTCCATCAGACCAATAAAACCCCCAACTTGAATACACACACATACACACTCACTCACACGCAGACACACACACACGCTCACACACACACCATTAGACCATAAAAAACAACTAGAACACACACAGATACACACTCGCACACATACACATACACACACACACATACACACACGCACACACGTAAAGCAGCAGTGGATAAAGCCATCCATTCATAGATGGGCAGCTAAAAAGCACGGACATTCTGAGGATTTCTCTGCCATTCTGATGATGAGATAATAGTCTCGAAATATCAAACAGGTCATACAAACACTTCCCGACCTTCCTTTAATTCATTCAACGCATTGTGACAGCCTTCAAGGCATAACACATACAACTATTTTACGCAATGCTTCAAGCAAATTACAAACCTTTACTAATATATATATATATATATATATATGTTTGAATTTTGAAAGAGTTGATTTAATTATTTAATTCCGTGTATTCACTCACTGAGTCGGGTGTTTGCATAAATAGTATTGTTAATGGCCAGGAGTCAACGCATCCTTTTCTAACTGAATATAGTTATTATAGCCAGAATATTTGACAAAAATCTCGATCTATCAAAATTGTATTTTTAATCTCTTGCGACTGGTAGCATAAATGAGAAACATTATGTATGCGAATAAAATGGTAATCGCTCTAAAATTATTGTCCTAAATAAGGAGTTAAAAGAAAAGACATAAACGTGTATATCAAAATTAATTTCAGAATCTCAAGTGCTATGATGATTAATACGACTGATTAAGAGAAGACAGAAAAACGGAGAAAAAGCGGTGTTGTGGAGATTGATTGAAAATGCCGATAGCCATTCAGAGATACAACATTTGGTTATGTTACTTCTTCGATATCTTTTACTACAGATACTAATGATGCCAAAAAAAGTGGAGCATTCTAAAAAATAAGAAAAAATAATGATGAAAAAGACAGGGAGAATATGTAACGAAGAGGAAATGTGTCAGTTCTGTAAAAAGAATTTATACATTTAAGAGTAAGCAGAAAGGAAAATGAAAGAGAGCAAGACATAGGCGCTGGCGATTACAACAATGGTGATGAATAGACAAATACTAATAGTTTAATGAAAATGTTCTGATCCTAATGTCTATAGGCATAATAAGAAACAGACTGAAATTGGTTTCTATTTACAGACAAGTTTAGTTAGCCAATATGGCGAAAATAATATGATTCAATGGTTCTTGTTTTATTTCTATATATGATGTGCAAATTTATACACATTTCAGATGGAACATTACACTTATTTGGACATTAAAAACTGATTGACTTGAGAATATTTTATAAAATTTCATATTTGTTATTTTAATGATTAATTAGAATTGTTATATTACATGCGCGTTTTAGCATAAGTTATAAATTCATTAAAAAAGAATTTTATATGGTATGATACAAATGCAGATTTCATTGGATTTTTAGATATATTTGAATGAGTGATTTTACTTGAAACTTTTATCTTAACTGCAAATTTAATCAGTCAGTCCGTTACGTGAAACACGCTTGGCGATCATTTTTCAAAAAACACGTGACCGACTACGCAGAAGATTTTTCCGCATATGGTTGCAATTTGTTTTCCTATGGTAGACTAGTTTTCAGCCAAGGCTATAAATCCCAATATGTTCTGCTATTGAACCGATAACTGAAGTGACGAATGATGGAATACCTTTTCCAAAGTTATTTATTCGTAAGTGAATGCAACGAGCCAAAATTCAATTCAAATTCGGCTCCCCGGTTTCTCATTTTGAGCTGCCCCAGAAACAAATCTAATATACGTATTTAAATAGATTACTAAAATTGCTACATGCATTTTTGAAAGTTATTCATAGAGAAACATATAATCATTAAAGAATACCTGTCACAAAGGTGAGGCGTAACAAGGCAAGAGCGTAGTACAGGGCAAGACATGCAGAAGGAAACATTGAGTAATTTCTCTAGCAGATCTCAAAGTGCTCACTATGCAAATCAGATCAAATATGACCGAGTTCTAATAAATATTTGCTTGTAAATGGTTAACTTGTTTTAATAAGGGAGGCACGTAAACTTCCGCTTTCGCCAAAACAAGGTTTTCTTACAATTAGTAATTTCCTGTTACATTGTGTTTTTCTTAATGGCTTTGTCAAATATGATGTGCGTGTAGCGTGGCGTTGTCAGCGTAGAAATCGGATTGACATATCAATTTGAAAATTTAGCCGTGGTTGTTAAGTTAACTTTCATAAAAACACCGGTGTGAATGCTTGAAAATATCTTTTCTTACATCATTTAATGCTTCGTAGAAAATATGTTTCATCGTATCTACAAGAAATACAAATTATGATTAAGGATGTGTTTGCAACGTATATCCATAGGAAAATCTAGCAATGTGAAACTATTGCACATAACTCCAACAGAGGTGACAACTTGATAAACATGAATACAGGAATTTAAAGCTCTTTTTATTTATTGTACCATCAACACGGTATGTTTGATTTTCTCCTTAGTAGATGTTGCTAAATTTTTAAAAAAAATTATGAATTAAAATTTTTATGGTATTCACTGTAAAATATTTTAACAACTTTTTTTTGTCATGTATGATATACAGTTATTCATATTTTGCAAGCTTATTTCCCGGAGAGTAGAGTAATAAAAAAATTGCATATTTGGAATAGTGCAGTAGATATTGTTTGGAACAAGAAATCAGAGAGCCGAGTTCCACTTCCAGTTTAATTCTTTGCATTCACTTACGCGTATTTACCTTTCGGAAATGTAATAATGCGTCTCTTTTCCATTTATCGATGGATTAAATAGCAGAATATATTGGATTTCGCAACACTGGTTGCCAACCAGTCTAACGATGAAAAAATAACTACACAGATTGGGAAAATCTTCTGCTCAGTTACAGAAGAATGAGATACAATCGTCTAAGCGTTATTTTATTATTATTACGCAACTCTAATTTTGTTTTATAAAGAAAAGTTTGAATTTCATTTTCTGAAATATTTTTAGAGGCTACGGTTTCACAAATTTTGTTTTGGAATAGAATAATACTGACCAATCAATGCTTCAAGGTTGATGACTGGTATTTTATTCAAAACTTTCTTGGGTGGCGTCCATTTTTGAAAGGATGAGAAGAAATTTAGATTTTAATTAAACAATCTATACTTATTCTATTTTAGTGAATAAAACCTTAAAACTATACTATAAATCCCGATACATTAGTTTATTTCCAGATATTTACATAACCGAACGACAGAAAATTTCGAACAGTTACTTTTCTTACATGCAGTTCATTTGACATCAACAAATAACAACTTCTCACATAAAAGCGAAACATTCTTTAAAAAGTGAATGTTTTTAAGTGCCATTTTTTGAATTTTGCAGATTGTTTCTTAATCTTTTGGATAATATTTAATATGTAGATGTGCTGGTGATAGAATTTGATTTCGCTCTAATCTCAATCTAGGTAATTTCATACACTTCAATAAATAATGTTAAGCTGGTGAAGCATGTCATGGAATTTTGAAGGCTATGTACATCTGGTCCTCATAAACATAAAACTGGATGCTAAATTAACTATATTAAAGTACCTAACGTTGAAACTTTTCAGACAGAAAAATTAATTTACCTTTGGAAATCTCTAGGATAAACTCTAAATAGAACTTTTGGTCGTCGCTTTGAAACTACATTTTTACTATAGTGTCATAATATCAAGGGGGCCATTGACTTTCATAAATGCCTTTCACTATATTTGTCTAGTGGACATGGGAAATCAGTCAGAGTTCTTATAACAGCACAATATATATAAACAGCTCAGAATGATACCTCATTCTGAAATAATAAACAGCAAGCTGTATGTGATTTTCGATGTAGCTTCTCTTCAGTAGTTACAAGGCATGTCTTACATCATTTATTGTACTCTCTACAAAAACGAATTAAAGCTGTCGATACTATCAAATCCATCCCAAACGCGAAAAATATTTCTGCTTGATACAACAACTGTGGTTGGAATTACTCTATGAGACAGGTATTTTCCAGTCTCCGTTCATATCTCTGAGGTAAATGATTTTCTGGAATTGTTTATATTTTCAGGTAAATGTCAATATTTTCCAATATAACTGACTTTTTATGCTACGATATATCTTTATTATGCTTGCTATCGACTCCTAAGCTGAAGAGATTTTTAATATATTCAATGTGTATTTTATGTGTCATTACATTTTATACTTATCAATAATAGTGTTTATAAAATCAAAATCTAGGTTACAAAGTCCCAGATTCTGTAAATCCAGGAGAAAGGCATATCCAAGAGATGCTCCAGATTAGAGGAAACATAACTCTTATCTTGCGTTTTTCTTCAGACATTTAAATAAAAATTTTGAAAATAAATTATTGGGTAATAGAAATATAATTAAATAAACGGCATTTATTTTTTAAATGGGTTCAATCCAAGATAAATAGTAGAGCATAATATAATTAAATCAGTTTTTATTTAAAATTTATTTAATTTTTCTTGCAACACTGACATTTCTATGTTTCGAATAAACATTTCTATTTTGAATAATTGTGGTGAAAAGGATTTACATTTGATTGTAGAAAACAATATGTTTGTTATTTAAATATGGACGGTGAAGACAGAAGAAATAGACTTTATGTGTGTCTTTAATTTAACTAATCAGAATAAAGTTCAATTTTTGAATTTGAAAATATAGGCTTTATGTTTGGGCGGTCGGGAATTTTTCTTTCAATCTTAACGGAAAGTGTCATCATTTTCAGGTAGCTTATTGACTTCTTTCCGGAGTGATGTATACATTATCGCTACAATGTTATTTTCATAGATTTATGTGTCTCCCAGCCATTTTAAAACAAAAAAATTAAGGAAGAATTTTTTATTTTATTTTACATTTGATTTAAAGGAACTTTTGGTTTGATAAGCTATTCATTTTACTTATGCTCTTAACTTACATAAATTTTAACTATTAAATTAAGATTATATCATAATACAAAACAAAGTACCACATAAACAAACAACAGTAGAATATGTAAGTCTTTAAACGAGCCATGTTTCTCATGTTTATATGAAAAAACTATATATTACTAACTTTCTAAAAAATAAAAATATATCAAATGAACGTAATGTAATTCATATGAGATGTAAACATTTGAAAATGGTCATCTTAGAATATGGTTAATAATTCTTCATAAAAAATATCAATTAACTTACATATATCTGGTATTTTATTTTGGAATGCATTAAATTTTTGATTGTGTAAATGTGTTTTCACATCTCTTCCAAAAGTTACCTAATCGGTAAACAAGACTGAAGAGGTAAAATAAGTGATCAGCATTTTCTGCAATTAAATGTCGGCCAAAACTCCCCAGTGACAAATGATAAGACGGCAAAATACCTTGCACACCTTGAAAATTATACGGATACAGAAGCTGTTAGTGAAGTACCCACGATGAGGTACCGTACATTGAATTATTTTGATATATGATTCTTCACCGACAGCCTATAGAATGTATTCGTTGTGATGAAGCGTACGGGCGGATATCGGTCCTCCTCAAGGCATAGTTTGTATTATCACCGGTCCTTTATCAGCAACGTGAAAATAAAGAGAAGCAAATGCGGTTGACTCGGCTGCCTTCGTTTTTGAAAGCTAATCTGATACAGCCATGCAACATCACGCAAATAAGCATTCGCGAAGATCTATGTGAAAATTATACCTGTCAGCTAAGTACATGAGAATCCTTCCATTTTTTAACGCAACCCTTTTCACTTAACTGGTTACTTCGTAAGTGAAACGGTCATGACAGACTAGCTACATATGTAGACGAATAAACAAATGTAAGCGATTAGACCTTGTAAGACATCGATATTTAACGTAAAATTCTTTCTTTAAACTTAACTACAAAGAAAAAAATAATAATTTGCGGGCATATGTTTATATGGACTATTTACATTATTTGGTGCGAGTAACGCAACACCGCCAAACTTTGTAAATTTATTATATATATATATATATATAGGATGGAATGAATTTTCAATATAAAAATGCAAAAAACTAACGATTCTTAAGTATATACTCAATACAAAGTGGAGAAAATGCTCCCTTTTTATTATTTATAACATAAATATGCAATGACACCACAGCAAAATAGCTATTTTGTTTCCAAATATCTTTGCTTGTCAAGCGATGGTGCTGATGATGAAATGAGCAAACAAAATAACTAACTTGTATCATGTTATACCATATAAGTATGCTATAGTCACAATTTATATATAACGGTTGGGATGAAAATATAGACAGGAAAAATAGGATGAGGAGAACAAGAACACACACACACAATCACATATATATATATATATATATATATATATATATATATATGTGTGTGTATGTGTGTGTGTGTGTGTGTGTGTATAAGGATGTGTTGTTTGCTTTATCTTTCACTCTATTTAAGTCTCTTGTTCTCCTCATCCAATTTTTCCTAATATATATATATATATATATATATATAAAATTAAGATAGATATATAGATAGATATGAGCAGGTGTGATGAGTAATTAGAGATATCAAGAGATATATTACAACATACTGTGATACATAACGACTGATATTTAACATGATACGATGATATATTGTAGAAAACTTCACAGGGTCATACACAACATCGTACAGTTAGAAACACTCTATGATATGAACAAACAGCGATAAAATATGCATATATAAACAGGTGTAGATATATACATATTAGCTACTTAATTTGAGAGAATTTTTTTTTAATCATTTCCCATGCCACTGATGAGCGGGAGGCTACATGACTGTAAAAAGATTAATTAAAAAAGAGTGAGGAGTACAAACTCGTTAGAAAGGAGCAACAAAAAGCTGAGAATGCAGGTGCGATGACAGATACATAGGTAGAGAGAAAGGGAAGGATATACGAGGGTGGGGAGAGAGCTAGAGTCCGGTGGTTAATAGATAAGTATTGACATTGCATTTAAATTTCTGGAGGTTGTAGCCGTCAGGAAAGCAAGAATATAGGAGCAACTTCCACAGGCGGGAAGTGCGGGAGAAGAAGCTGAAGGAGTAGAATTGTCGTCTGCATTTGGCTAACCTAACTGTGAATTGGTGGGACCCAGTTACCAATCTGGCTGCACGAGTAAACATTTGTTGAGGAGGCACCAGTGAATTAAGTTCGACCTAGCAGAAGGCATGAAAGTATTTATAGAACAGACAAAGGGAGCCCACATTTCGGCGGTGGGGAAGTGGCTGCAGTCGAACCGACAGATCAGTACCTATCACATTGCAGATTCTCCTTTGGAGCCTGTCGAGAACACCAAGGAGAACGGCAGGGTCACCTGACTGTAAATGGCAGCAGTACTCTATGCACGGACGGATGGTTGACTTGTATATGGATTCATATATGGATTGCAGGATGGATTCATGCGGAAAAAAACATCCTGGATCGACATAGTGACCCAACCATCTTAGCAGTGGATTTAGCTATGGATTCAATATAGTGGTTTCATTTGTGGTTTGAAGAGAGGGTAAGGCCGAGTAGGCGTAGTGTGTTGCTCTCAGGGAGAATCCCTTGGTCCATGCTTATGAGAGGCAGGAGAGGTTGCCTGTGATTGTTGACAGACAACAGAGAAAAATCTTAAGAGCATTTTGTCATAATAATTTATTTAATAATTTTCTAATAAAAAGTTCACAACTGTTATATTTTTGTTATGTTAAATTGGTTATATACACAATACACGTTAAGCAATGTGTTTATAACCAAAATCTACATTTACTGGATAATATTCTAGTGAGTTACTAATGATTTTAATAAGTCGAAATAAGATGTAACATTTTTCTAACCTCAAAATTTATTTTCTGTGTAAAATCCATGAAAAGTAGTTCATTATAAAAAAAATATCCCCAGACACTTAAATGTCTGAATGATATTCCAAATTGTTTAATTTTACTTACATTGTTTCAGTTGATATAAATAGACACTGGCACTCACCTGAAATATTGAAATAAAAATAAATAAGTAAATTTAAAAATGTTGAAAGTTTTAAAGGCATAAAATAATTTTCAGAGAACAATATTGTCAAATATGGTAGACGAACATGTACATATGATGATTTTTGCCTCTCTAGACCTTAGATAATTAGGTACCTCTGGTAATTTTTTGAAGTCACCATATCTTATGAAGTGTTACCAATAGGAAATCAGCTATTAACTATTCCAAAAAATAAACAGTTAATATAAAAACTCCGTTATCAAAAATAAAAGTGTAAATATGAGTATCATGGCGCTATTAGTCAAGTATACTCCTGAAAAAAAGATAAATATATTAAAAGAGATAGCTCACCACATTTTTAACTGTTGAGTAATTTCTGAAACAGCAGTAACTTTCAATCAGTCAGTTAAGTGCCATCCGTGATACACGCTTGGCGATCATGTCTCGAAAGAGACATGACTGACTGGGCAGAAGATTATTCCGCAGTAGGTTCCAATTGCTTTCTGCGGTAGACTGGTTGCCGACCAAGGCTATAGAACCCAATCTGTCCTGTTATTTAACCCATACCTGGAAGGAATAGGCGGATTACTACCTTTCCCAAGGGTATTTGCGCGTAAGTGAATGTAATGAATTCAACTGGAATTCGAACTCGGTTCCTCGATTTCTCGTTCTGAGCCGATATCCAATGCACCACAACGCACATCCTACTTGAAATAATATTAAACCCTCTTAATCTGTCATTTCATTTATAACAAAAATAAATTTGTAATTTATTTTGTTATTGTTTTATAAAAAACAATTGCGATTACTATCTGAACTTTCTTTCAAAATTTAGGGTTAATGCATTTAAAGACTTCAGAAAATTATCTTGGTTCGCAATTATCCATACATACATTAATCGGGGGACACAAATGTCCCGGTACTCAACTGATCTAGAACAGGCAAATGTTTACATTTCAAGGGCGCTTGATTGATCAATCATATCAAAACACCCTCAATGTAAACGTAACAAAGGCCAGCCTCTATTATTTTGGTAGTAACTGTGTACATAACAGAGATAAATATAATAAATGAAAAAATCATATTGATGCGTGAATTTTTATGAAATAATTATCTGAATCATGCGATCCTTTTTAAAAATCTAAAATTATCACGAAAGTATAAGCGTAATGAAATATTTAAGATTTCCCAAATTTTCTATGGAAGTACAGAATTTTCGATGTCAAAATTGAAAAATAACCACAAGTTACATCATGAATAAAACTTGCATTCATATTGAAATCATTATGACAACAATATTTATAGTTATTGCAAAAGACCTGGAACGACAAGCATATTTTCTTTTTGCTCTTGTAATTCACTACAGATATCTGAGTTTAAAACCAGATAATGAGATTGAGACAGGAGTTCAAAAGCTCAGATTTGTTTCCTGGTATTTACATTTAGATATGTTAAATAGCTTAGGACATCCCATTTTAAGTAAAATAGAAAAATATAGTGTTAGACTAAATGAAATATAATATTTAGTTGCATAACCATTCCTTGAATCGGGATGACAATCAGATTCCATCATCAAACTTTTGCATTTATCATTTGTTATGCTCTTCTCGACATTTAAAGCAATCTTTATTGTTTCGGGTGTTTTCTTTCTTCAGTCTTTGTATATGGATATTAAATTCATGCTCTATTTTTCACACAATTTTCAATCATCAGCTACAGTTATTGGCATTGGTTGACCTGTTTTGTGCGTGTTAGTATGTAAACCAATAGATATTTTTTTGTTTTCCATGACATTGTTGTTTTGTCTATACCCAATATTAGTCCAATCGATTTTCCTTGTTTTTCAGCTTCAAAATAGATCTCTTTCTCTTATTGCGACCTATCTCGTCTTCACTGACTGCTTACCATTTTATGCAGTTTTTATGGTTAAAACCTAAAGCTAAAACACAACTTATTCCTTCAGTGTTATTTACTGCCTAAACAAACAATAATAAAGGCAACACCAGGGCAACAACAAACACCTGTCAATCACGTATTCCAAAAGGTTTGCTCACTTGCAGAATGAGTGGGTTCAAATAAAACATTCTATTTCCTAATGTGTTTAACATATCTAAATTTAATATCAATAAATACTGAAAGTCTGAACCAATGTCTTATTACAATCTTTTGTTTTTGAACACAAATGGTTTGAGTGAACAGCAAAAAAGAAAAGGATTTTCTTGCTATAGCAATAGTTTTGGATGGGAGAGTAGATGTGGGTGTTTATGTGATAGTAGCAATTACTCTTTTCTACAAATGTCATTAAAGACGACTGATAAGATTCTGTTAATAAGCTTTTTATTCAATTTTTCTTTGTTCGTAAAATGGCCTTCGTTTCTGCACACACACACACACATATATTTCATTTGTTAACGAGTTATTACGTGAACTAATTTTTTAGTATGTGGTGTCACCAGGAAACTTGTAATAACTTAATAAATAGTTAGTGCAAATCGCCTAAAGACACCTCATGTTATAAACCTAGGTCGCTTAATAATTCGTTTAAAAAGAAAAACATTCAAAATTTCTAAAATATAATTGTATTGGAAAACGTTTTAATACAACTGTATACTGGTGTAATTTGATTAAAACCAAAAAAGTAAATAATATATATGTTTGTGCGTGTGATTTCTTCATATATACATACGTAATGAAATCTGTCTGTCTGTCTGTCTGTCTGTCTCTCTCTCTCTCTCTCTCTCTCTCTATATATATATATATATATATATATATATAAAGAAGAAAAGAGACATATAGGTGTGAAGTGACAAAGAGGATATTAAAATTTTAGGTAAGGTAGAATGTTTAAAATTGTTTTATGAAACATTTGTCACTATTAGACCTACAAACAAATGATTTCACACTTTTAATTTAGCCAGTACACTATATATTCATACTACAAGATACTTTCTGCTATTTGTAGAGAGATACAGTATTTATATTGCCGACACGCACGTACACTTCAAGGTAATTTATTATTCCAACGCTTATCGTGTTCGACTCGGAATTTCAAAAATCGACACTCGTCTACCCCAGACAAGAAATAATACGCTCTTGGGAAAATTAATACAACAAACTTCACATGATTTCTTTCTTTCATCATACGGTTAATTTTAGATTGTGGCAGGTGAAATCTATTTGTTGTTTTCCTTAGATTACGTGAATTGATGTGATGTGCAGTAATATGAATCTCTTTTCGGATGTATTATGAAACATTTTAAAAATATTGCATCATCCGCGATGGCATCAGTTTTTTATCACACCGAGACACTATTGTTTCGTCTTTTGATGACTTGTCGTATAGTCATTATCGGCAATGAATGTTACTCAAAGGATTCATAAGAAAATTGTAACGCTGCTCTAAAA
The DNA here is from genome assembly GCA_037127315.1 of Ascarosepion bandense. Lineage (NCBI taxonomy): Eukaryota > Metazoa > Mollusca > Cephalopoda > Sepiida > Sepiidae > Ascarosepion > Ascarosepion bandense. The sequence goes on from JBBBDQ010000249.1 coordinate 3,987,239, forward strand.
CACAAGCAAGCTTTAGAGAGAGATTGTGGATATTGTTGGTGTTTGCCTTTCAACTATCAAACGTTTCATCAAAACGAAGAAATATACTGGATCCATCAGTCCAAAACTTAAAAAAAGATGATGTCTGACGTGAAAAACAACGCCAAGACATGACATACACGTAATCAAGGAATCTGCGAAAGATCCTAGGAAGACATCTCTTGAATCATTTATTCGTCACAAGGGGGTATTTCTTATTTGTTTAGTCATGATCAATGTTTAATTTCATGCATATATTTTCTTTCTCTTACACGTGTATATATATATATATATATATATATATATATATATATATATATATACACACACATATGTGTGTGTGTGCGAATTATATGTTCAATAAACTGAGAACAGTTCAATTAATATATATTCTCAAGTATATAAGCGTTAATTAGTTTTTAGTGAATTAAACCGAAGAGCTGTGAGTTCAATACCAGGCTAGAGCAGTGGAAAAGAAATAAGTTATAAGTTATATGTTATATTGCAATAAAGATGAGGACAACTGTCTGAACAATGTAAATTTTCAAATCTCAAATTCTTAACTCGCGGGACTTTCTTTAGAAATGTAACATAGTTAGAATATAAAAAAAGTTTCTTATTTCGTAATTATTAAAAATTTATGATTATCATGTAATTTGTAATATTCAAATATATCGTTGTTTTCTTACACGAATAATTATAGATTTTATATATATTTCCCACAAATTAAAACAGTTTTAGAATAATTTTTGATTATATTTATATGAAATATATACTGAATCTCTAATTCATCAAGTATTTTAAAATAAAGCCAAAAATAGTCGACACATTCGATATAACGAATTATAATATATATATATGTATATATATATATATATATATATATATATATATGTATAAGTGGTTTTAAATTTAAAACTTGTTATGTTATTAACAAAACGCTCGCCTATTAAGAATTGTAAATTTTAAAGTTGAATATTAAAATATCTGTGCGTTCGCTTTGGAAGTGTATACATATGAGATATGGTAATAATTTTATACCTTTATCAAACAACTTACTCTGATGAGCATTTCGATACTAAAGCTTGCATACGGTTTCCAAGTTAATTACAGCTATAGTCAGATAAAGTGTGTTACTTTTGAGCGTTTATGATTTAAGACATGCTAAAAACACGAAAGTTTTATTTTCAACTATTTTCTCAGATGAATTATATATATGAGACTTTCTGTACAAGAAGTTACTATCAACCACTTATGCAAAAATCAGTTAATCATGACACTATCAGCCCAAACTTTCTTCTATCTTGAAGGCAATACGACTCTATCCTCAGATACCCGCTAGAAGATCTAAAGTCGTATCGTTCACAATGATGTTGGATAAGCTCTTAACTGACTGTATAGACTAATGTCGAGTGTTGGTGTGGATGATTACCTTACGCTATATCCCGGTATCGTTTGTTTATATTGATAGCGAGCGAGTTAGAGCCAATAATTTTGTCTAATAATTATGATTGTTATCACACCAGTAACAATCTATAAGGATTCCTTAATTATAACATGTCAGATTATTCATTTTTCCTCTTCAAAATATTTTTCTTCATGACAATCGATTAGTGTGTTTATGTGCAAGATGTCTTTTTTATATTAGGCATATTGTAAACCATTTATCTGGTTCAGGACAGCATGATGTCACCATTTTGTTGAGCAAAATTTACGCTACGTTGGTGCTCAATTAGCATATGCCTGTACAAATTGTTTGCTAAACATGGCACCTTGCTTTTTCGTTGTGAGTGTTTGTATATTAAAGTAGACTTGTTAGCTTCTTTTAAAAATATTGAGTGGTTTATTTCTTATCGATAATAAAATAATGGCATTTCGAGCATTGGCAAAATTTAAACAATTTTCTCTTTTGATATTTTGCAGCCTAAAGTACATTGTATATTAAAACGCCACATTCTTATATATATATATATATATATATATATATATATATATATATATATGTGTGTGTGTGTGTGTGTGTGTGTGTGTGTGTGTGTGTGTGTGTGTATTCAATTTGGGGTTTTATTGGTCTGATGGAATCAGTTCGTAGGATCTGGGAGTTGACGTGATTTGAACGGGTCAAAGAATATCAGTTTCATTCCTGTTGTCTTAGCTGTCTTATTTATCTGATGGTTTTTGTCGTTGTGTGTGCTGTAATTGAATGTACTTTATTTTGTATATATATATATATATATATATATATATATATATATATGTGTGTGTGTGTGTGTGTGTGTGTGTGTGTGTGTGTGTGTGTGTGTGTGTGTTCTGTCCTGGTACGTGGTTTGTTATGAGCACCTCTGTTATTACAGCCCGGGGTGGGGGAGAAAATATGTTAGCGTGGTTATTGTAAATATTTCCTCTGTGTGTATAGGCTATATGTAGCATTGTAATTAAATCTACCTTATTTTATTTATCTGTGTGTGTGTGCGTGTGTGCTTTAGCCTGGTTAGCGGTTTGTTATAAGGGAGGAAGAAGTGTGTGTGTGGTTATTGTTACTGATTGCGTGTGTGTGTGACCTTTGTTGTTGTGTTAAGTGCATGCTGTGTGCGTCTTGGTGTTGTCTATACTGTTATGTAATAGTAGGGACAACACCAAGACGCACACAACATGCACTCCCGACCTTCCTTTATTTCATTCAGCGCATTGTGATAGCCTTCAAGTCATAACACATACAACTATTTTACGCAATGCTTCAAGCAAATTACAAAACTTTACTATATATATATATATATATATATATATATATATATATATATATATATATATACGTAACTTGCGTTTAATAATTAATCATATAAAATAGTCCCGAATATTTTGAACTACAGTAGATTCGTCTGCATAATATCAATAAAATTGGTTTGTTTTCCAAGAATTGTATTCTGAAAACGATTTGTCTGTCATGAAATCACATGTAAAATGTAGGTGCGTTATTACAAATATTCTTTCCGGCGTAAACATGCTGATGCAGGCAACCACAAAACAAATTAACATAACTGTTACTTCATAAAAATTTTTCTTTTCATTTCTTCTGAGGTTTATAATATTTGCTATTTTTCAGAAGTGTTGATTTGAAAAACGGAACCATATCGTTATCTAGGATACAATTTGTAATTATGGGTAGAGGCATAAAAAATAAGTGGAAAAAAGGAATCAATTCTTTTCGTTTACTTCAAGCGGATTCCGTACATACTGATCATTATTTCAATAGAACTTAATCTGCTTTTGTCATGTGAAATGTAAGAAGAGCATCTAAATGCCAACCATTAAATGTTTGGTATTGCTTTCTAAATAAACATTATTTGGAAGAATTGACTCATTGAAGGAATTAGTTTGCGCTAATGACATGTTTATTTGAATTGGATGTTTATTAAGTAGAGGACTAAAAACTAAAAACGAAACCAAGATATATTTTCACATCTTACATTTGCATGTATATGAAGCAGAAAATACAATAAGATTAAATTATAATGTATTGCAGCACATTAAGTCTTACAAATTTGAATAATATATGTCAGTAGTATTATAGACTGAGAAACAAAGAAGTGCGGTTACTTAATTTTAATTTATACACAGATGGGGTAATTAGAATTACGCCAGTGAGAATCGAGAGCGGATTCCTTTCTGGTCTATGTGTAGAAGTTATTCCAATTTATAACATAGAATTGGACAGATGATCTCAGTATGTTTTTAAGATAGAAACAGCAATAACATACATGACAGTTCTATTAGTAGAAGCATTTTTTAATCTGTGAATTAGTTTTCATGCAAAATAAAATGTATTTATTAGAAGAAACATTTTTTTTAAAATTTACTGTTGAAATAATAAAGTTTTTCAATCAAATATTTCCAAACAGATTTAGTAATGCAGATATTTGGTCGCATATATTTTTTAAATATATGCGACCAAATATCTGCATTACTAAATATTGTTTAAAGATAGAAAATTAAAAGTTGTTATGTGATTTTATCTCATTAACTCACAACTGTTTAGACTCGTCAAAAGTTGATTTTCTCCAAAAGCGGTTAACATGACCTACACTCTTATATATATATATATATATATATATATATATATATATATATATATATATATATATATAATTATTGCTTGTAATTGATTTAGTGTAGTATACAATTGTATCAAAATGTATCTAATGCATATATAATGTAGAGAGGTTAAATAATTTCATTTAGAATTCTGTCGATTACATAACATTGATTTAATTTTTCCGTATTTTAGGTGCTTAATTTCAAATGATTCTCAAATGCCCTTTTCAAACGCGCAAAACGAATTGGTTTAACCTACTTTGTAATTTAGAAAAACCGAAGGAGTTATTTACAAACAGAAGTACAGAATACGGATGGACAGGGAATATATATATATATATATATATATATATATATATATATATATACATATAGGATGTAATGAACAAATTTAAAAAATCATTGGTAAATTGAAGCAGAGGAAATGTGGTTCTACAGAAGTATGATGCGGATATCATGGACCGAGCATGTGAACAATGATGCGATTTTCGAAATAATGGCAACGAAAAGGCAAATAATAGTGAGCATCAAGAAGAGACAACTGAAGTTCCTGAGACATTCAATAAGGAAAGAGGGCTTAGTGAACCTGATACTGACAGGCCAGATAGAAGGAAAAAGAGACAGTGGAAATCAGCGGATAACGTATTTGAAGGCCCTGAGCATGTGGATGACGGAACAGGATTTGCCTGGTGTAACAGAAAAAACATACTACGAGGCACCAGGGATAGGGAGACGTGAAAATCGATGAACTCCTACATCCTGAAAGGACAGGGCACATGAAAAAAGAAGAAGTCACAAACATACATGTACGCTATAAGGCCTTAAATATTTAACCAAACTAGCTATTTGTGCGTGGAAATTAATAGAAAAATAAGGCAAAGACCTGATATAAAATAGAGCGTATTAAAAGACAAAATCTTACAACGCTTGTGATGTTTGCACCTTGTGTCAAGAAGAAAAGCAAACTATAGTAATTTTTCCAGAACAAGAAATATTAGTTCATGAAAGGTTTGAAATAATATCCGGATGCCAACACATCAGAAAATATGTTAGGATAACTGGATAAAAATATTTTCTAAATTATTTTAAATACCAAATTGTACGTTTGAAAAAGCTTGAAAAAAACAGTTGATATATAACACATAAAAATACAGAAACTTTAAAAACTACATTGCGTATTCCACTGACTTCTAAGTGTGTATCATTCAGCAATGAATTAGAGCACTCTTGCTATTGGCGTACGATACATGATATGCTAAAACGTCTGATTTTTCTACTGAGCACCCATAACCCTGAGGTAGAATCGTCGACTGACAACAATTCGGTCCTGTTTCAATCCTAGGTTAACAGTAATCGGAGTCTAACCGTACTGATGAGCGGTGATACAGCGAAACAGATCTGTCTACGGATGACTATATGATAGATAGATAGATAGACAGACAGAGAGAAAGACAGCGATCATTTTTGTTCACGAATCATCATTCAATACACGCACAGACAAACATATATATGCCTGTGTGTCCCAATATTTTTCTTTTACACAGAGTATGTCATGCGTTTTGTGAAAGGAAGCTTCAAATGCCAATCAGATGAATAGCACTAATAAATACTAAAATAGTCTTTTGGGAGCAACTTTTTCAAAACATTTATGAAAAGTAAAAAATAGATTGCAATATATGGTCATAAATTCGTATTACTACTAGTACGACTACTTATATTGTCAATAATATTGCAAAACTCGTTATTTTAATCGTTCAATTAAACAGTTATTATAAACCAAATCATTCTTTTATTCTGAAAATGTATCTCGAAATCTCTTGCATTTACTACTCGAATTACAAAAAAAGAAGCTACACTCAAATACATTTTTCAAACAAAATTCAGTCAGTTAAGCGCCAAACGGGATACACATTGGGGCAATCATGTCTCGAAAATGACATGACTGAATGGGAAGAAGTAGACTGTCATTACACTCTGCGGTAAGTTGGTTGCGGTAGGTTACAGAATCCAATCAGTTATTTAACCCATAACTATGTAAGTAAATGCCAGGAATCCAACTGAAATTCAAACTCGGCTACCAGATTTCTTGTTCTGAGACAGACTAAACTATCGCCCGGCTCACACTCCACCCACGTCTATTGAACGGGTGAAGAGGTTCATCTCCTGCTTCCTGTTTAGGATGTGGTTTCCGGCTTTCTCTTTTCCAATCTTTTACTCATTTTTTTTAGAGTAGATTGACTAAACTATCGCCCGGTTCACACCCCACCCACGTCTATTGAACGGGTGAAGAGGCTGATCCCTTGTTTCCTGTTTAGAATGTGGTTTCCGGCTATCTCTTTTCCAATCTTTTCACTCTTACGTAGCCCCCTGCACATCAGTGGCGTTACCGCCTTGCTCGGGGTGATATGATTAAAAAAAAATATCCACTGCACCACAACGCACACAAGTGAATCTCAACGGCTGTTTCAAATATTCTGCTTGAATACATATTGATATATTAAACACAAATGTTTCTGAATGGTTTGTAAATCCGTTTACTTATATGCATTTAGGTACCTCCACTTTTTTTACGGGGAAAACAGCATAGCGTAATGCAAAACGCCACAAACTTAAAGAAAATAAAGTTTTATAGTCAAAAGGTTGACATTATTATTAAGAGATAAGATCAAATAATTGTTTAATTATTTTTTTAAATTTTCGTAATCCTTTCTAACACGTACGAAATTTTGCTAAGAATGCTTGTTTTGTTTACAGCGTCGACTTCTACAAAGTTTAACATTGATTTTTTTTAGCTTTTTTCTGTTGAAAATATTAATTTGAAAATTCTTGTACAAATCAAATAATTGTCCAATTTTAATGAAGTCTTCAGAACTTATTCACAAATGAATGAAATTATTTTTAAAAGCTCTATTTTTAGAAAATATTAGTACATTTTTTTTAATGTTTACCCCCATACACTTAATTAATTTAATTAAATTTTGCACAGAACCTTCACGTTTATGGAATTTGATTTTTTGATAAAAGTAGGTGTCATTAGAGATTGCAAATCACCTACTTCTTTTTCAAACTTTTACTATTTAACTGGAAATCTGCTCTGAATTGAAAAATAAAGAATCCAATAAAACTATGACATTACTTACTTAGAAAAGCTTTTAATTGTTTTTGCACATAACTGATATGAAGAACATTAATGTCTGAAGAAATGAAATTTTTCTGATGAATAATGAATGTTTACAAGAAGTTTTCGTTTTTTTTACATTTTAATTATAACAATTTATAATAGTTTAAAATCGTGTACAGGGTGTAAACGATAAATTGGCAGTAATTTCAATCCGCATTTTAGGTTTTTTAAAGCGGCATTATCAGTCTGAAATGTTAGTTTCTGTACTCTTTAGAGTCTGAAATCCAGATTAGCCACCTAAAAATACTAACAAAATGAGTGCCAGTGTAGAATTTAACCATAGAATGGTTATTGCTGAATTGTTCCGCGCCGGGCATAAGACATCTGACATTATCAGAGACACTGGCTATGCTCCTAGGACTGTTTATCGTATTGTAGCAAACTTAAGGGAAGGTAAAGACATGCAAAGGAAGGTTCACAGTCCGAGAAGTGATAAAATCCCCACCAAAAGGTTTGAAATGATCCATTGCAGTAAATCCATCACAGTCAATGGTTGACCAGGCGAAAAAGCTGAATATAGCCAAAATGACCATTTCTAATGCAGTACGGAAAGATCTTGGGATGAAGTCATATTGCAGACGATGTCGTAACATTCTTACCGCGAAATCTGAGACCATTCGTAAAGAGAGAAGCCACTTGCTACTCAATCACCCGAAACACCATGGTGGTACCGTTCGCATTTTTGTGGAGAGAAAAAGTTCGTGTTAGACGAAGTCGCCAACTGCAGAAACTCAAGAGTTATCGCCATTGACCTTTCTTGTGTTCCTCCAGTCATGCAGAGTAAACACCCTGTCTCTGTCATGGTGTTTGGAGCTATTGCCAGCGATGGGAAAGTCATGCCCCGTCACTTCATTGAAGTTGGCCTGAAGATCAATATGGCGGAATATCTGAAGATTCTGGAGGAAGTTCTCTTACCCTGGATTAAGAAGAACGATGATCCCAACAAAATGATATTCATCCTGGACTCTGCACTTGCTCATGAGTCAAAAACAGTGCAGACCTTCTTGAAGAGAGAGTTGCCGTTTTTTTGTCCTCAAATATCTGGCCCTCTAGTTCGCCAGATTTGAACCCCTGCGACTATTGGTTTTGGGGCGATGTTGAGAAAGTCTCTAATGCTCGCCCCCATAACAGTGTGGTCTCACTGAAGACCTCCGTAAGGCGAGCATTCCGCGATATCAAGAAAGAGTTAGCTGTCAAGGCCTGTCGTGCTTTTAGGGCTCGCATTCAGCAAGTTGTGGACGCAGAAGGTGGACGCATAGAATAAAATGTTTGTATTTAATAAAACAGTTAAATAAACATACGCACATCTTAAATGTCTTTAAATGTCCCTTCTTTATCAAGGTTTAAAGTCTGAGATCTCAAACTGCCAATTTATCGTTTACACCCTGTAAAATTCTGTATTTGGGACGTTTATAGAATGCGACATAGTAATTAATTGTAAAACAAAATTTACGAGTCCAAAATTGCAAAGATTAATAAACGTAGTTACGCTATTTTTTACAAGTAATTTTTAATTAATTAGATTTTTTATCTTACCGTATGGTAGACTGAAATTGAATTTATGAAAATTCTCAGTTTTGGGCAAATCAGTCACGAATCCGTAAAACCTTCGATCAGATGAACACGACCAATCGTCAACAATTGTTTGTATATATCTTTTTTATGCTATAAGTAAGTAATATTTTTTAATCAGCTTAATTTAACTTCCAATTTTCTAATTTTACTGAAATAAAGTGTCAGAAATCTTTTGAAAATTTTTAAAATCGATAATGTTTTCTTTGTAAAATTAAGAAAATTGCCGTTTTTTAAAGAATTTAAGAAATTGAAATAAATGTGATTTCAAATCTATATAAATTCTATCGGAAATACACCGGAAATCTTTACTGAATGGAAATAATATATTTAATCATTAAGGTTTTAATTAAATCTGAAATGAAATCTTCAAGTATGTTTTTCATTTTAAAAATTTAATTTGAAAATCAGGTATCGAAAATTTATACTGAAATGTGGAGGTACCTATATATTTTGTTTTAACAGAGCTCATGTGAAAATTGTATCTTATCAGTAATCATCTCAAATAAATTAAATTTCTAAATGTGCTCTGCATCTAAGCTTCATTACTTGGTTTATTTCAATTCAGATTCTTTCCAGATATATGTAATAAATTAAATTAGAAATAAAACACTTTATCTCAAATCCCAGATCACTGAATTCATAAAAGAAATTAGAAAAACTACATAAGTATTTCGAAAAAATATCCCCTGTTGGTAAATGTGTAATATAACAATCTAGGCCCACCCGAGGAAGTGAGGAAGCGGGGGCGTTTTCCGGCCGTTGAAAGGAACGGATGGTTGTTTGACCTTATTTCCGGCAGTAGCGGAAATGGCTACAAGAGGCAAACAGAACAGGTGTCTCTGAGAATTACGTGGGCGTGCGTAGGCGAGGCAAAAAATCGGAAGTACCGGTTTGGAGATAAAAAGACCTCGGGCACGGATTTCACGACAGACGAGTCTAGTCAGAGAGAGGAGCAACAGATACGACACCCCCCGTCAACCCCTGGAAGCGCGCTCTCAATTCTCTGTCCTTGTGCCACACGGTCTATCGTTCATCAATAAAAATTTAATTCATATATTTTTATATATACCCGTGTTTGTCTGTTTATTGATATACAACAAATGCAAATTAGAAGAAAACAATTCTCTAATGTAACTATCAAAATATTATTTGAAAAACTTTCCGTAAAACTTGTCTATAGCAACAACCATTCATCCAAATATGGTTTTATTTCTAATAATTTTAAAAATTAAATCGTTAAAGCGCTGTTGCTTACAAAATTGTATACCGTACTTATTACGTACGAGTAAATCGGAAATGTTATCATCCTCAGAAAGAGACAGTTTCAATTCACTGTCCAATACAGGTTAAATATCATTTTGCAAAGAATGACCATAACCGACTGGTTAACGATATAATATTTTGACATTTGCAGAAGCTTACATGTGTGAAACAAAAACTCAGTCAATTTTGAAGAAAAACACCTGTTACAGTCATAAAATGACAATATAAAAAACATTTGGTAAAAAACAATTAACATTTTACGATTTGAAATACAAGAATATGAAGTGAAATTTACATCAGTCAAAATAAAACTTAATTCCAAATAGTGGCATATATCTGCAACTAGAACAATTGAGAGGAGGACATGATTTCCAGTCTTGAAGCTCATTATTATCGTAGGGGCAGCTGTTATTTTTTCTTCTTTTTGAGCAAAATAGCATGACCTCTTTAGGTTGGTTTGACTTCCGTTTTTCTATATGATCCAATCTACTTAGCTATATACCCATAGATTGAGAACAGAAAGGATGAGTTCCTGCTTTTCTCATTGATATTAGTACGAAATTGAATATAATGAACTCGGCTGTAAGATTCCTCAATCCGTACTGCTATCCACCGGTTTCCTCTATGAAATGATACGAAATTCATGAAAATTTAATTCGTCTGTGAATAAATCTGCTGAGTTTGTTTTTAAATATTCTTTGTTTTCCAGATTCAATTTCTGATGCATTTATCATACTGATCGAAACAGATTCTATGGTAGAAGCGATGAATATCCCGTTCAAAATATCTAAAGACTCAATATAGAAATCGAACTGGTTAAAAATATGTTTAATAATGAAGAAGGATATTGTGGGAAAATAAATGAAACTCAAATAAAGTGAGCTGAATATGTAACACTCTTCATGCCAATGACTTTTCAACCGTGCTTCTCTATGTCATATGGTTTCATTGAATTTAACTCGTTCCTCTCGAATTTATATTTAAATTAGGGTCATCAGGAGAAAATGTGCACCGTTTTGGGGCCTTCCTCTCAAAGGTTTCACTTGCACACCGACCCACTCATTGATGTTATTGAAAGACTCTGAGTTGGATAAAAAATTTGTCAAGGCAAACAAAAATATATTGCACTCTGAGTCGATGACATATATTGATAAGTTAAGGGAAGAACGCTAGACTATCAAATGAATAAGGGGTTTAACAACACAATAATGGTTGAGATTACAATATAATCTGTATTAGAATCTAATACGTTTCACATATTTAGTTAATTCAGCTAATGTTACGAGATAACGACGTAAAGCCAATCACACGGCAAACAAGTTAAACCTCCGTCTGTTTTATTATTGTATTAAACATTGAAAAACACTTTTCAACAAAATATTTTTATACTTTCCACTTAAGTGTTCAGTGATTTTGGAAGTGCATGTAGCATAATGATAATAAGCAATGTAGTTGATCATCTAAGCTCCGATTATATGTAGCACAAAGCCGAAAGTTTGTGGTACCCAGTGAGGAACAATCTCACTATACAGTTGCGCTATATGCGAGGAAAGAGAGAATGGCTTAACTTCAGATTCTATCAGTTGCGTTCGCTTCGGACAAACACGCTTATATCGCCACTTGTCCCCACCTCTAACAAGAGTATTGTATAGGAAAGATTACATGTTTTATCTTTGGGTGACAACAAGAGTAATCAATAAATTCAAAACCAGCTTGAAAAGAGAACAGTTATCTAAGGCAATCTTCCCTTAGACACATCATTGCCGTTATGACTTCAATACATTTGATGCTTGTATGGTCTAAAAGAGTCACGGAAATAATGGTGTTACCTTCAGAAATTTAAGAAAAGCAACACTTGTTTATTTTTTCTCTAGTCGACATTGGAATAAAGCCAAAATTGCTATCAAACATACAAAAGCAAATGGGTTTATGTCTTACGAATAATAACACCATGAACTCATTAGCCTTTTTACATCTTGTTTATATTATGCTTGGTGCTTGTATATCTAACTCTTCTACTTTATTCCCGAAAGAAAAAAAAAACATAAAACAGAAGCAGAAAAATAAGTGGAAACGATAAAGAAGAGAACAAATATGAGACGAAAGAATTAAGGAGAATACTGCAATAAAAATAGAAAAAAATACACTTTAATGACAGCCGAGAGCCAATTAGGCTGGCTTTTTCTTATATTCATAAAGTCGTGGCGTAATTGAATATCACCAATAAAAATACGTGCAAAATCAATTTATAAAAGACGTAATTGCTTGTGAAGTTAATTTTACAGTCCTTCGTTCTCGGGACGGATACACGTCTCGTAGAATTTTCACTACCTGATTCTAAGCAATTATGTCTCTAGTCTCCTTTTGCAAAGAGTGATCCTGAATCGATTTATCGATGCTAAAAATAAAGATTTCCCATCAATTACATGATATTAAACATTCTCAGTAATTTCCTGTGAAGTCTGTAGTTTGAATGACCGGCTTTCTCTTAACATTAATAGTAGGAAATGGAAATGTTTACCTGTATACGTTAGTAATACAAATATTATATATTATTACTAAATATACATTAAGTGTCTTTCTTCTTCATACAGAGATTATAATTCAGGATAAGACGTGAAGTTATAACTCGATATCAGACTGGTATATAATTTATTACTATTTTGAAACTCACTGGGGACTAACCATAAGATATTTCGAACACTATTAAATATATTAAAACATTTAGAGCTATATGAATAATTATCTACCAAAGGATTCTTATATATCTGTACGGAAAACACGACAACGAATATTATTATTTCGATAATCTTTCATTATATGAAACTCTATAAAATTATCATTGAAGTTTAAAATGTATATAGAATTTAATTTCAACTAGAATCATACCGATCCAAAGGAAAAACACAAAATGCGAAGTACGAATTAGACATAAAAATCAAGGAATGAGAAATTGTGAATATTTTGGGAGTTTCTTTATTAATCGTTTCACCCCAAGTAAGGCTGTACCGCCACTGATGCGCAGAGTTCTACATAAGAGAATAATAATTTAGGCAGGAGGAGAGTGAAGAGAAAGTCGAACCAGTTACAGGAGGTGTCAGAGCAACAGAAGGATGGGAACACAGGTGTGTAGACAGATACAAAGTTAGAGAGAAAGTAAAACAAAAAGATACACAGGATGATGTAAAAGAGACTGGAGTCAAGTGGATAAGAGATGGGAATTGACATTTCATTTAAATTCCTGTATGTTGCAGCCGTCAGGAAAGCCATTATATGTAAAGTGCGAGAAAAGAAACTGTTGGAGTAGAAGTGTCGGCTGCATTTGTTTGATTTAGCTGTACAGAGAGGACGGATATATTAAAAGAAATACAAAGGATCGGGAAATATACCTCTAGAAGCAAAGAAAAGAGAACTGAATATCATGATATGATGTAGAAAAAGAGACTTAAGGAAACTCATATGTGGTTTTACAGAAGCTTAGTGAGAATGACATGAACTGTATATGTGAGCAAAGTGAATGGTTTATGGAAAAAGGAAACGAAAGAACCTTAACGCTTGGTATCAGAATTAGACAAGTTATTGCTGATATTACAGATAACATCAAAAAGTGCTTGAATGATTTAGAACTCGGTGAACATACTGAACGCAAGAGGGGCAACGTGAAACATCGAGTAACCAAATTAACAAGCTTGTATTAATGGATGAGAATGTAGGGACTGGGATGAATAGTGAAATGACAAATCTTCCTCAAAGATGGTGTGATATGATCTATGTTACTTTAAAAATGGATCTGTCCTCAATATATAAATTCAAGAGTACTCTTCTTGTATTTAGTGTCAATAAAACCCTCTGTTGGTCGGCTCTCGCTCTCCGGGCGGAGAGACAACCTGACACGAGCGTAGACTTAATCATGGTCTGCGGGATATTTTTGGCCGAGCTTAAGAGCTCTGATCTCTACTTTAACTGGCCTTGTGACGCATTCACCCTTGTGGTGATATTGTTGATATCAGTCAAAGAAAACTCTTAGTCGACTCTCTGTCCCCGGCCTGAGAAAAACAAAGACGAGGCTCCGCCGAAGGGTATACTCTCATCTGTGCTGAACAAACAAGAGCCAGACCCTGCCTTAAGCATAGTGCATTGAAATCTTTTACAAAAACGTATGCGATTGAAAAGCCTTAAGTTAAAATTGTTGTAGTTCAATATCTCGCCTTGTTGGGTTGGTTTGTTCCAATAGTGAGTTCGCCAAATCTCTAACATTATCCGATTCTCTGTCATTGGGTAGAGAATAATCAGAACAAGGCTATGCCAAAATACAGAATCTTGTCTTAAATAGATGAGAGCCCTATTTTGCTTATGTGTACTCTATGGGGAATATTTGCCAAAGTTTATGTTTTTTTTATCCCAACGTAAATAGCAGCTTTGTGCCACACCCCGCTTTTAAATTGTCTCTTACAATTCTACTACAAATAGAACGCATCGGAAGTGGTATGAAGCCATGATCGGTACATAGAAACAAGGAACATAGGCATAAATAATTAGGTTATAATTTTCAATGACTGTCAGACATTTTGTCTACCGATAATGTGCTTTAGTTTTATGCAAACTCCGATGTAAGACTGTAACATTGCAATATAATTATTGCTGACTTTTTGTGTTATGTGGGAAACTAAAAACAATATTTATTACGTGACCAGAACAATAGCATAAGAGTTTTGAAGGGGACTTGTGAATGAATGATTATTGAGAGAGAGAGAGAGAGAGAGAGAGAGAGAGAGAGAGAGAGAGAGAGTAAAGTTATTAGAAAATAGTATGAGGGGATATTTTTATAAGAAAGGCGTATTGAAAGTAAGATACGGAAGTAATTTTTAATGACTTAAAAGTAATGCTTCTAAAAATCTAAACGTATATTTTTAATAATAAAAAAAGAAAATAGCTGGGAAATAGAAGCAAAAATACAATCAAATGATGTACAGAAATAACAATATATCAAACTTGAATTCTACTGTAAGGAAACTAAAATCTTATCAATTTATTATTTACAGCAATGTTTTTGTATATCATAGACTTTTTTGTGTAATTTATTTATTGCGGCGTGTATGCATAGAATTTTGCAGAAATTCACCTGAGGCAATAACATTGTTTTGCTACCTCATCCACCTTAATAATAGGGCAAGAATTGCAAATAAATCAAGAGCATAATGTCTCTTGTTGATTATTTTTTCCTTGACAATATTCCAAGAGGTAAATAGCGTTTCAATGAGAAGATGAATAATAGATAAATGTGTCCTTCATGTCTCTCGGAATCCGGTTTTATGACTTAAGCGTTTAATAATAAGATGCAAAGCTGCTTCTTCCTTTCATTCTTTTCTTCATATCTGAAAACTAATGTAATATCACCGACTGAAGAGGAAATTATGCCTTAAAGAAAAAGTACATATACGTAACACAGAAAAATTGTCGGAAGCTGATATAAATAATAAATAATTATTTGTTTATTTCTCTACAAAAATGCTTTCGGTGCGTTCTTTGCCACCTAAAATTATTGTTGTTGTTGATATTCTTATGTTTTTAAAATCATGAATCAGCGAGAGGGATGAAAATAATACGTCAGCAAGCAACACAATTTCATATGCGTTTTCTGATGAATGTATTTATATACATACATAAAATATTTATAAAGTAATGTTTAGATCTTTTGTAAGTACACTGCACAACATCCCTAGTCATTGTTGCAATATGAACCGATTAATAATAAAAAAATAAATTCAATGAATTTTAAAATGAGTGTCTACCAAAACACTTTTTTAAAAAAAAATTGAAACAAAGTTATAGAAACTGGAGTAAAATAATTACAGCAGAATATTACCTACTTCATTCTATTCTTTAAAATATACAAATGCTGATATTAGTTAGATATTATACATGGATAATATGAAATTATTTTTCTGGATATTAATATCGACAAATCTATGATAGAAGAACGAAAAGAAATAAAAATCGGTCTGAAACCTTGGCCGATATATGAAATCAGTTAATCTTTCAAGTTTATGAATTTATATTTAAATTAAAATATGCATCAAATGATACAGTGGCATGCACTTGTACCGTAGTTAAAAAAAAATATCATTTATTAAAAAAGATATAAAGAAAGAGGAAATCATTTTTGAAAATCAAAGTTAACAATTAATCGACATT
This sequence comes from Ascarosepion bandense, assembly GCA_037127315.1. Classification (NCBI taxonomy): domain Eukaryota; kingdom Metazoa; phylum Mollusca; class Cephalopoda; order Sepiida; family Sepiidae; genus Ascarosepion; species Ascarosepion bandense. The sequence goes on from JBBBDQ010000249.1 coordinate 4,003,563, forward strand.
ATCGGAAACTTTTGTGATTGCAATGTGTAGAGCATTAAGAGCCTTTGTCATATCCTATATAACTTTCCTTCTCTGTCTAAATGATGACTGCCGTTTAATGAAGATATTCATTTGCTAAGTGCGTCTCGGCAGAAACAATAATAAAGCATTTCAAAGCATTTAGAATTTCAAAAGAGAAATTAATCCAACAGATGCCCATTACATAAAAATCGATAAATCCACGAGTGCTTTTGCGTCCAAAGTTCTGGTTCGTTTGTTTACCGAAGTATTAAAATATTCTTTATATCTATGCCGTGACACATGTGCATAAAATACTTCGAGGATGACCACTACAATGTCCTTGTCTCACAAATTACGACTGAGTATTGAGTTCGGTCCTCATTATATGGTCCAGATATTCGGCCTTGTGCCACTTCTAATCTGCGCTCAGAAATTATTTTTCGAGGTACTTAGACATGATGTAATGGTTAGAAAGCTTCTATTGATAGTCAAATTACGACTAAATAGTGAGTTTTATATTCATTGGTGCCACATTGAAGACTCAATGAGAACATCGTCGAAAAATCTTGTGGCAAAACGATTTAAATGCGTATGAGTTTGAATTATATTAAGTAAATTGTTAAAAAGTTGTTAGTCTATTTTCAGTGAAATAAAATAATCATCTTTACTCTCACTTAATTAACCAGAAAATAAAATACATTGAATGTGAAATCTCATGCAAAAAATGTCTTTATTTTTCAGTATTGTAGCAAGTGCTATAGGTGATACACGCTTGTCACTAATTCTCAAATGACTGGCGAAAAATTGTTTTAACAGTGGGTTGCCATTACTTTCTGCGGTAGACTGGCTGCCAACCAAGGCTTTAGAAATCTATAGTGTTCCACGGTGAGAGAGTAAGTGAAAGATTAATACATTTCACAATTGCATTTGCTCTTAAGTGAATACAATGCATTCAACTTGATCTCGAACTCGAATCTTTTATTTCTCGTCCGAGCTGATATCCGCATCCTTTATTGTATAATCACATGAATCATATGGCTATTCACAATTTCTTTTCGTATCTCTTGTATAATATATATATATATATATATATATATATATATATATATATAGGCCATTCGAGAGAGAGAGAGAGAGAGAGAGAGAGAGAGAGAGAGAGAGAGAGAGAAAGAATTGAATGATAAATCAAGTTATCATAATAGTCTTTAAAGTGATCGTTAGTGAGAGCCACATATGCTTCCATTCTTCTTTCTACAGAGTCACAGACAACGCTTATGCTTTCATTAAATAATTTGAGAAGGTTGTACTGTCCAGGTTCAAGAAGGTGGTTACTGGACGGCTTTATGCCTGCCAACAATACTTTGCACCATGCCACACAAGTAGAAGTACTCAGTCATGGCTGTGAGATAATTTCTGAAACTACATAATCCCTAAACTGCAAACACTTAATTATTATGTTGGGGGAAATACGAACAAAACTCTTTGTCACGCACGATAAAATGCAGGTAAATATTATGGTGGAATTTCCAGCATAAAGGAGGAAATTGTCCAGAAGATATATTGGGGAATCCGAAATTGCTTGGAGGCTATGGTTAAAGTCAATTGCGAGTTGATTGAATTAACCTACAATTTATCTTTTCAAATTTAATTTGTGTAATTTTAGTAAATATATCTTAAAATCAGCTGTCAATATTATTTTCATTTCTGCATAATGCAGACTACAATTTATCTATAGCAGCTTTTATATAGCAAAATGTTATAAAACTACATGTAGAATATGAGAAAATCTTATAAACATTAACGAAAATGTTATTCATATATCTTAAGAACTATTGAAATAGCAAAAGTGTCATTAGATGCCTATACAAAACAAAGTAGAGTTTAGCGTTAGGTTATCAGTATCTGTCAGTTATTTTATATTGGAATCTAAGTATCTGAAACAACATTTTTATGGTTCAAGCTACAGATAAATTGTACTGATGTTCATATTACTATGAAAATGTGTTGCTGCTATTTTTACTACAAAGGTATTTCTTTATTTTTATAGTGTTATTTTTGTTTGGAGCTTACCTATTTGCATATAGCCCAGGACCTAACACTCAGGGACAGAATGAACCCTAGAAGAACGGGAATTAAAAGGTAATTTTAACCTGCACAAAACATTTGACCTCCCGATCAGAAACCTTGCTGCCGGATATGCTTTATTTTCATACTATAATCTAAAGAGAAAACCAAATTTCAACCAGAAAAATTGTAAGAAACTACTTGAATTGTATAACATAGTGAATCGTGGAAAATTTTGTTAAAAAAAAGAAATTTCTAATAAGATAAAATATTCTACCGACCAAAATCAAGAACATTGTTTACAAGAAAATAGAAATTGAAAGATATTCAATCTTGAAAATCAGAAAAAGAGATTTGATATTGAGCAAAAGAAGGCTTGAGGATTTTATACTCGTAAATCATGTTGTAGATACATACAGCGACGAAGAGATCAAAGGCGAATGGATTGTAAAATAGCGACATAGCGAATGGATTGTAAAATAGCGGCATAGACAGATGCTATTTGGTCTGATATTATTTTAAGCTTCTATTTCAAGAAATCGTTGTGAGCTATGATCACCAACCTCTTGGAGAAACAAGACCTGTAACCAATAAATATATGTAACAAAAACATCTGCCCTATCACTATGAAGAATTTGTCCAGTTTTGCCACAAACCTACGATTTGTTCTCATCATTTTGTACAATATGAATGTCATTGCTTCGATTTTAGCAATAAATGAGTTTTAATCTGATTATCACTTACGATGCTGTGAAAATATGTATAAACACTAACGGAATAAACTTTCTTGTCGTCTTCATTTAGTAGGCATACAAGATACCTTTAGGAATTTTTACACTGTTGTTAACGTTTATCTGTTTTTTATGTTATTTTATTTTTGGGGGGATAACTTAATATATCGGTATTTGACTTTGGTGTGATATACTAACAAGTGCATGATCCTATTTTGAAACCCCTATAATTATATATTAGCATAATGTATGACGTATGATTTATTATTTTCTGCATTGAGGGTATTATTTAACTCAGACTCTACTACATAGTAAGCCAAATGACAAGATTTTAAACAAAATCGACGTCAGTGGTTAAATAAAACATATTTCCAGAAAATAGCTTTTTTGTTATTTGTTTCAAAACCGACCATGAAAGAAAAGCTAAAATTCAATAATAATTCAATATAATAGTTACTAATTAGCGATTCTATATTTTATTTAGCTTAAATTATCTCTTTAAAATTTCGACACTTTTTCTGTGTTGGGAAAATATCAGAAAAAAAAAGAAATTTTTATAAGTTAAAAGCAATTCTTATATTTAGCTGCGAAACTGAAACTATTAATTCTAAAATGTATGTCTACAATTGTTATTGCTTAACATTTGAAAAAAAGTTACTGATTACTTCCCATGCAGCCACTGATTTGTAAAAACCAGCCAAAAACACATACATGTTTTGATCGTTATTAAGTTTATTCTCAAATGTATAATGTGTTACAACTTGCATTATAACCATAGACAGAACACAGATAATATTCCTGAAAATAAAAATTATCGAATGATTAAATCATCTATATAAAAATTGAAGATATATAGTTGTTTACTGAAATCTCTCTCTAAATTTTTGTATGTTCAATATGGAATAGCCTGATTACCTATATATTGACATGAAAACACAAAGAAGTTTGTTAAAATACTTTCGTAGTAGATGCTTTACCTCTAAAACAATTCAATTACTTGTTTTACTTAAATGAAGAGTAGTAATCAACTTATCAACCAATATTATCATCTTATTTCTTTAAGTTGTTTGAATAATCGGAATTTCTTTGCATTAATCACTTAACCAGTTCTCAATATAATTATTTTTTTTTAATCATCTCACCCCAAGCAAGGAATTCCACTGCCACTATTGCGCATGGGGCTACATAGGGGAAGGTAAAGAGAAGGAGTGGATAGACATAGGGAATGTCAGGAGAAAGGTGACAGATGAGTAAGGATAGCGAGGATGAGGGTCGGGCAGATGGGAAGAGTGCTTGATAGAATGGGAGCAGGTTAGTGTGTTAGGAGGTGTCTATTGACTTTACATTTAAACTCCTGGAGATTGTAGCCGTCGGGGAAGTAATCGTTTGGAAGTGAATTCCACAGTCGGGAAGTGCGAGGAAAGAAACTGTTGGAGTAGAAGTTACGGCTGCATTTTATCGGTTTCACTGTAAAAGGGTGGGATCTAGTTGCTAATCTAGTATCTCGTGCAAATTCGTATTTAGGGGGCACCAGTTATCTAATTTCATCGGAGCAGAAGCCGTGAAAGTATTTATAGAAAATCTTCCCACAAAAATTAATAACTTATTATCTTTATCATCAACCTCGTTTAAACCAGTTTTACTGCATCAGTTGGTGAAATTTTTATTTTTCCCTGTAAATATATCATGTATGAAGAGCAATATATTCATAGAATAAATCCACACCGAAGAAATAAATGCAACATAATTAATTCACTTCCTTGTTAGAGACATTTATATATATATATATATATATATATATATATATATATAGAGAGAGAGAGAGAGAGAGAGAGAGAGAGACATTCTTTTATAACATTATTAAAAGACGTGCTTTTTCCATAGAAAAAATGCAAGGAACTCCTTACAGCATAAGATAAAGTGGTTACAAACTGCAGAAAAATAATACTACGTTCAATTATTATATCTGCCTTGTTATATAAATATATATGGTAATATATATATATATATATATATATATATATATATATATATATATATATAAACTGAAAATATAGTTTAGTTTTATAATTTCTTTACGAGTCAATTTTTTTTGAATATCAGAGATAAAGACTATATAAATATAATTTAAACATTGAAAACAAAAACTCGGCGACAGACATTTTTGTAAACACAATATTCAAGATATGCTTGTAGAGTTTTTGCTCTACTATTTATACATCCTGGTCAGTCGTATATAATGGACCAAAGGTTTACTGGATTATGTTAACGGTTATTGGGTTAAAGATTATTTCATATTATTCTATAGATTTCTACTTCTTCTATGTGTCTTGTGTTTCAGGACGTAGACGATCATGGCTTTCTTGTCTCTCTATTCCTGGTGACTCTTAGCATGCTTTCTACTGTTACACCACGCAACCCTCGTTTCGTCATCCACCTGATCAGGCCCAAATATGTTATCCACTGCGTTTCCTCTGTCCTGTTTTTATCATCACTCCAAGTCCTTCTTCCGCATTGCATATCCCATAAACTTTAGTTGTCTCATCTCAATATTAATTTCCTTATCGTGTCCATCCTTTTCCAAACGCATCATTGCTCACATGCTCGATCCACGATACCTGCAAAATCTTTTCTTAAACAACATTTCAATTGCTGTAAGTTTTATCATCTTGATTTTATTGTCCAGAATTCACTACCATATTGAAATTTCGTAAAATAATTGTGAATATGAATGTAGTTAATTTATAGTTTGCATAGCATAATAAATTGCATAAATATGTTTGCAGAATGAACGGCAATTTTTAAGCCATATATACATATATATATATATATATATATATATATATATAGTCATCCGCAGAGAGATGTATGACAGCTCATCAGTACGGTTAGACATCCGATTGCTTCAAGCAAGGATTGAAACCCGACCGAATTGACATCAATCGGCGATACTGTCTCTGAGCTATAGGTGCTCGGTATTGTTATAGACAATGTAAACCCACGTCAGTAGCCGAGAGTATTCAAATTCATTACTGAATGAACGATATGTCAATGCGTTAGTAACTACTGTTTTTTAAGCCTACCATTGTTCCATAGAGCTGAATCGGGTTGTGAGAACTTAAATGTATGAAAGAATCTAATTTATTCTTTGCTCATTTTTATTTTATAATAGTGCTAATTCACAGCTAAAACGTCAGGTTCAGTAATAGAAGCTTCCAGTTTCACCAAAACCTAGTACCACCAGCAAACTCCCCTCGCTAGTGTTGCAAGTATTAGTTGAAGTTGAAAATAAATCAAAGTAGAAAAAAGTTCTGATGGCATGAATTTGTTTTAAATGAACCTCAACTTTTAGGAAGTGATCCACATCCTTGATTAAATGATCATCCACTGTGGAATGTATGCAATAAGACATGCAACATTTAGTTATGAAACTGCAACGGATTGCCAATGACTGTGATCCGTCTCATATATATATATATATATATATATATATATATATATATATATATAGATAGATAGATATAGATAGATAGATAGACAATATAAACGTTATTTTTATTTGATACCTTAATTTAAATACACGTTTTGTTTATTCTATACAGTATGTTTTGTCTATCTTCTTCCGTTTTGAAGAATATATTTAATCAATATATTTAATCTAACTCTGGACATTTGCACTATGATTAATTCAATGATTCATATGACATTAATCATTATACTTATTCAATATCTAGGCCTGTAATCAAACCTCAATAAATGGCTTACGTTAGAATTAATCTCGTCTCCCCTTCGTAGCTTGCTTTAACACTGATCTGCTGTTTAATATATTCAAGATAGATGACCTAGATTAACCTGAACACATCTTTTATCATTTCGACTCATCTCATGATTAACAAATCTCTAAAATGTTCGATATCTGATTAATATAATGTCTTATCTAACTTGTATGCATAGAATGTTTAGGGTCTAAACTGATAATATATCCTTAGCACATAGACGGTTATTTTTATTAATCCAGTGATTAATTCATATTACTTTCTTCATGACTAATGTAATTACTTGCATTACGACTAATCTAATAAAGATTAATATCCAAAATATTAACTTACTTCATGCCAAAATCAATCGTTATACTAACCTTAGATTTCCGCCTGCATTTTGATAAATCTAATGGATAATTTTACTCTCCCTTTAAATACGTTATAAAAGTGAGCAAAAATACTTATCATTTTCCGGCTTACTAAATAACTTAATGAGATATAACCTCAACATTTGACCGTCTTTATGAAAGGTGCCAATGATGAAAAACATGTTAAAACCAACAAAGCAGTCTTTCACTTTAATCAGATTGGCAGAGCACGTCTGTCCTTCTACCAGGTAATCCTTGGTCGGTCTAAGGTTACCATAGTAAATATCAATAACCAAAGCTGACACATTTGGTCTGAGGAACCTTGAAGTCCAATATTGATTAATGCTTCTCCAGGAAGCCATAAAATAGTGATTAGAGCCATTACAGAGTAAATGTGTTTCCGGGAAAGTAAGAGGTCTGTAGGAACTTATTGTGTCCAGCGAAATGCTAATGTCTGTGAAGGATGTTTCTGTTAATAATATTAATAATGATTAGAGATTTTATAGATATATTATCAGTGAGTATCTTGTGTTTTTCAAATGTTATATTATATGTTCTACACTGAAAACTGCGTTTATCTTTTAAGTAATGAAAGATAATTAAAACAAATATGCAAAAATAGATTCTTGAATACATGCACAAACGCATATACAAGCACCCCCACAAAATCATCAAAATTAACGACCACAATAGCAGAGAAAGATGACCATTCGTTGAAAGTCACGGTCCACGAGCTGACGTAAAATCGAGCTCTCTTATCATTCTTAAGATGAGACTTTGATATTGAAATATTAATGAATAATAAATAGTTAATACCGAACATTTACTTTTTCTGCCTTTATTTTACAAAACACATTGTGAGAGCATTCAAAACCTACCCATACTGATTCTTGTGTATTTTTATGCGATTGTTAGCACACTAGAAGACGGGCGAAGTAGTCATATTAGAGAGATATTGAATGCTTGTAAGAACGTAGAAAATTGAATAAATTATTATTAGAATATACATAATATTAGACATAAAAAGACAGATTTTTTCATAGGGAAAATATCCAATCTGGAGTCGAAAATTTTTCTGGTGAGAACTCTTTGTTATTAGTTCAATGCGAGTCTGTGAGCATGTGACATGCGATCAAAAATATGCAGGTCCTGAGTGGTTGATCTATGTAATGCCCTTCGTTTGGATATGTGTTGAATATAAAAATTTGATAGATAAAGATCATAAACATTTTATAAAATATTTGATAGGATGTGCCCCAAAGGTTTGATACAGAGGCTCTTTAGCTGTGCTATCACTAGAAGAATCTTCATGATAAGAAAATACGTTCTCAGATGCCTCGGTGCTCAATGCAGGCTTACCCCACAGCTCAAATACCGGAACATCCCCACTTCCTGATTTACATATATGATATGTTTAAGAATATACTCAGATCAGTTGTAAGCATATATGCCATTAATACGACGATATACTAGTGCCCCTCTAAATATCTCGACAAACAGAGATCCGCAGGTGACATATCTTTTGATCTAGTACTGACTTTTCTGTCCTGTCCCTGTCAGGTTTTACAAGGTATCTTTCCTCATTATGTACCCCAGAAATTTCAACTGGTTTTTCCTAATATTAACTACAAGTTTTCTTTTCATTTTCTCCAAAACCACGTTGTTGCTGACATGTTCTGTCGATCGTATTTTCAGCATTTTTGTAGAATCACAATTTTGTGGCTTCAAGTCCATTTTTCATCTTTGAAGGAATTAGCCAACATCTGCTGCTATAAAATGAAAGTATATCACATAGAGTTCAGCATTTCTTTTCGTTGGTTCTAATGAATTTGTTCTGTCTCTTAGTTATATGCTTGTCCTTTGGAATGTATCTTTGGCCATATATATATATATATATATATATATATATATATGTTCAGATCTCAGTGTCATCATTTGTGTCTCCTGTTAGAACACTTCCCAGATATATAAATTATGGTACCTTTTAAATGTAGAATCTTTGATTTAGAATTTGATTTAGACTCCTCATTTTGCTAATAACTTTACATTCTTTCGTTTTGTAGTTTATACTTAGTTCTTTCTTTTCGATTTCATCCACTGCATTCTGTAAGATATATTGTAGTTTGCTTTCTGTGTCTGCTATGAGCACTGTGTCATCTGCATATCTTCTGTTGTTAATATTCAGAGAGCCAGTAATGAATCCTGTTATGTCTTCTAAATCTTTCAGAATTACCTTGCGATATAAATTGAATAAATATGGTGAAAAACACATTAATGTCTTACACAATTTTCTATTTTTGATTATCTACTGTACCCGACACACAGTCAATTTATTCCGCAAACATGCATGCATAAATGTAGGTGCTTTGATTAGCTTTCGATACTCAGGATTTAACGTAAACATTTAATAATTAAAATCTTTCTTGAAGTGCTAATGTTAGCTTTAATTGAGACCTAAATGATTAAAATTACTATTTTTATTAAGCAAAATATTCAGGTGCATTTGAAATAAATATTATGTTGATTGGAATCGAAAAAGCATTGTTGGAACTATTGTCCTCAAATTTACGAAGTTTTGGATGTTGTACACTCTGGTCTTCTTCGGAGGCTAGGAATTTCAAACCAAATCCTTTATTACGATTACCGAGGTATATCAATCTTATTTCATGCGTAATACCACTTCTAGTATCTCCCTTTTATTTAACTCTATAAGTTATTTGTTCATTACTTCTATAGCCTCCATATTAAGGGAGAAAGAGGATCAGTTCCCCCTATGGGATGAATTTGAAATAGTTGAGAAAACACCATTGAAAACTACCTAAACTTATGAAATCAGCACACCCGCTAGGCTGTCTTCTAAGACGATTAATCATAGAAATGAATGCAATATGAGAACCAGTAATACGAAGTGATAGAGAAAATCATTAGCGTCGAAAATTGCAAAATGAATGCTTGTAAATATTATTTATTAAGACATTAGTCCCAAAAGTTCACATGGCCCAATAGCTATGGACTTTAGTTAGATCTAGTAGCTTGACCCAAAGAGTTGTGAGTTCAAGAGCAGGCTACCGCAGTGGTGAAAAAATAATTTAAAAAGTTAAGTGAAAGGGAGATAAATATGTATCCCTCACAAGTGGCATCACATATGAATTAAGAATAATATAGCACAGGAATCTTGATAAAAGTTTCGGTTCAAAATTACTTGCACTTTAATGTACAACCACCGAAACGTCATATACTTGTCAGTAAAATTACTGAGAACAGTCCGAATGTACATCAATATTCTCAATAGTTTTGGTCAGTTTGCAATTAATTTACGGCTTTGAAATTCAAATATAGATTAGTTATAATTATTTAGAAAATAAAAAGACTAAAAATTAAATTAATCTGATGAGAAAAAAGTATTACTTGTCTATAGCATGAAAGGTAGAATAAAACTATTTCTTAATAACGGAGCTCTGATCTATTTGACCTTTCAAATAAGTAAAGACAGTCAAGGGTTGTTATAAACTGAGTGTGCATGACTAAAATTGATACAGATTTATGAAATCTAACCGAATGTTTCGTAACAAACCATGAAACACGTAACTTTTTAATGGTATGTATCATAAGACATCCCATAGATTCAAAAATGAACTAACATGAAGAAAATAAAGTTTATTTTAAAAACTTTGTGCAAAATGACTTGTATTTTTGCCAATATTTTCAATAAATAATAATTGCAAAATAATTATTTCCTGAAAAATCTTAAAAATTTTATTAAAATCACGCAGTTATTTGACTTTTGTACGAATTCTCAAATTGATGTGTGTTTCACTGCAAAAAATGAACTGCTTAATATTATACATTTACCATACAAAGAAACACTTGAAGAAAATAATTTTCACCAAAATTTTGAACGTGTTAGAAAGGATTAAAGTAATTTGGACTTTATTCTTATTAATTATAAACATTTGTCTTATAGAGTCACTTATTTTTATCATCATGCTATTCTGTTTTTTTTTCTTATCGAGTAAATGGCGGTAGCTCCATAAATGCGCGCGAAATTGAACCGGACACTTTGTTTTACGTGCTTATTACTGCGTTATCCTGAAGTTTCTATTAGAAAATACACACGCACACAAAATGAGTTCAATTATGTTTACAAATATATGGACAGGCAGATAGGGACTGCAAAAATTGATAATTTTCAAAACACGTCTGTTAGGATATGTATGTTATTAAATGCAATTAGATATAAGGTGTATGCCAAAGTCTTCCAAATTAAAAGAAAACCTATACGAAATAAAAACAGCAGTGTAAATATTTGCTCGTATCTAATAACAATAGCACACAAATGTTTAACTTAAAACTTAAAAAAATCAACTATCTTCATACTCTTTTATTTTGACATTCAACGTGTTAAATTTACTTTATGTATCAAACATGCGCACAAATACACCAAAAAATGATGTTAGTGTACGTGCTCGACATCGCAACATTAAAAATCGACCTTGATCACAAACTATTACGTGTGAGGGGCAAGGTAAATAAAGCTTGCTCACACACACACACACACACACACACACACACACACACACACACACACACACACACACCTACAGAAAGACGCTGTAGATAACAAGGGACAAACATTTGTTCAACAACACAAGCTTTTGGAAATAATTGAAACAAAAAGCAAACTTAAATCTAACATCATGAAGTGACAGCTAAAATTTCTAAAAGGATAATGAGAAAGGAGAGCTTAGAGAATCTAAAAGAGACAGCTAAAATTTCTAAAATAAATAATGAGAAAGGAGTGCTTAGAGAATCTAATACTCAGGAGATGGTCAAATGCAAAAACGAGACAAGGAAAGCAATTTGGGACATACTGGATGGGCTTGAGAATATGTATAGTTGATTTGAGGTAGGCGAAAGTCCATGTTTGGCTACGTTCTAAAAGGACTCGGCTTATAAATCAGAAGATAAATAGATGGATGAACTGGCACGAATGCACACATGTAGGACGTGTAAAACGAAAAATAATCTACCATATAGAACAAAATAAATGGTTCAGTTCGAAATTACAATCACCTGAAATATAGCATCAAAGATGGGGCCAACAGTCCGAACAATGTAAATAGTGTAAATAATTATATACCACATCTCAGAAATACAGAATATTGTACTTTACCAACATTGTATTTAAAGATCACAAAATAATTTGCTCACATCCTAACAACAAAATGAAAACTAGAATAAATGACATGTTCTATTTTAAAATAAAACGCAGACGCTAATATCTAATATTAACACGATGTATAAAAATGTTAAGAAACTATTTTTGAACGTCTCAAAATTTTATATAAAATGTCAAAAAAAGCTGAGAAAAATCAAAGATAAAATACGAAAAAAATGCTAAATAGATAATTTTTCTAAATGAGGGAGAAACTATTTTCTCATAGATATATAACGTCTAAAAGCGAATGTGAATTAATTAATCATAATATAATTTTTTTAAAACTAACAACATTTAGAGTTTAGTTAACCCAAAAATAATAGCATCCTAAACAAGAAACAGGCATGTCAAGAATCAGTTTTATAAATGTACTAAGGAATATATAGGTAAAAGTTAGGAAATTAACTAAAAGACTGTACAAACGTAAAAGTGTGTGAAGTGAAGACAGAAATAAAAAAATGAGCAAGACAATCAAATAACAAAAAATTGTTTCTAAATCGGAGGCTCGAGCATCTTTTAAAAATACATATTGAACATTTTTCAACCGATCGGCTACGTCACTACTGACAAAATATGCTTCGTTATTTTTTTTAGAATTGTATGTAATGTAAGTTTCTAAACAAAGCAAAAATTTAGGAAAGAAGCGGCAACATACTGTATCATAATCTCCACTACTTCTTCTTCTTCTATGTCCCCTGTACTTTCAGGACACAGGAGATCATGGTTTTCACGTTTCCCTATCCATGGTGGCTCTTAGTACGATTTCCTCTGTTATACCATGCAACCCCCGTTCCGACGTCCACCTGCTCAAACCCTTCAAATATCTTATCCTCTAGTTTCCTCTGTCTCTTTTTCCTTCTATCTCGCCTGTCAGTATCACGTTCTCCAAATCCTTCGTCCTCACTGAATGTCCCAAAATCTTCAGTTGTCTTTTCCTGATGTTCATTATACATTTTCTTTTCGTTTCTATTCATTTCAACACCTCATCATTGCTTACATGCTCGGTCCATTATATCCGCAGTATTCTTCTGTAGAACCACATTTCCGCTGCTTTAAATTTTTCCTTCATCTTCGATGATATTGTCCAACATTCACAACCCTATTGAAGAACTGACATCACATAACAATGTAGCACTCTCTTCTTTGTTTCTAGTGAAATTTTCCTGTGTCTTAGTACTTTACTCAACTTCTAAATCGCGTACTTCGCCATGACAATTCGCCTTCAGATCTCTGTGTCGCATTTTCCATCTCCTATTAAAACACTTCCTAATTATTTAAATTTTTGTACTTGCTTGATTCTAATATCCCCCGCCTGTATACGGCATTTTGGGTTTTTTCTTTTTGCTGATGACCATACATTCAGTTTTCTTGCATTTTATTTTAATTCTTTTTTGTCGCTCTCTTCAGCTACCATCTGTGGGAGGTCTTGTAGTTTTTTCCGTGTATGTAATCAGCACTGGATCATCTGCATAACTTATGTTGTTCAAATTGTGGACTCTGATAACAACTCCTGGCATATCATCTAGGGTCCTCAAACTATTCTCGCGGTAGAATTTGAACAGATCCAGTGAAAAGACACATCATTGTCTTACGCCCATTCTATCATTGAAAATGTGTTGAACACATTACTTGTCCGTATGCAGGCAGTTTGTTGCCAGTTTCCTGATTGCCCCTGATGTCTTTCCCAAAAATGTCGTGTCTGCTGAACATATCCATCAATTCTTTGTGGCGTATTTTGTCGGATGACTTCCCATAATCAATAAAACATAGGTCCTTCTTCATTTGTATTGTCCTTTCGAAGAGCATCCTAAACATAAATACGGCGTTCCTTGTTACAGTCTCTTTGACAAACCCGCACTTTTCCTGTCCTATCTCTGGCCTGATTCTGCTTCTCGCTCTATTTATCAGGATTCTGACAATCAGTTTTCAATGTGACTCATTAAGCTGATATTTCGGTGTAGTTCGCATAAAAATCGACTTGCATAGATCGTCTGGTATTATAAATTTCTATATTATATTATAAATTTCATTTATTGTATCTGTAATTTTCTCTGTGACGAATTTTTCCAGGGCTATCAGCAGCTATATTACAAAGCCTCTGAACCATCTGCTTTGTTTCTGTTCAGTATGGCCATTGCAACTTCAACTGTGAATTTAATATTTCTGGTCTGTCCTCATCCTTGTGTATTCTCGGTTGTCCTCTCCTGTCGCGGAAATGATCTTTTATACATTCTTCCCACGCGGGAGTATTTTTTCTTTCTCCAATATTATCGCTCCATCCTTAGATTTTATGCATCCTGTTAAGAATCAGGTGTTTTGTCCTGTCAGATTCTCCATTCAACTGCTAAAATAAATTCTCTTATTCATACATCCGTCACGCTCACTAAGTTATTAAACAAACGCTTTCTTACGAAGATTACACTTTTCACCACATTTTTCTCCTGTTTGATATTTCATAAAGACACGCAAAGTAGTGTCATTTCTTTTTATCTTAGTAAACTATTACAAGGATTATAAGAAGTCATAAACGCTATGAAACGCTATGAAAAATTTTAAAACTAAAAACGAAAATAATTTATAAGTTTTTTATTGAAAAACTTTCTCGCGGAATTTTTTTATTGTGGTTTGATGATAAAATTCCATAGCAAAAGAACTTTTTACAATAAGTGGCTCATCGTAGCTCTGATCAGAATATTTCCTAAATTAGTGGGCTCATACCGTCGAAAACGACATATATCGTTACGTCGTAAAAATGGTGTCATCATATATATAATGATGTCCATAATATTGAGTATCTAATATTAAGTAAAAAAAAAACAAAACCAAAACAATCCAAACCCCTGAATGCGAAACTATATATATATATATATATATATATATATATATATATATGTGTGTGTGTGTGTGTGTGTGTGTGTGTGTGTGTGCGTGTGTGTGTGTGTGTGTGTGTGTTCATTAGAGAGACAATATATGAGACAGTGTCGGCTCAGTTCATTCTCTTTCAGCAAGTCAAGTTCCATACGCAATACACGCGCTTTGACTTGACTTACTAAAAGAGAATGAACTGAGCCGACACTGTCTCATATATTGTCTCACTAATGAACAGAGCCGACGATTCCACGCTATTATTTTCTCTCGCTCCATGAGCGTATTGCTCATTAATTAAAATGAATTAGAGAACTCTAGCTATTGGGCGCGTATAATATATGCGCTAAAAATCTGCCTTCTTCCACCGAACGCCCATAGCCCAGAGGTAGAATCGCCGGCTGAGGCCAATTCGGTCTGGTTTCAATCCTGGTTTAGAAAGCAATCGAAGTCTAACCGTACTGATGAGATGTGATACAGCGAAACAAATCTGTCTGCGGATGACAATATATATATATATATATATATATATATATATATATATATATATATATCTTAACTATAATAGAGAGGATAATATACTTTAAATTTAAAAACAATGTTATTTACTGATGTGAGATTAGAAAATATTCCACAAAATGTAATTGTTTTTAAACTTATTTTTAATAACATCGAAATCATTTCTTAGAACATATTTTCTCTTAGTATGCCTGATGCTTACCTCCAAGAATCTGATTAATTGGGCTCTATCCGACTAATATTTTGTGTTGATATGAAGCAACAAAAATTGTTTGAATTGCGAGTTCTGTTGTTAGAAATGCTGGCTCATTCTGTGGTGCTAGGCAATTTTTTCTCGCCATAATCTTTTGTATATCTTTATAAGCTAATCGTTCTGAACATTGCTGCCATATCTTCTGATATATATTGAAGTTTTCTTGAACAAAATAATAAAAAAAAAGAACTATATTAATGTTTCTCATCGCACTTATGTAATTTTCTATATCTTTTCTATAAATACTTTCCTGGTAGTTTTCCTTAAGAATTGGCATCTATAATATCGGCATCTATAATTTATAAATTTAAGCGCAGGACTAGATTGGCTGGATGTGCGTGGTAGGTTAGTGGATATCAGATATTCGGAAATCAGAGAGCCTAATCTTCTCCTCTTTTATCATGTGCCGTTCCTTTCCGCACGTAGATAATCATGGATTTCCATTGGGCTCAGTCTCTTGTCAGAATCAATAATTTTTTTCATGGTATCACTTTAAATCCCTGCCCTCAACCATTTCCTTAGATCTAAGAATTACTTCTCGAACTGCATTTCCCTGTCTCTTATTTCATTTATCCAACCTGAGAGTATCAAGTTTTCCAGGTCTTCCTTCTTCATTACGGGTTATAGGAACCTCATTTATCTCATTCTGATATTTATTCCATTTGATTACGTTGCATTCACATACGCGGAAATATACTTGGGCAAGATATAAATCCGTTAATCCTCCTTCCAGCTATGGGTAAATAGCAGGATATATTGGGTTCTCTAGCCTTAGCTGGCAACCAGTAGACCACAGAAATGAATGGCAAACAACTGCAGGAAAATCATCTGCCCAGTCACTCATATCTCTTCGAGACATGATCGCCCATGCGTGTATCACGTTTTGAACTTAAAATTCAAGATCGCCTAAAAAAATAACATCGTATAATAGTTGACATCGATTAAGGTAAGTGTAAGTAATATGATAAGTTTATTTTCTTCCAATCCTCTTGAAGGAACACATTTTCAGTTTCTTGTCGCATTGATGTTAAAAAATCTAAATCTAATAATAATTTTAATAGATTTTTCTCAGATTCTCTAACACTTAGTCACCTTTGAACGTCTTAGTGGCTTTATTGCCTCACTTGGAATGAAATGATGAAACAAAATATATTACATTATACATCACGTTGTAATTAATTTCTAACGTCTGAACTCTTTTAATTGAAATTGAATCACTGCATATAATATTTCAGAAATGCTTTTATTCGTATATGTTCTTGTTTGAAACACTCCAGGTGCTATAGGCAGAGTTGCCATAAGCTTTTCCTTTTGATACTAATATTCCAAGTTCCGAGAATCAACCCGATATTCTGTCAAAATCAACCTTTAAGCTGATTTACAGACGCACACGTGGATTATTTCCCGGCATCTGGCGCTAGGAAGATTTTCGCCCGACTTGTAGAAACTTCCCATCCACTTTACGTCCGTTGATTCATTTCAGATGAAGATAATGCAAAGTCACTTTAGGCGTCTGTCTGACACGTGCAGGAGGATGTTTAGCAGCCGACGTCATTAAAGACCTATATGACAGACCCAAGTATTTCGAAATGGAAATGGACGTATGCAAGTATCACTTGAATGAATTCGTCTTCCACTAATAGGTATTAATATATATGTTGTATGTCCATCAAATGTAGACACATTTTATATATATATATATATATATATATATATATTGTCTGCCTAGGGAACTGTCGCCTTAGTCACTTCAAACTACTCTTCATAAACACCTATATTAACGACGCTTCCAATTTCCTGAATCATTTTAAGTAAGTATTTCAAGATAAAAAAATGAAACTATGCTTAGAATCAGAAAGAAATTTGTAATTTTTGCTAAACCTTAGAAATAAAGAGTGGAGGGAGAATTTTACACACAGAAGATAGATTTCAAATTACAGTCTCCTGTGACGAATAACGTTTGATATGTGTTTCTTACGTTTATATTACAATTACTTTTACATTTTATATTTCTAAGTGTTTTATAACATTTTTGTATTATCGCATATAATTTACTAATTTCAGTAACGTATTTCACGTTGGTTGCCATGTGACGATCGAGATGCGCACGAATTTCAAAAGATATCAGAAAATGAGAAGTTCATTTACGAGAGAATTGTTATGTCGTCGGAGTTAATGCATTTAACATTTAAAATAATAAATTTGTATCTAACATTAAGTGCGTAAGACTTTCTATACACGTGCGAATAATATTTAAAATAATTGTCACACACTTTAACGGTGATATCTTAATAGCATGAAATGTTAGATGTGAGGACAAATGAAACTTTCAGCCCTGTAAAAATGCTTGAATATAGGTCATATAATCTGCTATACCAATACGATAATACCACTTTAATATAAATAACTGAAACATTTGATCTTTTGTAAATAGAACAAAATACATCACAAAGTTTATCCTAATTTGGATGCCAATGTACAGCATCATATTTGGATATTAGAAAACAATCATAAAATGTAAAATCAGACAAAAGTGAATTGTATCAACTATTTCTACATGAATATATATTATAGAAAAGAGTACACAGTTTGTGCGTTTATTTACTACCCTTTCAATACACGAGATGAAGTTTTCTTGCATTTAAAACATTGTCTATCAGTCTGTCATATCACATTTTTAATTATGTAATTATCGACACAGATTTATGCTTATATTCTTTGAGATGCATCTAATATTTTCAAAACAGTTTTATAAAGATGGTTCCTAATGTATTTATGACACACACACACACACACACACACACACACACACACACACACACATATATATATATATATATATATAATGATTATCAATTATATATATATATGTGTGTGTGTGTATGTGTGTGTTTTTATCAATAATATACTTATATGATGATTATCAATTATATATATGTATATATATATATATATAAATATAATGATTATCAGTTATATCTATGTGTGTGTGTGTGTGTGTGTGTGTGTGTGTGTGTGTGTGTGTGTGTGTGTGTGTGTTGTTTCGAAAAGTCCCGGAGATTATCGTAACGTTTTAAACAAACGAGAGGTTTAAATTATTTGTTTGAACATTAATTTTAATTGATACTTGTATTTAAGTAGATATATTGTTTTTCCATAAAAAGTATTGTTATATATTTATTTCACCAGCCTGATAATTGACGATAAATTTTATTACAAAATTCTGTCATTCGGCTGGATTTGATCACTCGACTCCTATCAACATTAAAGAAGTCATTAACTGAATTTGTGCGTCTTCGATTACTGGAACACGATTGTTTGCACAGTGCAATAAAACAAATTAAATATGTCGTTCATTAAAATCATTTCTTTAATCTTCGTGATATTCCCTAATATTTTATGTTTAGAGTTCTTCACGTAAACGATACATTTTATAGCAGATATGATTATTTACGTTGAATAGAAAATTGCGTTATATAAAACTTTATTTGACTTTGACTATATTTTATTTGTTGTCACATATTTACTCAAAAATGTTTACATATTGCGTTGAAGCTGTTAAAAACAACGCTCTGAATTGTTGACGCGTTGTTGTTTGTGATCGATTGTGAGCAAATTCAGCACCCACTTTAAACAGAGCATTCTCATTGACAAATGTTTACGCAAATTGGTGAATACTCAGCCTACTGATATGTTAAAATCCCCTGCTATTTAACGCAACTTCAATTTTCGATAGACCATAACGTGATTGTAGATATATTTGTATTTTTTTTTCGGGACTACTGCCGATGTTGGGCAAAATGAGTGTTCAGCAACATTTCTGTTTCTACGACCGCGTTTCAAGTCAGCATACTTCTTCTTAACCGTTGTTTCCGATGGAGCAGTGTCCGTATAACACTTAGGAACCCATTGCTTTGTTTGAACAGTATTTTGCCATTAAAAAAATTATCAACACATGAAATTCAGATATTATCATTGTTTTGAAATTTTGAAAGAGTAGTTTCACTTAAATAACTGTAATTTCTAATCTAATAATTTGATTATGCTTAAACATTGACACGTGTTATTTGAAGGTTAGTACTTTTGTAAAAACTATATTAATTTTTAATTACTCTTGACATCTACATGTTAGGCCCGGGACTTTTTGAGAAATGTGTTAGTCTCTCATCGAATATAACTTTTCAGTCATAAGGTTTTGTTCACATGTCAGGAAAGCTTATGTTTTCTCCAATATTTGTTGATTTGTTCGAATTTTCAGCGGTCAGCAATATGTGTAGAAGAAACGTTTGTGAAAACCTAATTTAAGAAGTAATCTTCAATCGCAAATATACAAATTTTCATAATTTAATTACAGAGTGTATGAATAATTTTTGTTTTCCTTTAAGTTGAAAGAAACATGTTACAAAGATTCTCTCAAAGAAAATTCAACAAAAATATTTTGTTTTTCCATTTACATAAAAAATATATTGCGTTAGTATAGAGTGAAATATATGCATGGATTTAGGATACGAATGTCCACGACTTAGGTTCGCTACGCATGCATATATATAATGTAAGTTAGTCTCCACTCAAACTTTTTGACGAATAAATGCTATACTATCCCGAGTGCTACCATTTCGCATTGATTATTCATCTCGCTCGCGTATTTGCTTCATATAATCTAGTTTATGAAAATACTTTAAAGGGAGAAATAATTTACAAGAATTAACTTTGTATTGAAGAAGATAATTTGAGTATGCAATCATTTGAGAATTTTTAATCACGTTTGAGATTGCGTCGCTGATTGTTTAATAAATGCTAATGTAGAAAATTTTAATTTAGAGTTCGTCAGAGTTTATATTTACAACAAATTGTGGTGATGTTTGTAGGATTCTACATGTGAACAGAATTGAGGTTTTACTGATACAACTTGAATCTATATATATATATATATATATATATATATATATATATATATATATATATCACAGTAAACGATCTAATCGTTAGACTGACTGTTGAAAAACGGTACGGAATATGCAGAGGCAACAAAGAACTAAGTATTTCCAAATTATCACTACTTTATTGTCTGACAAAACCAGTATGGTTTAAACCTAGTTAGCATGTATGGTGTAAACATTTTGTAATTATTTAATAGGATATTGAAATTCCGTCACAGTTTACAGTTTCCAATTCAATAAATATAGAAGAGATTCATGCAATATTTTAATTTATCATTTATATTACATATATATATGCGCGTGTGTGTGGGCTGTCTTGTTTAGGAACTTACTTTATAGGCATTATGAGCTGGTAATCCTGTTGTCCAAACATTCTATATTTATAAACGCTCAAACTGCAATGCCGAGCACTTTTCTTTATTTAAGTATAGCATATAGATTTATATTATGAATATTGCTTCAAGATAGGTCGTCACATATCTCTCAAATCCGCTGATGCATGAATTTTATTGTACAGAACAACAAATTTTATTCTTTATGTGCAAGAGCTGGAATGGCTCTAGGATTATTGGTCAAGTTATTGGTACTAGTAAGTGTGTACATTTCTAAGCCTTCAGTCGAGGTCGGCTGGAATATATCAGTTGACTCCGTTATACATATTTCGAAGTGGTGATGACCTTCTTTGCTCGATAAACTCTTGCCAAAACAGGAGGTTATCTTCTTTATTCAGTTCTTAATATATTGCTAAATTTAAAATTTTTCAATGCCAAAAACAGTGACAATATTGGGGACTTCGATTCTTCTCCTTCTGTATACACTGGGAATAAACGTGAAAGAGAAGGATTCTAGTAGTCTTCGTAAGCGAATAAGTATGACACTAGATTCAAGACCACTGTTTGAAGTATTTAGCGTGAGTTCAAATTATAGTACACTGTCTCGAATGAAAGTTACATATATATGTATATTAAAAGACGAATGTATACCGAGAAAAGCAAAATATGTAATTTTTTAAAAAATATTTCTCTCATAATACTATGTAAAGTACTATATAAGAAATATGTTATTTTGGTGTTATAAATTATCAGTTTGATTCAATCAATGTCCGTTTCTAGGAGATTGTTGTCACGAGTATTGCATATTTATATAGTAATCATGCGTAGACGCTAATAATACATTCCCTTTAAAAGTATTTACGTTAGTCATTGCAAGTCAATGAAAGCGTACACGGTAGAACAACGGAGAGAACATGTTATCCTGAATGACCGAACCAAACCGCATATAGCATAAATCAGTCAGTTAAGTGCCATATGTGATGCACGCTTTGGCGATCATGTCTCGAAAGAGATATGACTGACTGGGCAGAAGATTATCCCGCATTAGGTTGCCATTGCTTTCTGCAGTAGACCGGTTGCTGACCAAGGCTATAGAACCCAATCTATCCTATTATTTAACCCATAACTGGAAGGAAGAGACGCGTTAATACCTTTCCTAAGGGTATTTATACGTAAGTGAATGCAAGAAATCCAACTGAAATTCGAACTCTGTTCCCCGATTTGACATTCCGTGTTGATATCCATTGCACCACAACGCACATCCATAGCATAAATACCATTAGAAAAATATACAAAGCGGTTGCTTTGCTTTCCCCAAACCATCTTATTTACTAAATCTTGCATCAACCAATTTTTAAATCACAGTAAAATGCTTTAATGTGGAAAATATTCTCTAAATAAAACCTTAAAAGAGTACGTTAGAAGGTAATTTTACAAAAATACCCCTGCAAAATGTACTCAATATACTTCAAACAGCTACTCTCTAAAGCATATTGCGGAATATATAAAACAGTGAATTGTACTGTACTATTTATTTTGTAAAATAAAATGGATGAACAGAAATACAGAAATTATTTTTAAATTCTATACACTTCCCTTTCGTAAGTGAATTTTCAGACAACATTTCTCACACTATTAGCAGGATATGTTTAAAATGTCTCACTATACAAATAAGAATTATATAACAAAAATCAAAAATGAAATAATATCAGACATATTCTTTACATAAATTGATATTTTCTGGAAAAAGAAAGATGGGATTGACATTGGACAATAATAATATGAGCTACTTCTAACTGATTGGAATCAGATTAAGGAATACCCAAGTTTCGTCTACTATCTTCAGAAATTTGATTAAATTTTCCAGTGTGCGGAAACAGATAATTTTGCAGACTTATCTGCAAATCCACTCACATTGTGGAAAGTACACACACACACACACACACACACACACACACACACACACACACACACATATATATATATATATATATATATATATGTGCATATATATATATAGAGAGATAGATAGATAAGAAAGCAAAAATGAATGCAATATCTGTGTGTTTGCTCGCAAGATTTTATCAGTGTAAGCTGAATTTTGGTAAATTAAATTAATCTGCCTTGATGTCAATGAATTCTACCAAATATCATGTTTCAACTTACGCTTCTTTTGAAAGGTTGTTTTCTTTTTCGCATTTTCCTCTTTAGCAATCGTTAGCATTAATGGCAAAAAATAACTTTTTTTATTCTTAATGAATTCAATGTTTTAAATAGTTATTTTTTGACGTAGGATCATTTGTGCTATAATAACGGTCATTTTAAAAATCTAAATCATATATATGTCGCAATCGATTTTCTTTGCAAAGATGTAAAATTAAAATTACTTTCTTTTCTTTAGAATGCGCGTTGCAAAATGCTAACATCTGAATGAACTGAATTCTAGAGCTAACACAGAAAAAATATTAAATAAAAAATGTTAATTCCATGAAATGTTTATTTTTATTAAAATATTTTATTTAAATATACGTGACGAGAAAAGTAAATAATCACCTCGAAAATAATTCTATTAGCGTATTTAACACAAAGAGGGAGAAATTATTCGACAGTGCATTTTTAGGATTGGTATCTATGATCTGAGGATGTGCGTGCTGGTCCAGTAGATGTCGGCTCGGAACAAGAAATCGGAGAGCCGAGTTGGTAATTCCAGATGAATTCATTGCATTCACTTAGGCGCAAATACCCTTGGGAAAGGTATTAATCCGTCTCTTCCTTCCAGTTATGGATTAAAGAACAGGACAGATTGGGTTCTACAGCCTTGGCTGGCAACCAGTCTACCGCAGAAAGCAATGGCAGCCTAATGCGGGATAATCTTTTGCCCAGTCAGTTATGTCTCTTTAGAGACATGAACGCCCAAGCGTGTTTCACATATGGCACTTAACTGACTGACTGATCTATGGTCATATGTACGGAATTACAGTTCTGTAATACGAAAGGTTTTTGTTGCTGTGCACATACAGTTTAAGTTGGATAAATGTTCGTTAATTTATATTTATAATTTTGCGCATGAATTGTGGTTGTTTTGCTTTTGTCAGCTGCACAGGATTAGTTGAGCACAGTCTTTAAGAAAAAGAACAACATGTCGCAATTCACTCCGCCATAATTTTGGAAAATCTATGTTGTACTACTTGGCATTCTTGCTGAAAGTTCCAATACCAACAATTCAGAATGATTAGATGTCAATCTGAGAACAGTGCAAAACTTTCGGTAAAACTTGCAGTATATGTTCTGTCAACATAATCTTATTTGGAGTGATCACTAGTGACGTTATGTCTCATTTCACCATCGTCATACCCAAACAAGGGGGCCTACATAAAGTGCATTAAGGAGGAAGTATTTTTCTATTTCAAGAGGATAGCTACTGGAAGAAAGTAAGTCTGAAACAAATCCTGGACCTGGACAACGCAATCATGGCTGATTTCGGAGTCACCATCTCCTCTTACATCAGACTACATTACTCCCACGTCAGCAATATACTTGATTACTTTTTGAACGGTGAAGTTGCGTGAGTAATCAACAAAATTGTTTCAGCAACAAAGATACAAATGAATGCAAGTATTCTTTCGA
Organism: Ascarosepion bandense; assembly: GCA_037127315.1. NCBI lineage: Eukaryota > Metazoa > Mollusca > Cephalopoda > Sepiida > Sepiidae > Ascarosepion > Ascarosepion bandense. The sequence goes on from JBBBDQ010000249.1 coordinate 4,028,241, forward strand.
AGTTGCCTGAAGGTCGTGGTTGAAGTCAATGGCGACTTGATCATTTAAACTTACTCGTGTAATTTTGTTATATATGGTTTCCGCTTCACCATGTCTACTGCTGATATGCTAAGGACATCAATGTGTATATTTACAGGGCAACGGATAAAAAGGGCGAAGTTCGAGCTATTGCATTGGATACGTGATTAGCTTTCAACAGAGACTGGCATTCTGGCCTTCTACGCAAGCTACGGGGCTATGGTATAACTGGAGGACTGTTTGATTTAATCCAGTCATTCCTTTCAAATCGCGTAATGAAACGTAGTAGTGAACGGAGATGCTTCCCGATAATATCATACAAATGTGAGGGCATTTCAATAATTTATTCTAGGTCCTACGGTTTTTCTGATCTTTATTAACGATCTCACCGGTGTAATCAGATTCAAAGTAGGCATCTACGCTGAAGACGATCCCGTTTACTCTCACCTCGATCTAAATTTCTACTGAGTGTGACAAAGCGAACCTCGCTGCTGAGCTTGAAAAGGACCTTTTATCTGTGGGGTACTGGGATGAAAAATGGGATGTAAATTTTAATGCTTCCAAAACAAACCAATCCTACCAACCAATTAGCAGGGATCAGGCTAGTTTCACTGAAAGCAAAACACTGCGCTTCCTCGTCCTAAAATCTCAGTAGACCTCAAATGGAATGACTACTTCATATCTGCAGCTAAATCTACTGCTATAAAGGTCGGTTCATTCTGTAAGTCCAGGACGTTTTCCAGCCTGAATCTAACCTGCACATATATAAAGCTACCATCCACCCGGAATTCTATTCCGTATACTTGCTTCCTCGACAGCTACAGTCTCCAAAGATTTAAATGTAAGGTCAATTGTTATCTGCTATATCTGACTCGCATACTTTCACTCATGTTCTTTTTTCCGTCAACACTACTCTCACCACACCAGTATACCCATTCTTCTCTGACACACTTCCTGACACTCCCTATAAATTTCTCATCCCTTTACTAATATGTAACCTCTGTACATCAGTAGCAGTAAAACTACCTTGCTTGGAGTGAAATGATTAAAACGTTATCTTTTAAAATGAGATTCCAATGTTTTAATTTTTGGATAACTTAGACGACAATTCATTTAACGCCCCCTGTAGACTTGGGAAAATACTTACCTGAACAAATAATGACTCAGAAATAAGTGATGCAGAGTTATGATTTAACAGGCATTCATCAAGATTAGTTCAAGTCAAATCTTGCACATTTCCTTATTAAAGTCTTGATAAGAAAATTTTGCATAAAATACACTCAAATTGTCATTTGAATTAAGTTGATCTAATTTTAGAAATGACAATGGCGATTTTGAAAATGTGGAAATGACCGAAGCAACACCAAGATTTAGTCAACTTAGAAAAATTAATGTGCTCGGAATATCAAAGTATGCCATCCACGTGCACTAGAAAAAATATGCTAATTTTGTAGTATGAGAAAAAACACGAAGAGGCTTTCAAATCCATGGAATCAGATCAATGTCTAATGAGCATATCAGTGAACCATTCAATATTAACAGTTTTTCAAAAAAATGGATAGCACTCACATTATTACTGAATTGTGAAGTTTCTCATTAAAAAGGATATCAATTAAAAGAAAACATAATTGAGGCATTGCAGCAAAGACCACACTTAACAAAACAATAGCAGCAAAATCACAAAAAATAATACAATGAATAAGATGAAAATACAAACTAAAGAAACATGCATTTTGTTTTGATAAAAATGAGTAAAAATAATATGCCTCGTCAAAAATAAAATAACTTATTTCTACTCCAATTTTTTGTGCGAGGAGAAACTGATGCAAGAAACAATCGAAAATATAAGGTAAATATCGTAAATTACTTGACGGATATCTAATGGTTAATATACAATGGTACATACATGTAGCTAAAAAAATTATGTCATTTTGCTGAAATCCTATCAGAGTAAAAATGGATATATTCCATCATAATAGATGATTTTGAAATCGTTCTTGTGTAAGAAAGACGATCGTCAATTATGAAAGCTTTGCAGTGTTAAAAAACTAAGCTGCTCAAAAAACCGGCCTTAACAAAACCGAACATATGTTGGGCGAGTTAGAGACATGTGTACATTAGAAAGCTAAATAAATTCGTAAAAGTTTGAGATCGCACACAAGATTTATAGAGTAACTTTCTCGGAAGAAACTATTTTATTTCTGCATGTTAAGTCGAATTGCTGTTTGTGTCAGTAGGAGCCATAATGAATACACATTTCGTGAGTTGCAGTAGATCTATTCAATACATGTTAATTTTATTCCATCATGCGTTCAAGCCTGTGCAAAGTACTGGTGAATGTGACAACCTGCATTACATAAATGAGGAAACAATAGATTAATTTCCTAAAATTACTTTTTTAGAGGTCTCAAAGTGAAAAACTAAGTCTCGAGTTCTTGGCCAAAAAGAAGTAAGAGATACATAGATTGATAATATGAAGAGTCGGAATATTTCACGGTCTTTGTAAAAGCTTGGACAGTAGAGGATGAATTCCTAGAAACGGAACAGCAAGAATCAGAGAGTTGGCCAGTTTTATTAACAGATTTAACATATCATATTTGTATTGTAAAGATTGAGGAGAACAGGAGTCAGTTCAAGAAAACATTTCTTTAGTACATGTGCAGGGATTCTGTTGAGCCTTCGTGTCTTGTGGCATCTAGTAACAAAAATAGACGATAAAATTATTTGCATATTTTTCAGCAGAGTGAAATCGGGTAGAGATAGTCCAGATGAGTTGAGTGTAGAGCTAGAAAAGAATTGCCGAGTAAAGCTTTTCGCTTTATCTGCAGTAGACGTAGACGAAAAAAGAAAAAAGTGAACATTTGCTTTATGTGTTTTTGCACACACAAGCATAGCTACCAGCAATTATTAGAAACAAAATTTATAAGGTTATACCGTGTCATATTCTTTCAAAGTATAGCGAAACTCGGAACACGCTTACATTCACTACGAGTAGTGACAAAGAGTCATATGTTATAATCGACCTTGTAGTTCTACTATAGCCGGAAAAATATTGCCGTTAACTCTAGTTGCTGAACAGGCACTAAGAAGAATATTTCGGTTTCTCTTGGGATTTTCATGCTTGCATAAAATCTTTGATGCCATCTTTTACCCAGAATTAGCAATTTGTGACTCATTTCTCTACAAGATTTTTAAACATATAATTCCAAGGTACACCAACGAAAATCAGAAAAATGTTTCACAATAACTCTGTTGGTAACAGAAATATGATATGTTAAATCTGTTAATAAAACTGGCCAACACATTTTTGTTGCCCAAGATTTCTAGGCTGATTTACACTAATTCGAGGGTGCTGATTCCGAAAATCATTTTAATTTGTTCTCATCAGGTCAAGTTTTTGAGAAATTTGCTATTTTATACCGTTTTTTACCTTAAAATTAGCTGTTCCGCCTTCCTGTTTTGAACCGATTATCTCCCTTTAAGTTACTCTTAATTAAAAAGTTACTTTCTTCCTTTTGTTGATTTCTGGGTCAAGTAAGGTTTATTCTCTTAATGTTAGAAATTCATTTATACGTCAGACAGGAAATAATTAAGCTGCATTATTTTACTTTTGTTGCAGATTTTTGGAGCACAAATTAAGTAAGGCCACATTCTCTCCTATGCAACGTTGTTTAAACAATCCAGATGTGTTGTTTTGCTATATTTGCGGGGAATATACGTTGCAATTCAACAGGAAAAGGATAAATGAATTTGTGAAGTGTGCTTATTTTGCTTACTTCAAAGTAATGGTGGGTGATCAAGATAAAGCATGAGCATCCCATACTGTATGCAAGCAATGTGTTGAGCATCTTCGACAGTGGACTTAAAAAGGATAGAAAGTCACCCCGCTTTGGTAATCCAAAGGTCTGGCGTGAACCGAAAAAACATTTCGATGACTGCTACTTCTGTGCAGTCCAAACGAAAGGAAGAACAGGAATTCGTTGGTTTATCCAAACTTCAATTCTTCAATTAGGCCAATTTCTCACTGCAATGAAATTTCTGTTGCAGTGTTTAAAGACTTGACCGTATTAGAATTGCCTGGTTCTGAAGAAGACCAAGCCTCTGGTTTGTCCACTGACTGAAGTGAAACCACTGTTTCAGATATCGGTTTTCCTCCCTCTTCAATACCACAGCTTTTCTCTCAGGGAGAACTTAATGATCTGACTAGAGATTTCAAAGAATCTTCTGAACTTTTAGCTTCGGGATCAAAGACACAAAACTACTTCAGCCTGGCATTCTCAACAAACTTCTATAGAAAACGCCATATTGAATTCATGCCATATTTCACCCAGGAAAACGACATAGTATTCTGCAACGACGTTGCCAGCTTGGTGTCCAACAGTATGATCCTCAAGATTGTTTACTAATAGATTCTGATTTTAGTTCTACATACTCACGCAGAAAGAAAGAAGACTACTGGATTTTAAAATTAAATACATACAGGTTAGGGTTAAATAGGGACTTAGGTGTTTTGAATCTTTATAAATAATTCAATAGTTAAACATTTTTAGATATACTTAAAAAATTTTCTTTAAAACAACATTTATAAGTATTATTAAAGATAAGTTTACGTTTACAAATATTAAAAAAATCTGTCGCTTTCTGCGTCACGTGCTGTAAACAATCTCTCGACGAACGCTCCTCGCGAAAACGTTTCTAATTTAAATTTTAAAATAATTTGTTTCTGATGAAAGGCCGAGGACGGTCTGAAATATCAAATATAATAATAGAAATAAATAAATACTGTAAAAAAATGCATTTTTTAGTAGCTTTTCATATATATATATATATATATATATATATATAAATGCTTAAACGTCTTGGTTACCGTGTAGATTTACTGTTGCAATTATCATAATTATCACTTGATTTTTGTATGATATATTAAGTGTTCATAATGGTATTTGCGTCGCTACACCAGTTTCGAGTTTTAAGTAAAGTCTCTAAAGCCGAACAAAATTGTCATTGTCACATGTTGAGATAAGTTTGCTTTTCTGATGGACAATATAATATGTATAAATAGAGAAGTCAAGTTGTAAGTAGGTCAGAAAGTTCAACTTTTTTTTCACATTCGCACGTTAAGTTTCTCATGGAGCCTACGTTGTCCGTAAAATATATTTTCACTAACTTGCGAAATTTGATTTCGTCGTTATACTTCAAAATTAATATATCATACTAAAGGAAGCAATAACTATAATATTAACAACACTAATTCTACACTTCAGTCAAAACGTTCAGGTGTTCTCACAATTTTCTTCTATACCAATTTCTATTTTTGGAAACAATCTTTATATATATATATATATATATATATATATATATATATATATATAAAACTACTAAATGTCGAAAGTTTAAAAATGTATTTATGACAGTATTTATTTATTTCTATTATTATATATATATGTTTGATATTTTAGACAGGCCTCAGGTTTCATCAGAAACAAATGATTTTAAAATTTAAATCATTTGTTTCTGATGAAAGGTCGAGGCCTGTCTGAAATATCAAGTATATATATATATATATATATATATATATATATATATATAATAACAGAAATAAATACTCTCAAAAATACATTTTTAAACTTACAACTTTTTAGTTTTTTTTTTTTTAGTGTTTTTAGTAAATGGCAGCCGCTTCTTTTTCATTTCCATAGGCAATCTTTGTTTTTTGGCAGATTTCCGTCTACATCAATGGCTGTGAAACGCTTTTCGGAAAATGTGTTTCATATGAGTTTAAATTGTTCAGCATGGCACAAAGAGGGAATTTCAAATTTCAACTTCCTTTGCAATTGTGCCACTGCATAAAATGATGTCAAATGATCTTTAATTCTAAATAGCCTGGCCGCAAGAAAGGAAAATGTTTCTTACTTTTAATATCGGATCATAACCACTAACAAAACAGATTAAAGGTAAGAGAGACAGTGGAAAACAATGAATAACATACTTGATGCCCATGAGAAAACGGATGACGGAATAGCGTTTATAAATAAAGGAAAGATATAATTTATTTAAAGTTGCCAGTGACTGAACATTGTGGAGAGTCATGATCGGCTACGTCTTGAGGTCGAAACGACGCATAATAAAAAGATTAATACTACAACTGATCCTGCTGTTAATATGAGCGCGTAATCCGTCAAGAACAGATAATTGTTGCTTTCATTATTCAATGTTTAATTAACTTTCATTTTACACATATTTAATGCCGATTCACGTATCTTCCTTTAACGTGCTGACAGCGATATGATAATTGTGAGAAAATATTGTCTCATATGTTTTAAATTTTGGGCTAAGGACAAATAAGAAACATAATCATGCAGTACGTGGGCGTACAGATTTTGAAAGCGGATGCAAAAATAAAATTTAAACAAATTTAATATATTATTCTAATACGGAAAGTGTGTGACAAATTTCTTCCTGAACAAATCATTTGGTTTCAGCTCAATTTTGACAGTTCTTTCGAATTTTATAAAGATCAATCTTTTTACATGCGATTGAAACATGGAAATGGTAATTATGACAGTAGGCTTTTCTATGCAAGAAACATTCGGCATTTCACTAGGAAACATTTTATAGTGCAGTAGATTAAAATGCATAAAATGGTCTAATTAAAAAAGACTTTTAGATAACTGTACTTCACAAGAACACTAAATAATTATATTGATGCGCAATTTCATTCCAAGACATCGAATGAATAGCTTACATTTTCATTGTATTTTAATTTTCATTTCCTAGCTTTTTTGCTGCACATTTCTGTTGTGAATGTTGCAGCGTTGAGTAACGAATTTTGTTATTTCGTAAACCCGTTTTAGTAGCGTCGTTCTACACAATTTAGTGAACGATCGTTTTCTTATGTTTTAAAGAAGTTATCCGTTTACAGTTATTTATAATAATTGATTTCAGAAAACGTTTCTATATGGATTATTGTTTAAAATTTTATCAACGCCATGCAGACTAAATTAAAATTAGAAAAATGATTCATACAAAGAGATATATGAATTGTTTATAATTTATCAATTCAACCCTCTGAATTTAAATCTATTATATATATATATTAAGCGGTGATATATTTCTTAATTTTCTTGGTATAAAAAATAAGTTTAATTTAATAACTTAATTCAAAAAGTGCGATGTTAACAAAAACATTTAAAATATTAATTTAATTAGCGTAGTAGGATTAATTAATTTTGCACTCAACTCAAATGTATAAAACAGTTAATTAGTTGAATTTTATCAGAATTTCTGACATAACGGAATGTTTTGTTTAATTTTTCTTTAATTGATTAGATTAATCAGTAAATGAATTTTCTAAAAATAAATGGTGATTGGTCAGTTGATAAAATATATACACTAGTCAAAAGATAAAATATTATATATATTTATTCTCACTGCTTGCCTTATTTATACCAAGTACTTTTTATATCGGTATGCACATGCAAGACAGTAAAAGGCAGCTATTAGACACATGTGGTTACATGGTGTGGAAGGATTAGAAAGAATATGATTTATTAAAGAGGAAAGCTTAATCAGGGAGACATTAAATAACCATTGCTATTGTTTGTAGACTTTTGCGTACTAATGTTATCTGGGAAGCATGGTGCCGTAAATAATTACCAAAAGTGAGAAAAGATACTTAGAACATAAATTTAAATATATCCATCAAAATGAGATGACAATGAGATGACAATATCAATCTAATACTGCACTTGAATTCAAACATTTAGCTACCAAAGCGAATAGATCATCCAAACAATTACCATGAATGTATTTATAGAAAGACAAAAATATGCTTATTTAATGGCGATAGGAAACTGGCTAAACTAAGCCGTCAGATCAGGACAAATAATATTGCTGATACTTTTATATTATTTATGTATAAATTTATTTCCTGTACGATACATATTACCCTAACATTTTTTAATTTTTATTTTTTATTACAGATCCAGTGCACCATAAAAATTGAATAAGTACGATTTTGTTCAGAAGAAATGTGTCATAAAAGGTTTCTAAATAACGTATAAAGACAATTCTCACTGTTTTCTAATTAATCTTTATACAGTTATGTAACCCCCTGCACATCAGTGGCGTTTCCGCCTTGCTCGGGGTGAAATGATTAAAAAAAAAAATTAAATCCGCTTTGCGTTCCTTAAACCCTACTCTAATGGGCATGTTTTTATTTGGATACTTGTAATATAAGCTTTGAGTGCGAAACCAGCAACAGTTGACGATCTCAGAGAAGAAATGTTGAGATAATGTCTCGGATTTCCAGAATAAACGTTTTTGCAATGTTGCAGAATCCGTTGGTCAGAGTTTTCAACTCTTTTAAAAAATGGTAGTCGTCAATATGAACATTTATAAATATGAGTTTACCGTATTATCCGGATGCAAGACGCATTTTTTTAAACTACGTGTCCGTGTTCCAAAATGAATGTATCAATTATCTCAATGATAGAGATGATAGTGAGGATCATTTATGATTGACGGTAATGTTGATTTTGTGGATGAAAGTTTAGAGATTTTACATGAATCCAGCAGTGATGAGGTTTTGGGATTTGAGGATGATTGGTATATATTTTTAAAATTTCCATTTTGTTTTTTAAGTATAAGATTATCTAAGGACAATGAAAAATGGACAGTTTATTTACTTACTCTACAATTAGTATGTCAATGTTATATAACCAAAATGAGAGATTAATATAAACAATACGTGTCGGCAGTATGTCTGAAACACATAGTGAATGTGTTCTATGAGAATGACCATTGTTATTAGATATTATTTTATTCTTATTTGAAAATCCCGAAACATTTCACTTCTTTTTAAAAAAAAGGGAGCTTTTCTTTCTTTTGGTGAGGAAACCGTGTGTGTAAAGAAGTTGTCAAAATAAAAGAAACTAATAAATAACCTGGTGTTCCGCTTGCACGTCGAGGGCTTTGTAACCTGTCATCGTTTCTACAGTTCTATCGAGAGGTATCTACAGTTTCATTCAAGATTCTTTATTAAAACGTTGCTTTTGTTGGTAGAAATCTGAGCAATCTGCAAAATATTCCATATATACCCAATGACTTGTAAATCTGCTTTAAATCAGCTGGGTCCCTTGTTAGCCGATTTTTCCTCGAGCCAGTTTCGGATCTCCTGCAGAGCTTCATATCTTGCTAGAACACAGTGTAACCGCGTGGAAAAATATGTTGACTAAGCAAGTGCAAATGTTTATTTTTCACTGTTGTTCACGCAATACGAAAACATATATTTCCTTCAAATACACGGTTACGAAATGGTTTTGCTTTTTGAACTTACAAATTATAGATTATCGCAAAACATAGATTGGAGGAAATTTTTTCACTAGAAATGAAGCTGTTAAAATTGTTGTGGTTAGAGAAGCGACTATTCGGGTATGTATTCCAGAAAATAGTTACTCTTCGAACGAAGCTTTTCGAAATGTATTCCCTCCTAATCGAATATTAAGATAATAACGATGATTCATTCCTGTTATTCATTAAATTGATTCCTGTTATTCGTTAAATTCTAAAAATCGGAATAATGAATGTGGCTTCTCCGTAAATTGTGCGTGAAAATAGAGATATAAACATGTGACATAGAGTTCGCTGAAAAATGAGATGTATAGCTGAAAATAATTCATGCTTTCTAGGCCCTGTAATCAAATATGAACGTTAACGAGGTTCTAAGGAGAAGATTAGAATTCCCTCTCATAGATATCACAGAAATACACTATTTTCGGTCTAATGTCACTTCGTAAAAAATGAAAGAACATATAAGTTACTGTTAGGAGACCTATCATATTTCCAATCTCCTCGCGAAAAATCATATATATATATATATATATATATATATATATATTATTTTCACCAGAGGCCTTGGATTAATTTTATCCCATCAGACACTCAAAGCAAATAATATCTTTGAGGTTGAAATCATCCATCGTATGATTTAAGGAACATTAAATGATAAAAAGTGTCTAGCTTGTTTTTGGATCACTGGAAATTACAAGCCACGTCTTCAAACGTTGAACTTCTAGGGCAGGCAACAAAATTCATATATGATGTTATGTCGAAAGAGACACCAACGTTAGTCACTTTAGAACTCTAAAAGAACACATGAATAATTTTAGAGTAATCACTATCTTATCTGATGCACTGTATGAATAAATCATTGTGGTTTCGACATATGTGACAGGAAATCCATAGTGGATATTGGTAATTTATTTGTGTTAAACAGAATATATAGCACTGATCTTCCACAGTCTAAGGTCAATGTTCTTTGCCCAGTGTGAAGTACAGTTAAAATGCGCGATAAATTCGCATTCAATAAGATATAATATTGTGACTAAAATTCAATGATATGGAGCTATTATTCATCATTGTTCTATTCCCCGTTAACATTGCAACATTTCCAGCTTTTTATTGGGTGCTTGTTGATCCACGGAGATAGTTCCGTTCATGTATAGGAATATATTTTCTTATTTGAATTTAATTCTGTTCAAATATTACATAATTCTGCTTCAAACAGTAATTTAACCGGCAAGCGATATTAGGTCATTTATATGCCAAATTCTTACGTTACAATTATTCTATATTTTGATTCATATATGACTGGGATTTTTTCAGTTTGACAGAAGCGAAATATACATATACATATATATACATATGTCAGTAATTTACTCAATTCGGTTTACAAGAATTAACAAAAACAAACGAACAAAAACATTTAGTGTAAAAAATGTTAATATTCAATATCTAAAATTCCTTCCATTTTGTTAGGCCCGTGAATAGATTTATGCTGTTTTACAACATATGGTGTTTCCAGAAAAACGAACGTGAAGATTTAGATGGTAACAAATGTACAAGGAGGTACTATAAGAAAGCTTGAAATTCAGTGTATGTTATTTGTAGAGGAGTAAACAACGCTGTTTTTCATAGCATTAAACATGTCGGATTTTGTGCCAAGAAAATGTCTTGCCAGGAAATATTATTGCACTACTTTATTTTAAAGAAATACGTAGATGAAGGAAACACGAATATTCTTTGTAAAAAGTAAAACAAATGAAGACGAAGAAATGGAGTTATTACTTCATGAAGATTTATGTCAGGGGTATACTTGACTTGCAGAATGTTTAGGAGTTGATAACAGAACCGTTGCGAAATGTTTGAAAGCATTGGCATTGCACCCATCGATGGCACATGAGCTGATGAGCAGCATTTTCCTTCTTATGAGCACGAGAAAAATAGGTCGACTCGTGTTTAACTTTAAATTAATTGTCGTTTTTTCTCGCGTGCAATTAAGAAGCCGCCAGAAAAACGAGAATATTACTTTCTAGCGGTGGACAGTACTTTCAAAGACATAATTCCGTAATAAATTTTGTAAATAAAAAAATTACTTTTTGTGAGAAATCTTTGAGAACATATTCAAAATAGTAATAACAATGTAGTTAATAATATTTGACAGGCTTCATACATATTTCTTTCTCTTTCTGAAAGAATACATAGTAATAACAGAGAGGAAAGTAAATCCTTGGTCTTTTTAATGTAACATTTTGTTGCAAAATTAATTATTTCGAAGAAAAGAGACGTTAGAATTTAAAAAGAATGACCATTCGACATAGTGTTTTCGTTTTAGACATAACGAAGATTTATGCCATATATTCACACATTCTGGAAGTTGATATTTGAATGCAACTTTCTATATGATTCTTGTTTAAATTTTGAGTTTCAATAAATCAATCAAAATTGTAAATGGTGGCAATGAGATACATTTTGGTCATTTATTTCAAGATGTAAAGCAGTGTAAAACCCATTTGACCGTGCATTGGATGCTGTTGGCATATCTGGTTGGGTGCCTCTGCTATTCATCGTAGGATTCTCGACAGGTTCTAAATGAAAATCTGTAATGTGATCGGTGCCAACCTGGCAGTTCGTCTCTAGTCAATTTCTTACGGTCGGGATGTGGTTTCCCTCTGTCTGATCTACAAATATTTTCATGGGTTCTGCTTCAACGAGCTTAGCTCACAAGTACCCCTGCACAAGAATTTGCTCGAGAAAACAGACTGGCAGTTAGGTCCCTTTGTTTTAGTTGAATCAACCAAAAGCCGTCATTACCCCTACTAAATCAACATCTTTTCTCTTCCCTGACTGTTACAATGTCCAAAAATTAAATTCAATATCTATTCCCATCTCTTGTCCACGTGTCTCCAGTCCTTTTTTTGTCCTTTCCTCAACACTCCTTGTTTCTTCGTCTATTCTTTTCTTGCTCTACTCTCACAACTGTTTGCAAACCAGTATTCACATCCTTCTCTTGCCATTTCCCTGACACCCCTGCAACTGGTTGGTATTTCTATTAGTTCTTTCACTCTTTTCTTATGTAGCCCCGAGCGCACGCACCATATGTGTGTGTGTGTATCTGTATATATATATATATATATATATATATATATATATATATATGTGTGTGTGTGTGTGTGTGTGTGTATATATATGTGTTTGTGTGTGTGTATTTCATCATATCGTAAGTCAAACATATAACATTGAATATTATACACTTATTGTCTCTACATATTTGTATACTGATCCTTTCCCGTTAAATAATCTGTTTCTTTAATTCCAGATAAAATTATTCAAGAAGGGTGTCAGATATTTTTAACACAAATATTTCGACCTTTTCTAAAATCATCTTCAGGGTTAAATCCTAACAAACAGCGCATGTTGTTACAAATCTCACTGAAAGCAGAATTCAGATTTTATCGCAGGTTTAAAGCACGTTTGTCTTTGTAATTTACCCTTGGAGTTGATCTTAGCAAAGGTAAAAATTACTTGGGTTAAAAAAGAAAAAATACTATGGCGCTTTCCTTGATTAATTTTCTGAGCGTATTTATCAAGATTTAAACGGGGAAAATGTGATTCCTGAAGAGTGAGAAAGATACGGCAGGCTTTCCACTCTTGAATGTTGAGCAAAACAAAAACATATTCAAAGAAAAAGGTTAACATAGCACGAAGCACCGCACAGTTACAGGCAAATATCGATAATAACGTTGTAATTCGTTTGAAAACATTTTGATACGTGAATATCTGAGATGCTTGGGTGCATCACGTTTGAAGAAAAAATCATTGGACTGCGTTTCCAGCATAAATTACCTGCTCACATGCATCAAAAGGTAGAAATTTCGAACAGAATGACCCAAGGCGATATAAAATGCATTATTTACAAAGTTTTGGTAGAAAAAATTCATGGCAGTAAGAAAAAGCTGGTCTGCATTCTAATAAATTAATTATGTATTACGGTATCATCCTTCAAAATCAGAAGGAGAATTCAGACAAATACTGTCTCTAACTGGATTGATTAAAAGCAGAAATGATGATAGGCTCACAGAAATAGTGAATCGGAAGGATATTTTCTTCAATTAGCAGGAGAACAGGACCAGAGGCCGTTTTGCAAGTCCAGCAGAAATTGATGCCACTTGACTGAATATGTCCTACTAGACCGAACGTACTCATCTTAATTATCTTTTTACTTTGAACCCCTCACTTCTAAGAGACTGGGAGAGGGAGGATAAAATATAAAGATTTTTCAAAGAAGGTTCAAAATCTCATGGAACAAAATGGCACGTAAGTAGTTGAATATGTCTATAATATTTTATTTGAAAATCATTTAAAACACGAAAAATTACTGTTGTGCCTCAATATATATTACTTATTATATATTCTCGAAAACGAGAAAAAACTGAGCAAAAAATTGATGATGTGTCTTTAATAGAATGAACATTTACGCAAAGCTTCCTCTACGAAAACCTTGAGAAAACATCTATATTTTGTAGTGATAGAACATATATCGTAATGATTCCATTAATTTATAGACTAAAAATTCTCAAATAATCAAGTTCTTAAATATTTTAATTAACACTAAAATGATCCCTAATCCCTAAAATATATACTGATATCGCTAATATATATATATATATATATATATATATATATATATACTAGCAGTATAGTCCGACGCTGCTCGGGTGTAATGAAAACTTTAAAACTAATCCATTGTCCTGGAACTCAGACTCTTTGGACGTTGGCACGAAAGACTAAAAAGCAATAGTTGTTTCCAGTTAAAGCTAAACCGTAGACCGAAAGAAAAATGAATGGATGTAAGTCAAATTTTGATATCCTGGTATCGATATCAAATAAGTTTTTTCGTCGTAAACTGAATTTTGAAGCCTAAATAAGTCCTTTGAGTAAATGGTGCCATGGCTGAGACTAAGAACAACCAGTATACCTACTTCGTGCAAAACCCCAAGCAAAAACTTAAACAAAGGGCTGAAAAAATACATACAGTCAGATAAACAGAAACACACACAAACATCTCGCCTATATATATATATATATATATATATATATATATATATTATCGATTTTCTGCACTTTTGTAAGGACTGCAGCCTTGAAACATCTGAATATCGTTTCTTATGTCTTTGTCTATGAGTGTTTCAAATTTGATTAAAATCGACCATTCCTTCGATAACCCGATGTTTTCGATAATTAATTTTCGATATTTATAGGGGAAAATCTAGACACAAAACCTAGCTAAGAAGACTCGAAGACGCTTATAGTACAACTGTGTCAAATTTCAAGAAAATTTGTACAGCCGTTTCGGAGTCTATAGGTAACTGGCACACTCACAGATAGACACACACAAACACACACACACTTCCATTCATAAATAAGTTTATATATATTATATTATATCCGTAGTTATTAGAAGGCTATCACAATGCATTTATCATTATAAATAAAGAAAAAAGTAGTAATTGGGTATTACTTATTTATTATTCATTAATATTTCGAGATTAAAATCTCATCTTAAGCATAAAATTCATATATATATGTATATATATATATATGTGTGTGTGTGCGTGTGTGTGTGTGTGTGTGTGTGTGTGTGTGTGTGTAGTAATTGTGACGAAATTATTATATATTATAATTTCCTGGTTTCATAACTGGCACATTTCCCCGGTGAAATTCCAAAAAACAAATTGGTGACTTTTTCAAATATGACCGTATTTCATTTGGAGAGATTTTGTGTGGTGCATTCTCAATAAATCTTCCCAACGTCCTGATATTTATGATATATATTCTTACATTAGAATAGATCACCACCCAGTTTGTGGAAATGCACGAGTTTTGAAAGTTTCGTCAAGACTTCAACAAATTTTACATTGATTTTTTCATTCAGATTATCTTACTGGATATTTTGCAAAAGAAAAACGCTCATATTTTATATACACTGCTGATCAAAAATTTAAGACCACTTAAAAATCTGTAAGAATATTTTTTTTTACAGATAGATTTTAAACTCCTACCACTTAAGGTTACCAATACTACAATCTAAAAGGTCATGGAAACAAAAAGCTATATTCCAAACATTTTGTTTAGAAATTTACATTTTTATAAAATGAGGGGATTTACGCATGATCAAATTTATAAGACCAGGGGTATAAATTGTTAGATCTATGGTAATTCCAATGTTTTTAGTTCAGTTAGAGATTAGCAATCACTGCGTAAAGGTGTTACCATGCCTAAAGCAAGCAAACTTACCAAAGTTAAGCGTTCTCGAATTCTCGAATTCCATAAGCAAGGTTTGTCACAGTGGGCGATCGCAGCTAAGGTAAATCGCAGGAAAACTGTGATTTTCTACTTTCTAAAGAACAGTGAGCATTATGGAAAAACAAATTTCTCCTGCATTGAGTAAGAGAATAACAAGGGTTGTTATGAAAGTGTGGGGAATTTCTTCTAGTCAAATTAAGGCAGTCACAGATCCTGATTGCAGTCCCGTTACCATCAGACGACACTTACGACAAAAAGTTATGGTAAATAAAAACCGCAAACAAATTCCTCGTCTTCTTCCAAGTCACAAGGTGGACCGCTTAAAGTTTCGTTGTGAATACCAAACATGGAACGTTGAGAAGTGGAAGAAAGTCCTGTTTTCTGATGAGAAAAAATTAAATCTAGATGATCCTGATGGCGTTCAACGATATTGGCATAGCAGAAACATACCTCCTGAAATTTTCTCCACCTTATAGTGGTGGAGGGTCCCTAATGGTTTGGGGTGCCTTTTCTTACAGAGGGACGATGGAGCTCCAGGTGGCGCAGGGTTGTCAAACAGCGGCTGGTTATGTCAGCATGCTACAAAAAGCATCATTGATGATGGAGAGCCATCGTTTGTGTGTGGATGGATGGTTATTTCAACAGAATAATTCTACAATCCACGCTGCAAGACGGACCTTGACCTTTCTACAAGAAAATGGTGTCCATCTCTTTGGACATCCTGCATGCTCACCAGACTTGAACCCAATTGAAAATGTTTGAGGACAGATGACAAGAGATGTTTATCGAAATGGCAAACAATATTCAACAAAGATGAACTTCGTGAAGCCATCTTCAGAAGCTGGAGCAACATCCCCCGCACCTTAAAGAAACGCTTATTTCTAGCATGCCCGACAGAAAAAGCAGTGGAGGTAGAACTCATTATTAAATTTGGTTGTTGAATGTTTTCATACACTTCTCATACACTTTTTGTACAATTTCGTAGAATCTTTGTCTCTGGACTTATTTTGATAATTTTGATCATGTGTAAATCGTCTCAATTTTAAAAATGTAAATTTCTAAATGAAATATTTGGAATATAGCTTTTTGTTTCCATAAACGTTTAGATTGTAATATTGGTAACCTTAAGTGGGAGGAGTTTAAAATCGATCCGTAAAAAATTCTTTTTACAGATTTTTAAGTGGTCTTAAAATTTTGATCAGGAGCCTATTTTAAAAAAAGCGTATAATCTATAGCAATTTTGTTATTGAGTTATTTAATAGAACCGTCGCAAGAATTTTGCCTTGAATTGAAAGGAAGAAGATATTCAAGTTGATACACACTTCTAATATTTTCATGTCAATTGTTCAATGAATTCTGAAATTCTGATATTGTTGAACTTTGCTAGGAACAGACTAAAGATTCACAGACATTTGTAAAATTTACAGTTTCCTGTTATCTAGATGACAGCTTGGAATATCTGTATGTTTGCAACACCGTAGATGATAATTCTTTTCAGACAGCACAACAACAACTAAATAGTAGCTTGCTCGTTTCTCCGGAAGTCAGTTGCAACATTCCAAATAATATGATCTTGGTTAAAAGCAAGTAGGAAATATTTTATCTATCGAAAAAAGACTAAAATATGGTAATTCTACAACAGCGGTGATTTGCTCTTTAAAATATATCCTTTCCCCAAAGATTGAGACCATATACTGCATTACAATGTTGGATGCCCACTCTGCATTTGATAAAACAATTGCAGTTGTTTCAACTGTCTTTTTATTGCAGATGTTCACCAATCATTTTATATTAACTTGAATACTCAGTCACGTTTATGAAATCATAACTTGCATATTATATTTTCATGATTATTGATAATAACTGATTTTTACTTAAATGTATTTATTAATTCCTTTGTAGGTTAATTTATATCTGTTTGCGTAAAACTTTTATCGATTTACCCATTTAAATGAAGTCAGATCAAATACATATAAGTACGAATTTAAAAAGTCGATTCAACAGCGGAATCGGCAGAATATATACGTTCTATCTGTTGTAATGAATCATAAAATGTATGAAAAGTCTAAAGATGGTTTGACGTGTTTGTATCATAAAGTATTTCTCTCGAAGATTTCTATAACTAAGGCAACCAATTTATGATAATATTGGGTTTCGCAAATGATTTTGGAAGGAAATTCTAAATCATATATACAGGAATTACCAAATCTGTTCAATAAATAAAACTTCGAACAGAAAACACCTTTTTGACATTAGAGATCACCTTGGTCAATCTACTCCGCCATAATCCGAATGTGTTTCAGATTAATAAATGTGCTGTCTACTTCTTGGCGTTAAAGACGTGATATATTTCAAGCATTTAATGAGTGGAATCAGATCCAGATGAACAGTGAGTTTTTCTATAACCATACTCAATGAAAACGACAGTAATTTTAAGTAACCTAGAAAAGAAAATGATATCCGTAATGTATGAGAGCACATGAAAAACGTGATGCTCAAGGCTTGTTTGATATTAAATTTGTTTCGTATCATGAAAACAAAAAATATTAATGCAGAAGTAATTGTCGTAATTTGAAAATCTTGACTCACATTTTACAGGCTAAAGCGCCCCATCATAACATTGATATATACAAGAAGGGAGGGATATTGAAATTAAAATAATCGCTTGATAAAGACACTAACAGAGTAACAAAGAAATTTTAGTAAACGATACCATTCGACACAAGATATATTTATATACTTGCACATGTATTTGATATTGAGATTTCTATGTGTATTTTATTAATATCATTATCAATACACAGTATGTAACGAACTTGTTTTTATTGTTCTTCTCATATATGAACATTTGTGATTATTGATGTGTTTGTTTCTGTGACTTTTTACTTTCTCTGTTTCTATGGTTAAAATTAATAATTTTTATTCATCGATATTAAAGAAAACATTGTAAACGGTGTTTTTACGAATCAATAATATGTTAAGATCACACGATTTACGATCTAAACAAATACATATTTTTTCTAATTTTTAGGTATTATACTTGTGCGGTTGCAAATAAATATCGAAACACGGACATGATTACATTCTTTCTTCATTTGTTAAATCAGCTTCCTTTTAATGCTTTTTATTTCCGAAGTCAATATTGCATGTTCTTTAAAAATTAATTTCACTGAAGAAAAGGTTATCTTCAATGTATATTATGCCATAGAAATCCAATGTTGGAAACTCGCGTTACTCTAAGTTAATGAGTTACGAATAAATATTGTATCCGAAAATAAAAAAAAATGGAAAAAATACCCAACATAGATTTACACTGACAATGAATATTTGTTTTTAGTTTTTGTTTTCTCTTTTTTAACTAGTAAACATCTTACTGCTTCTAGTCAAACATTCCTGTAGTGCCTCTATACGTGGCTATCAGTTATTTATTAACATGTCCATAACTGTTTTCCCAGTGTCAGATTTTTATGTGCATGTAGATATATTTGATGACATAGTTACGTTCATTGCTTATGACAAGTGATAATTTATGGATACACACATATGCACACACACACACACACACACGTGTATGTGCGCGTGTTTATGTATATGAATGCCGCTGTAAGTTTACATAAGACTGTTTCGAATACAAAGTAATCTTTATTTCCCTTGTGTGTTTTTCTATATACTCATAAGTCTGGACAGAAAGAGACGTCCATGACATAAAATATAGGACGCGCTACACGCACACATTGATTAAATCGCTGTCCGAAGCGGAATTCGATACTTGTTACCGACCGTTTTTGCTTTTCACATCACCACATCCTATCAGCTAAAGCACTGATCAGACCGAATTCGAAGTAGAATAAAGGCATGACCGGTTATCAATAGTAGACTAGTTGATTTACAGGCAAACTTATTAGTCAATATTTTTGTCGCTATGCTACGAGAGGGGAGTTATCTTTGCCCCTGATGGCTATGGACTTATATTGTTAACGCTTTTTCATTCGCATTCATTTGAGTAGTAAGGATATTATCTCTTATCGAGGAACATGAGAGAGCAAGGCTTTTCCAATTACTTTTTACTTGATTTGAGATTTCGATCATTTTTCCCAGATGGATGAAAAATCATATGATATTATAAACCATATAAAAAAGAAAGTAAAAATAGCACTGATTATACAAGAACTATGAAATGAAAAGAATGTGGATATATATGAAAGAATTGTCAGAAATAAATTTGATAACTTGCTAGAGATTGAGTTTGCGTAAATTATACGTAGAAGCTTATATTATGAATCAGATTGACATAGATAGATAGATAGATAGATAGATAGATAGATAGATAGATAGATAGATAGATAGATAAGTAAAGAAGAACATACACTTTTAGGGACATAAAAATAATATATACATAGATGTGAAAATAGCAAAATGGATAAATAAATAGATATGAACATACTAAGATGCACAAATAGTTATAAACATGATTGATATGAATATAAACAGAAATAGGTATGGAAATACTAAGATAGGTATACAGATAAGAAACATTCGACCGATATACATCGATATATAGATCAGTAAAGCCTATATAATAGTGATATGACCAAGGCAGATGCAATCTGACTGAGATAGGTATGATAAAGAAAATATAAGTATGAGCTGACTGTGAGCCAACGGCAGATAGGTGAACGCGCAGACCCAGAAGCAGATAGGTGGACGCGAAGACCCAGAAGCAAATAGGTGGACGCGATGACCCAGAAGCAGATAGGTGGAAACGAATACCCAGAAGCAGATAGATGGATGCGAAGAGCCAGAAGCAGATAGGTGGACGCGAAGACCCAGAGGCAGATAGGTGGAAGTGAAGACGCATGGGCATATGGATGTAAAAACACAAAGACAGATAGACGTGCAAATATTATGTCGGGTGTATACTGACAGTCTAAGGTAGTTATCCAGAGAGCAAAATGATTACACTAACTTAAATAATTTTCAACTGACTATATATATATATATATATATATATATATATATATATGAACATACTAAGAGTAATAAATTCTAATGACTGATATATGTTAAAATATTCAAAAAAGATAAATGAAATACATATAGAAAGTAGGATAGACACATTTCAATATTCAAATGTTTTTCCCGAATTAATCAATAAGTAAGTAAAAAAAAATCTTTTAAATATAGGCGGATATTGCACTGTGTTAATCACATCAACAAGAACAGCGTGGAACCTGAAATAATATCAAAGCAAAATCGTTGAATTCAGTCAAGCGGCAGACGTTAATTCTGAGATTTCCGTCTTCCAGTTGGCTATCTCTGGTAAGTTTAAAGGGTTTAATTTTTCCAGCTGGCTCACTTCACACCTTGCGTCCTATTCTTTACATATTTGTATATCACCATATCTGTGCTAGATAGCCACTCTTCTGAAAAATGATTTCGTCCGCAATATGCCAAGTTATATGTAATCCACTTAAATGTTTACACTGCTTCTTCATCCGGTGGTGGAAAAGTATACCGATTGTTCTCTTTCTCTCTCGCTCTCTCTCTCTCTATATATATATATACATATATATATATATATATATATATATATATATATATAAAGAGAGAGAGAGAGAGAGAAAGAGAGAGAGTGAGAGAGAGTTGTTGAAAATACGCATATACTTAGACAAGAAATAATAAAAGAAAACTTAAAATTCAAGAAGCTATCTACATCAAACATTTTAAACCTAGTCTAAATAAAATAAATTTCGACACCTCTACTAACGTACTTCAATGCCTATAATCGATGGGAGAGGTCATAGTTATTATACTTACCCACTACACCATAGTAGCAGCAGTTCCCAGACCAATCCCTCATACCAATGTACACTCAATTGAACAAAGAACCCACTACCACGATTCCTTCTCGGCCTACAGACATATGCGATACAAAAAAAAAATGGGCCTGTCTAATTTTCTCTGTATAAATCCACTCTGTTAATAATAATTTAAATGTTCTATGTTCACTGAACATTAAATGTTCATCCTTTGATAATGGCTAATGTAAGCCGAAAGCTCAGACCTGATAAAAAATCAACAATTATTGCGATTTCTTGTCGTCTTTTCATGACAACACTATCAAGCTAATCAGATCATACGAAAGGATCTTACACAAAATAAATAGAGAGAACTATATTATTCAATGAAACCTGTATTAATATATATATATATATAGTGACGTAAATTATTATATAGATATATATATATTGACGTAAATTATGTTAAGCGAAGTTAAGCAACGTTGAGCCTGGTCAGTACCTAGAAAATACCAGGGGCTGTAAGCGTTTAGTGATGGTTGTGCGTTGTGGTGTAGTGGATGTCGGCTCGGAAAGAGAAATCGGTGAGCCGAGTTAGAATTCCAGTTAGATCCCCTGTATTCACTTACGCGCTGGTACCCTTGGAAAAGTTATTAATTCATCCTTTCTCTCCAGTTATGTGTTAAATAACTGAGGTCTGCTGTTTATGCAATCTGTGGCGAACTTCTGCACCGATTGTTTGTTATCAGCGTTTCCAAAATGTCTGGATGGTGCTACACAAGCCTTCACCGCTCTAAATAATTCTTGGTGTGGCAGTCTAACTCAGACACTCATACGTCGAAATCGACGGGAGAGTTCATAGCAATAATAATAATAATAATAATAATAATAATAATAATAATAATAATAATAATAATAATAATAATAATAATAACATATTTATTCTTAGAAAGAAATGACATGATACCGCTTGAACAAAAAGGGTGCAAACGTGGCTGTTATGGTTGTAAAGACCAATTGCTAATTAACAAAATGATCCTGGAAAACTGCTACAGTACAAAGAAAAATCTTAGTACTGCCTGGATAGACTACCGAAAAGCATTCGATAGTGTGCCACATTACTGGATTTTAAAGACTTTAAATATATACAAGATATCGCCCGTCATCATCAATTTCATCAAACAGTGCATGTCTATATGGAAAACAACCCTTTAGCTCAATCATATAAATGGAACCTATAAGTCTGATGAAATAAACATCAAAAGAGGTATATTTCAAGGTGATTCTTTATCTCCCTTACTATTCTGCATATCATTAATAGCACTAACCAGTCAACTTAATAAGACAGAATGTTGTTATAAAATAGGCCAAAAGAAAATAAGCCATCTATTTTACATGGATGACTTAAAGTTATATGCTAAGAATGATAATGAGCTGGAAGGTCTTCTGCAAACTGTAAAATGCTTCAGCGAAGACATTGGAATGAAATTTAATTTGAATAAATGTGCTAAAGCTACAGTTTTACGTGGATCAATACAAGAAACATCCTCAATTAGCCTAGACCCTGCTGTAACAATAAAAGAATTGAAACCAGAAGAAGCTTATAAATACCTAGGTGTAAATGAGAGCGAAAACATTCACCATAAAAAAATGAAAGAAATAGTGCGTAAAGAGTACTATAGAAGGCTACGAATGATATTAAAAACTGAATTAAATTCACAGAACAGAGTTATGGCCATTAATAGCCTTGCAATCCCAGATGTCCAATATAGCTTCAGCATCTTAAACTGGACTCTAAACGACATCAGGCGAATGGATGCTAAAACAAGAAAGCTTCTTTCTAAGCATAAGATGCATCATCCAAAGGCTGATGTAGACCGTCTATACATACCCCGTAAAGAAGGTGGAAGGGGTCTTATTCAGCTGGAATTGTCATACAAGACAACAACTATTGGCTTACTAACATACATAGAAACAACAAAGGATTGGATGATACAATTAGTAAGGCAACATGAAGAAAGAAAGAAAAAATATTCAATAATAAAAGAAGGCAGTAAATACAAACAAGATTTACAGTTAGTAGATTCTGTAGAAAAGCAAAACAGAAGCCAAGAACCAACTATTGCGGCAAAAAATATGAAAATGAAAGCCAAAGATAAAGCTCTTGAAAAGATGAAACAGCGCTGGCAGGACAAACCTCTGCATGGCCAATATCCAGTACGTGCCAATAAATCCAATGTTGACAAAGTTAATACTCATCGATGGTTACGTGCATCTGGATTAAACTCTGAAACTGAAGGATTTATACTTGCAGCACAAGACCAAAGTCTTTTCACGAGAAACTTTCAGGCAAATATTATGCATAATAATATGGATCCAAAATGCAGGTTTTGTGATAAACACCAAGAAACAATAGACCACCTAATCTCAGGCTGTTCTGTGCTTGCCCCAAACGAATATAAAAATCGCCACGATAGAGTTGGGCAATATTTACATTGGGCAATGTGCAAACATTATGGAAAAGCTGTAAACAAACACTGGTATGAACATCACCCAGCACCGGTTACAGAAATAGAAGATGTAACCATTCTATGGGATTACACCATCTACACAGACAGAAAAATTGAAGCAAACAGGCCAGATATTATTGTTAAAAACCAGAATGAGAAAACTTGTCTATTAATAGATATGGCTTGTCCTACGGATTGTAACATAGCAATCAAGGAATTTGAAAAACTGTCAAAATATAAAGAATTGAAATTGAAATAGAAAAAATGTGGAAATTGAAAACAAGAGTTGTGCCAGTGATAGTAGGTGCACTTGGAATGATAAAAAATGAAAGAATCCCTGGAAACCCCAGGTTAAGAGATATACAAAAAATTGTCTTATTAAGTACAGCCCACACACTAAGGAAAACTTTATCTATGTAATGCTGGGGATGATAGGGAAGACAGAAAAACATGAAATGGAGCCATAACAACACGCCTGCTTTAGGTCTCCCCGCAGACTTGGTTGGTAGTGAGACCAAAGCAGAAATCGAAATATGATGAAAAATGACATAATAATAATAATAATAGTATATATATATATATATATATATATATATATATATATATATATATATATATATATAAGAAAAGAATAGAGATACTTTTAAGATATAGTATTTGATTGTGCTATTGCTAATGTGCAATGTTCATTGTAGTATCTTCCCCGAATCCCTAATGATCACAAATATCTAAATACATCTCTATAAACCTATTGCCCAAACCGTTGCTTTGAAGTCGCTTAGAGCGATTGAATTCTGTAGCTTTCAGCAATCCCTGCGAATTAGCACTACAGAATCACAAAGGTCAGAAACAACAACAAATAACATGTATAACACATGTAACTAGTATAGAAAATAATACCATATACAGACATTCCCTACTATTTCAACTCTAACATCAGGACGAAAGAATATGTCGAAAAGTAAATTAATTTGAAAAAAACTATTTTTTGAAAAAATGCTGATAAATTTCAACTGATATTCCTCCCATAAAACAGAATAATATAATAAATATATATTTTGAGTGGATCTTTCTTGAATAATACTGGTACAAATTATTAAGGTTACATGCTAATTAAAATGACACATGACCTAGTGGATATAGACGTTGGTTATTTCTAGTGATTTGACCAAAGATTTGGGAGTTTAAAACCAAGCTACAGCAGTGGTGAACATGTAACTTAGAGAATCGAGTTACATGGAAATAAGTCAGGACTACCGAAAGAGACTTTACACAAGGAATGAGAATGATATAACCTACTGATCTTAATAAAGGGTTCGGTTTGACATTCTGAAAGAAGGCCAGAGCTTACAATGTCAGACACTTCGGATAAAGGTAACCAAGATGAGGGCAATAGTTCTAAAAAGGGAAATAGTTTAATGCTAAATTCAGTTAGGAAATATAAAATGATATACAACCAAATATAAGCGAGATAAGAAAAATAATGTTAGTATTTTTGCGATTTATGAATAATCACAATGTATATGATTTTATTCCTAGATTTACCTGTCAATTCTTATCCCGTGCTTTATGGTCTGCCATTACCTGAGATAATCCAAGTGTCATACATTTTATAGATGCGAGGAAATCTATCAGTATATGTCTATAGATGTGGTAATATTTACAGTATTTACATTATTCGGACGATTCTCCTCATCTTGTTTTCGACCGTCGCCGGCATCCGGAATTTCGAAACGAAATATTTATTACGATCATAGGGCATATAGTTCTCATTCCTCAATCTTGTGCGAAGTGAATGCAAGGAATTCAACTAGAATTCAAACTTGGTACACCGATTTGTCGTTTCGAGTCGATATCCACTGCACCTCAACGCGCATTCTCTTTTTAATATGAAATCTGGGTTCTTAACTAAACATCAAATATCTTATTTTCAATATATAATTTCATATATGATTTATTCAATATGTTTTCTCTAATCGAATATTACACGTATAAAAGTGCTTTATTTTCAGTAAATAATATAATAAATTATATACGTTTTTGCATGCGTGAACATCAAGTATATACGAAAATAATAAATTCTTCAAATTTCTATCGGTTTGAAATGTGCATATTATGTGCAGATGAAAATATTCAAGCCTGTAAGCTGATGCGTTTATTAGAATATTTTCTTACAGTAATATTTACTTTATGATTTTATATTTTATGATTAATGTTAAAATTGATACATATTATTGTTCAAAAATATATTCACACGTGCACATTTTATAGAAAACAATTTATATGATGCCATAATTAGAATAGTATTACTTTTTGCAGACAATTATACAATCAAATAGGCCTAATAAAATTATATTTATATCTAAATTATAAAATACTGTATAGATATTCCTGAATTTGTGATTATACTTAAAATTAGTATACATTTACAAAATTATCACATACGATCGCTTTGGTAAATTTCAAAAATTTATGAATAATTAAAGTAATAAAATTAAACAACGATAAAAAATAATTGTAATTTTGTCATATTTTTTTATTTAAAACATATTTTGCTGAGTAATTTTTCCACGTGAGTAAAACTTAATTCTTATTTGAACCGAATGCTTATGTTTTATCGAAATTGAACAACATGTACTGACAGACGATATTCATAACAACGAAATTAAGTCAAAACAGTTTTGAAAGTCACAGTAAAATTAAAAATGTAATAAGGTTCATTCGTGGCTACAGGTAATTTTTTAATAAAAAACATAGAAGAAGTGGCTCCTAAGTTTGCTAATATAATCAAAAATATTTTTCGGCAACAACAAGCAAACGTAGCCATAACAAGTCCAGATTACCTATTGAACGAAACGTCGGAAAACAAGAGTAAAATGAAGACACAAAGAGACTCGTTTAAATTTTTTGTATATCTTTAAAACTGCGATTCGGGACAGTAATGTGATCAAACCAAAACATCAAGCTATTGATATGTGATGGTAACGGTTTGTGTTGGTGTTGTCATGGCGATGCCTCAAAGAAAGAAATGTTCAGTTTTGACGAAGAAACGTTAATGTCTGGCATTGTATGGTCATCAATGTGCTGTTAATCGATTAAATCTTACATTTTTCTATTCTGGTTTCTGTGTTATATTCACTCAAATGAATTATTGTCTCAGCTAGAAAATGACATCAAATCATATGCAAAATATAAAGCAAAAACCACAGTTTCTGTAGAAAATATAGTAGATCCCATTTAGCTGCGCTAGTTTTAAATCTAAATGAATGTAGTTGAATTTACTCTCGGTAGAAAAAAGCACGATGACCACCTAAAAATACAATTCAAAGAAGGAATACTGTCGAGGCAAAATCATTCAAATCCATGTTTGTCAAAGATCCAGCATTATTAAAACGATATTAATAAAGGCGGTGACAGCAAAACTTATTTTTAAAATTTAATTTGGTGTGTACACATTTTTGACAGCAACATATTAATCATTTAAACAACATTGTTTCATGATGTAGCACTTGTTAATAGAGAAACATGAATATTTTTTTGAAATAAATAAGAAATGCTGGATTGCTATGCAATATCAGTTTTGTTATAGTGTAAGATTTCAATTGTTTAAGACAAAAACATTTGATTCAAGTAAAAATAATGTTTTCCTCGATGTGGAAGAAATTTTAAACAAAATAATTTAAAACTGAAAAACATGACAAACTACACTTATTTTTTGGATATTGTACACTCTTATTTCTTTAAATTCCTTTAAATTTAATAATACAGAACATATGAAAAAAATTGTAGATGTATACTAATTTTAAGTATACTCATTATGCCTGGAATGTAGATTCTGTATTTTATAATTAGTTCGTAAATATAATATTATTAAACCCATTTGACTGTGGAACTTCCTACAGTAATTAAGACAATTCTAATTATGTCACCGGATATATTGTTTTCTTATAAAATGAGTACAGGTGAATACATTATGTGAATTTAATTCGGGAATGTTAAAAAATTTACTAGCAGTTGAGAATGAGGTCAGCGCCGAAGCATAGGCGGTTCAGCTGAATAAAACCAAGATTAGCATAGTCGTAGCTTATGAGCGACAAGGAATTTTTTTAACAATCGGAAATAAAATCGCATTTCTATTTAGAATCCGAAAGAGGCAGTTTTAATTTCCGAGATATAAAATAGATTTGCAAAATGTAATACTCGACGAACTTACTGATGGGAACGGAACATATTAAAACTGAAACATGCTAGTCTGAGGATCTTTAGTTAATCGATAATTGAAGAGAGATTACTACGGATTTTAAGATAAACGAAATCATCGCTTAAAAAGTACAACTGAAATGGTGAATTTCCATTATCGATGAAGTAATATGACATGAAAAAATGCAATATGAAATTAGTAATATTCCTCTATATCTAAGAAAATACGGCTACTTTTGGTTGAGAATAAATATAAGGCTATATAAAAAGTGTTAAATGATCTCCTATTGTGGAAACTCGTCAAAGTCATTTCAAAAGCAATATAGTTGCATCCATATTTCATGAAATATTTAGTTTAGGCAAATATATAATCTAACGGGGACCACTTAATGTTTTGTTGCAATCTACCAGAACAACAACATGCATGACCTCAAGAGATATGGTAGCTACCAGCATGAAACGAAATTCCAAGCCGGAAGCAATACGGAAAATTAAATGACAGCTAAAATGCTTTTAATAGATTATTATTTAGAAAGGTTTTTGTATCCATGGAGATTTGAACACGGAATTAATTGCAAATAGTTCACATTTATGCCCTATTCAAAATATTGATCAATCTCAAAGGTGATTTTCGTCTGAACTTTATGCAGATCGAGCACATTACATTTATATTTTAAATGTAGTAGATAGACTAAACTATCGCCTGGTTCACACTCCACCCACGTCTATTGTACAGGTGTACAAGCTCATCCCTTGTTCCCTGTTCAGGATGTGGTTTCCGGCTTTCTCTTTTCCAATCTTTTCACTTTTCTTTTTTTCTTTTCATTTTTTTCAATTGGAGTAGATAGACTAAACTATCGCCCGGTTCACACTCCACCCACGTCTATTGTACAGGTGAAAATGCTCATCCCTTGTTCCTTGTTCATGATTTGATTTCTGGCTTTCTCTTTTCCAATCTTTTCATTTTTCTTTTTTTTTCAATTGTAGTAGATAGACTAAACTATCGGCCGGTTCACACTCCACCCACGTCTATTGTACAGGTGTAGAGGCTCATCCCTTGTTTCCTGTTTAGGATGTCGTTTCCGGCTTTCTCTTTTCCAAATCTTTTCTCTCTGACGTAGCCCCCTGCATATCAGTGGCGTTACCGCCTTGCTCGGGGTGATATGATTAAAAAAATGTATAATTATCAGGAGATAGTGACTATGTCTATTCGCAACATCTCTCGTAGATTTACGTAACATTTTACTTTTCACACTTACTACTTTCCAGGCTTTATAATATCCACCTGCAAATTATTTGAGTAGTTTAATTAACTTTGCCCTAGCTGCCGTCAATATGTCTTGCCAATGTTAAATTTTCAACAGCTTATTTCTGATTTTAAGCATCAATCAACATTTAAATCTAAATCTAATTAAAATTTCCAGGTTTCACCCTTGTTATTTCCATTATATTTTATCATTCATCTTTTGAAATACATTTCAGTCGTTTTATCCATATTTCTAGCACAGCTTACAAATGTGACGATATTGACGTCTCGATGACTACGCCGTCAGTGGGATATTTTCTACTTCCACAATATCCATATTTTTCTATAGGACTTGTGTGTCATTCTTCGACATTTATTTTCTGTTTTTGTTTTTTTTTTGTAATATTTTACCCCAAGAATGGCAGTTTTATTGCTACTGTTGCTCAGGAGCTTACATAGAAGAAAGTGATGAGAAAGAAATATTAGTTATAGGGAATATCAGGAGGAAGGTATTAGACGGATGAGAATACCAGTGTAATGGGGGTGGAGTGGATGGAGGAAAGAGCTTGAGAGAAAGGATGCGAGTTAGTGAGATAGGTGATGTCCATTGACCTTACTTTTAAATTCCTGGATAGTGTAGCTGTAGGGGAAGCAAGTATACCACAGGCTGGAGTGCGAGAAAAGAAGCTGTTAAAATAGAAATTGTGGTTACATTTTATCGGTTTCACTGTAAAAGGGTGGAACCTAGTTGCTAGACTAATAGCTCGTAAAAATTCATACATAGGTATCACCAGTGAGCTAAGTTCATTGAAGCAGTAGCCGTAAAATATTTGTACACGATGCACAGGTGAGTCACGTCATGTCGGTGAGAGAGTGACTGCAGCTGAGCTGCCAAATCTGTATCGATCACATTGCAGATTCTCCGTGGGATTTTGTCAAGAACCCTGAGGGGATTAGCAGGGGCAACCAATCAGATGTGGCAGCCTTATTCAATACAGGGCCAGATGTTTAATTTATATATGTGCAAGATAGATTCAAAATGGAAAACTTCCTGGTCTTGCAGAGTGAACCGATCTTCTTAGCAGCGGGTAGAGCTATGGATTTCATGTAGTCATTCCACTTGAGATCCGGTGAGTGTGTTAGGAAAAGGAGGCGTAGTGTTTAGCTCTAATGGAGGTTAGTCTGATACATGCTAATGGCGGTAGAAGCGATTGTATAACATGGTAAATAGATAGCAGCTTCGTTTTAGAACCATGAAAATTTACGAAATATTTCTTACTCCAATCCATCACAGACTTGATGTATTTCTCAAGCTCGGCAGCGAGCTTAGCTTTGTCAACCTCAGGAAAATTTGGTGGTGTCATCAGCGTATATGCCTACTTGGGATCTTATTACATCGGGGAGATTGTTAATGTAGACCAGGAAAAGCGTAGGATCTAGAATAGAGCCTTCTACAAGTGTTTACCTGGATATTAATCTAACGAAAAAATTGGATGAAACGTATATAAACAGTACCTTTTACAACAAAAACAAGCATATGTTCGAGTGAAGTGTATAAATTGCAGCAAACATCAGCATCTAATCATGTTTCAAGTTTTCTCATGGATGTTATCAGCTTTTTGATCATTATAAGATTTATTGAGTTTAGTAAGAGCACCATTGTAGTCTTGAATAGATTTAAGTTATGGATTTTAATTTATAATGACTGTTTTTTCTTTCACATATGTAACCAGAAATTGAGGAGAGTAATATGGCAGTGCATGCTGAACAAAATCAATTTGAAGGAAAGACGGGAAGTAACCGAAATGTGATTCTATCAAAGGGTGCTGAGGATACCATGAAAAGAACATGTGAGCAACGGCAAGGTTTTTGATTGGATGGACACAAAAAGAAGACTGATACTTAACATCAGGAAAGGACAGCTGAAGGTTCTGGTACACTTATTGAGAAAAAACGGCTTGGAGGATCTTATGCTCACAGGGAGGATACAGGCAAGGCGAGACAAGGGAAGGCGACGAGTGACATACTTGACAGCTTTGAGTAGATGGGCGACAAAGCAAGGGTTGAGTAGGATGAGTGGGGTAGAGCTGTTAAGTGGTACAAGCTATAGGAAGAGGAGGACGATCATGATCACCTGCGTATTGCATAGACATAGCACATAGAATATTTAACGCTATTTAATTCCCAAGAAATGTGTTGTTAATATTTAAATTTAAAGCGTACTTTTCGTCATCTACTTGTGTTTTAAACTTATTGCTGGAAAAATAGTGTAGTGGTGTTTCTTGTGACATTTGATTGTTATAAGAGACCAGCTATATGAAATGAGGTCCGACTGTGTTTTTCTTATTGATTCTAAGGCTATTTTGCATGGTGTTTAGATACGCCTTAAAATGCATCGAAATATTGGCAATTCAATGCATATTTTGTTCTATCTCTATTTTATCAGGACGTGATCCATTGCAAGATTAAATGTCCATTATTTAAAGAATTTATTTTAAAATTTTGTGGTTACTGGTAGAATATTATTATCCTCTATAAACCCTTCTAGGAAAATCCTATTTCTGTTAGAAGACATATTATGCAAATTAGCAAATATCAATGACCTCAGAGGGAGCATTCGTGTCTCAGCCAATAATCCCGACGATAACATTTTAGACTAATCTGACTAGAGACGCGAGACATTGATGAATATATGTCAGTTTCCCTTTGTTGATAGTTTTTAGTTGAATAACAGGAAATCATGTCCGTTGCCGTCTAGCCATTAAAATAGGTATGATGATTCTAGGATAAATTTCTTTAATATCCGAGAGCGCTTCAAGGGCTAATATAAGGCGTAATATGCAAACATCACCAATGAAATTGGAAGTTTTCCAAGCCGAACCTAAAATGAATGTCTATTCTTTGTCAGCAAAGGAGAGTTTTACTTCAGGACTAAAATTGCCATTTACTTGAATGTAGATAATATTAATATTTAGTTCATTCGCAGATAAGATGAGTTTCTGCAGCTAATTCATGGAATTTCGTGTGCGAACATTGAGGGCTGAAAATAATGTAGATTTTTTTACATGCAAGAACTTTTGTTGGTATAACAAGAGCTTATCTTTCGAATACTATACCAAGTTTGGGACATCACTTGAAAGTGTTCCTTTGTAACCCGCCGAGAAAACATTATTAATTCAATAGGAAACATAATTAATATAATTTTCCAAGTTTATACATTATACAATAATATACGTAACAGAAATTGTCTAAACAAAAGTTGTATTCAGTGGGTTAGTAAATGCTGGTAACTGAAAGCTACTTCAGAGAGATAATTCTACGATAACGAAAGATTGTGGAAATATAATAACACTAAGAATTAAAAGCAACACGTAAAATCTTCATTTTCTTACTCTTGAAATATTATAACCAGGCCTCAGATGTTTGAAAAGTTGTGAATGTGCCCAGTCGGGAAGTAGGAAATTGTGATCTAGCAAGATGTCTTCACTAAAACAAAATCACAGTTAAGCAGATATTTTAAACTATTAGAATAGAGCCATAAATATTTGAACATTTATATTTCTACTGTAACTTTAGTATGGGAATATCGGAAAGAACATGATGGATCTAATGGTTGAACTAATGAATCGTGTTTAATAAATGCAGAGTTGCTTCTGGTTACAAATATCAGCAATGAACTGGGGATGTGTCGTGGGTTAGAATCGATAAAAAAAAAGATATTGGACAAGTTAAAGTCGATGAAAAACGAAAACTGAGCAGCATGAACAATGTGATTTTATTAACACGATATTTTATTTCAAGGATACAAGTCTCAAACTCAGATTTTTAAAGCAAATGATGCATTTACGCAATGTGTCGATAGAGGTAACGAAGGTTACCTGTGATTTCATTGAGCATTATAAGATTTATAAGACATAACATAATGGAATGGCCGTCATAAAGTCCCAAACTGTGTTCGATCGAAAATGTTCGGTCAGTATTAATGATGGAATTAAATTAAATTTTCAGAGATTATGACAGCAGAAGTGACCTCTAGGAAGCAATTAAAACCAGCACTTGGGAATTATACTTGCTTACCAAATTAATGGACAGCATAATGTGAGAAGTGCGGATATATTGTGTACTGACAGGTTCCAAAAGATGTGTCCAATCATTATTAGTATTATAGATTTTGATCAATTCCAGATTATTTTTTAACATTACATTAATTCAATCAAACGTCGAATTCAGCATTACTTTTTAAATGAGCTTGGTTTGTATTAAATAATATCTATTACAGGTTCGTTAATTCTTTTGGGCAATATTTGTTTAATATATTATTCAAAATCGAAAATACATTTAATACGTCTCGATTCGGAAACGGTGTTATATGTGTTGTCTAATTAATTTATATGTCCCTTATATTTCGATTATAGTATATATTTTTGGAGAGTTATTAAAAAAATCCGTCGTTATTTTCAAATAAAAAATCAAATCGTTAGAAGGATTTGTCGTTATAGGCATTTGTCTATACTCTGCATACATTTTCCCATTTAACATAAATTAATATTACATATTTTGAGCATAATCTATTAAACAAATACTTATCGAGGAAATTTCCAGTTTTAGTAATGATCAATTGAATTTAACTATGAATTATAAGAGTCAAACTTATTAGTCCACATTATCAACATCCTCTAACTTTATTTTTATGTCACCACATTCTATTGGTTTAAAATGCTAAACTATTGCTCGGGAACTGATTTAAAACCTCGGTGATTTTTTTGCCTTGAAACCTATGTTTCTCTTTGTTAGATTAATGTTATATTAAGTGGAGACGTATTTTTGATTGATCTTGTTCTCCGGAATTAGATGCGGGTCTTTAGAAATTTTAAGAAAATATAATCTACAGCACACAATATTAGCATCAATATAAATTATGGTTGTAACAGATATAAGTGATGGTTGTAACAGACTTATACTTTAGTTGGATTGAAGGAAGATAATACTTTTATATGCTGGAACGTCATGACGTTGGCAGCTATGGTGCTACACAATGCTCTGTCCTTTGCAGTTCTTAGTAAATTTTGTTTGTTGTAATTTCTCCTAAAACATATTCAGCGATTCATTTGCACATGTGCGTTAGGTATACAATATGATGTTTTCTTTAACAATATGCCCTGCGAATGGCTTTTCT
Organism: Ascarosepion bandense; assembly: GCA_037127315.1. Taxonomy (NCBI): domain Eukaryota; kingdom Metazoa; phylum Mollusca; class Cephalopoda; order Sepiida; family Sepiidae; genus Ascarosepion; species Ascarosepion bandense. The sequence goes on from JBBBDQ010000249.1 coordinate 4,062,834, forward strand.
ATTCCGTCTTTTTAACGAAATGTCATGCAACATTTATTTGACCCAATTGTAAAGAATTCTAGAGTTTTTTCTCTTCGCATAGCGGCACTATTTTGTTTCTTTTTAACTGTTAAGTTATTTCCGCTAACAGATCCTTTATGTTTGATATCATTAATTGCATTTGCCAGTAATCTTATCTTCATTTTGAAAGGTCGTGTTAGCCGAGAATATCAATAGCCGTTTCATTATATATATATATATATATATATATATATATATAATGCATACGTTTAAAACAGGTCAATGCTAAAAGACCATAGTGTTTCTATATATATATATATATATATATATATATAAACAGCATGCATTTTCTGTATACTCACACGGGAGTTGTACTTACGTCACGATAATATATATATATATATATATATATATATATGTGTGTGTGTGTGTGTGTGTGTGTGTGTGTGTTTCGTACCATGTGAGACTTTATCAGAGGAATGTATTTCGTCTTTTCTTAGAAAAAATAAAACACATTGGCGAAGAATATTCTTATTCTTATATTCTATTCATTTTGCTTTGTTACAGATACAATATATGAAAATAGTTTACTACTATCGAATTGTAAACAGAAAGATCCTTGTTTTCTGGAATACGTTAAATACAATACATTTAAAAGAGATAACTTATCTTGAATGATTATATATAAATTAAACAACGTACGGAATTATGACTATATGAATAAATGGCAATGCAATTTAAATGTCTCTGATAAAATAAATTGATAATACTACATTCAGTGTTTTTCGTATTTACCTTAATTTTCCATCTTCTATTTTATTTTCGGAACATATAGTATGAACTGTACGTTTCACTTGCAGAATACGCTAAAGCCCTCTTCAAAAGTATGTTTGATATAGTTTATGATACTTTTGGGAAATTAGGAAATTACAGATTCATCTATTACCAAAATTTATTGAAATATAGATAATGTTTGCTGGAATGGCTACTAAGTAATTAGACAGCAAATGCTATTGGAATGTAATGGTAATTTTATTCATATAACAGATATATAAATGAAGAAAATCGGTTAATATTAACAGTCATTTAATAATACACATTTATGCAAGTGCGTATGGAAAATATATTACACACAAAGTATAAATAAATAATATAAACCGGTAGACGTAACTGAGTATGAAAGTACATATCACTTCTGCAGTTTTCTATTAAGAAATAGCTAACTTTGGTATGTTTCGATTTGATAATAAATATTTTTGTATAACGTTGATTTCGTCAAGTGATAGCATATATATGTAAATGTCTTGACAATTTCCTAACAATTGAAAAGGTGATTTCAAGCTACAGAAGAGTGCTTCTTCAGAAGAATTTCGTTGGAACCAAGGAGTGAACCTGCGTGTTAGATGAGAGAAAAGTATTAAACTTTGAATCAGAAAGATAAATTTTACCTTGCATACTCAAAAATATCTTACAATACTATATTTTATTTGAAAATACTACTGAATTCAATTACTCTCTTCAGACAACTTCGGATTCTCTTCCAACTTTTCTGAAAGGTATATGTTTTAACTGTTTGAATGCTAGCATACGCCACGCCTTCAGTTTATCTTTGGAGTTCAAAGGAGTTTTGTTCGCCTCTTGTAATAATCAATGTAGATTTAGGTGGCCAAATGTAAGAGGTGATGTGATCGAAGAAATTTTCTGACAAAAATGCCTGATTTCTACTTTTGTGGCATGATACGAAGTCCTGTTAGAAGCATTAGGATCTTCCATCCACTACTGTTTTGACTCATAAAAGCAATATTGTTTTCATATCGGCCCAAGCAAGGCATTTCACTGCCACTGTTTTACAAGCGGTTACATATGAAGAAAGTTATGAGAAAGTGTGACAGATTAGAGCGGGTGTCCTGAAGTGGTTAAGAGAAGAATGAGAATACTGATGAGAGTGGAGTGGACGGAGAAAGAGAGGATGTACGTTAGTGAGATAGGAGATAACTATTGACTTTATATTTAAATTCTTGTATATTGTAGCTGTCGGGGAAGCAAGTAAATGGAAGAGAATTCCACAGGCGGAAAGTGCGAGAAAACAAGCTGGTGGAGTAGAATTACAGAACGATTGATTCAAAAAATTGTTTAGAGGCATATCAACACATTATGAGTCATTTACTGGCAAAATTTAATATTCTTTAGAGCTTCGAAGTAATAGAAATATGATATATGCTTGTTTATTTTCACAATTAAATACATGAACGATGATAGCCAACTCTTGTGTATATACATATTTTTAAAGACTAAATGTGTTATAGTTATATTTTAGTATTTATCTATATTTCTGAGATGAAATTTATTTAGAGTATTTACATTATTCGGACTATTGTCATCATCTTTGTTGCCATTTATACAACGTTTGGGCCGTTGGTCAGTCCGGCCTTCTTCAAGTGCTAGAAATTTCAACCCGAACCTTCCACCACAACCACTGATGTGTATGATCTTCAGCGTCGAAACGTCAAATAAATGACAACAAAGATGAGGAAAATAGGTTTATTTTTTTTACTTTAGTCGAAATTATATTTTAGAATATTCGTTGATTACTGTAAAAAATTCTAGAATATTATACAGGTTAATTTTCTGAAAGTTTTTTTTCTTAATTTTGCTGGTTTGGTTTCTTTCAGTAGCCTATCAACACTTCTATGGGTTATTTAATGCGGAAAATCAATCTTTTGATCATTGTTTTATGGCTTCACCTACGGACAAATTATATGTTGATTATTTTGCTATAAAATTCGTTGTGGGTAATTGTGCTTTAAAAATGTATTATTGATAATAATTTTTTATTTTTTTTATAATCGTGTCGACCCAAGCAAGACATTTTACTGCCACTGTTTTGCAGGGGTTACATAGGAATAATGTTATGAGAAGGAATGTGAGGTTGCATGGGGTGTCAGGAAGAGAGTAGGAGAAGGAAGAGAATACTAATGAGAGTGGGTTGGACAAAGAAAAAGTATGAGAGAGGGTGTAAAATGTAAGAGACATATTGACGAATATTGACATATTGATGAATATTGACTTTACATTTAATTTCTTAGAGATTATAGCTATCGGGAAAGCAAGTATGCGGAAGAGAATTCCACAGACATGAAATGCGAGAAAAGCTGATGGAGTAGAATTTACGTTTACAATATATTGGTTTCACAGGAAAACGGTGGGACCTAGTTGCTAATCTTGTGGCTCAAGGAAATTCATACATAGGGGGTACCAGTGAGCTAATTTCATCGGAGCAAAAGCCGTGAAAGTATTTGTAAATGAGGCACAGGAAAACCACGTCACATCGCTGAGAAAGCGACTGTATACTAGCTGCCAATTCGGGATCGATCATATTACAGATATGGCAGCAATATTCAATGCACGGGTTGATGGTAGATTTGTATATGTACAGGATTGTTTCAGACGGGAAAAACTTCCTGGCCCTACTCAGAGAACCGACCTTCTTAGCAACGGATTTAGCTATGAATTCTATATAATTATTCCACTTGAGGTCTTATGTGAGAGTTAATCTGAGGAGACGCAGCGTTTGACTTTCAGGGAGAGAATCATGATCCATGTTAATAGGTGAGAGGAACGATTGTCTGTGTTGGTATTTAGATAGCAGCTTCGTTTTGGAAGCATTAAATTTAACGAGTCATTTCTTATCTAGTCCACCAAGGATTGAAGGTCTTTTCAAGCTCGGCAGCGAGGTTTGCTTTTTCAGCCTCGGTATATTGTTGATCGAGACGAGATAATGAAAAGCGTGGGACCTAGAATAACACTCGAAGAACACTCGCATTCATGTGATAGTTTTGGGAGGCTTGTCCGTTCAATACTACATTCATCGTACAGTTTGAAAGGAGGGACTGGATTAGATCAAACAATTTTCCAGTTATAACATCGCCCTGCAACTTGCACAGAAGGACAGCATGCGAGAATCTGTCAAACGCTTTGAAGATGTCAAGGGCCAAAGTTCGGACAACGCTGTTGTTGTCGAGGGCCTGGTGCATATACTCAGTGATGGTTGTGGTCATATCAGCAGTAGACTTGGTTAAGCGGAAGACATAATATTTGTCCAAGAAGAGTCTGTAGGCTGTGAGGTGTTATACCACCTCGGCTTCTAACACTTTGCCAATGATCGGTAGGAGGCTGATAGGGCGATAATTAGTGACGTCAGAGGGTTCTCCAATGTTTTTATGTATAGGAATCACGGACGAGGATATCCAGCAAGAAGGAAATCAAGAATCAGTAAGGCAGTAGTTATAGAGTTTAGGGAGAACAGAGGAGAATTCAGGAGCACATTTCTTTAGGACAATGGGTATTCCGTGGCCACCACTCGACTTATGGGGGTCAATATAGAAATTATTTTGGAGACCACCGAGGGAGTAATTAGTATTTCAGACATTTGGGCCTGGGTTCGGAGGGGGAAGTCTGGCACAGATACTCTAGATGAGTCCAGTGTCGAGTTAGTGGAGAATCTGCGAGCGAAGCATTAAGCCTTGTCTGTTGAAGAGGTTAGAACATCAAATTCGTTGATTAGAGGTGAGTTGAGGGCTTACTGCTGTGCAGCCCGTTTTACAGAGCCTCCAGTAGTCTTTGGAGCCGGACTTACGGGATGCTATGCGTTGTTTCACTCTTGCCGCAAAATCAGCGTAGCAACTTTAAGAACCTTCTTGTATTCATTGCAAGCCAAGGCAAAAAGGCGCCTGTTATGGTCTGACGGGTGACTCCGGTAAAGCCGAAAGAAGTAATTTCGGCGGGTCATGTCAGCTGAGCAAGCAGGGAAGAACCAGAGGGATGAGTGGGATTTAAGTCTCAATTTTCTGGCAGGGATGAAAACATCGACGCCAGCCTTAACACAAGAGGAGACTTAAGACGCACAGTCTTCAACAGGAGGCTAAATACTTTATTCCAATGGATGTTACTCAGGAAATCGCAAAATTAGTCCCAATCGGCTCTTTGGTAGCAGTAAGATATCTTGCTGGTCTGAGGCTTTTGTGTGGGATGAAGGCGGAAGGAGATATTGGCGGAAATTAAAGCATGGGCCGAGTTTCCGAGAGGGTAGAGTTGCTTGACATTGCAAGAAACATGGGTGGCAGTAAAGCACAGATTATTAATGATTCGTGCCCGTTAGGGTTATAACAAAAACGCGGGGGAACTCCACTACCTTCGTAAGAAAGTGAGTCATAGAACAATTCATAGTGTGTACACAAGCGAGATCTGTGACGAAGTTATCTAGCCACTCAGCATGATAGGCGTTAAAGTCACCAAACACAAATGTATGGACAGACGAGTGGGAGGAAATTGCTTTGTAGATTTTGTTAGAGATATTGTTGGAGATGCTGTCAAGAACGGAGCAGTCGGGAGATGATGGGGAGCGCTAGAGAAAGACGAGATAGCTTACTGAGCTCAGACGGGAGAGACGGAAACACATATAGAAATGATGTGAGGATTCAAAAGAAATCATTCTAGCTAAAGTAAGGCGTTCACTGATGTAAATCCCAAGCCCATTCATGTGGATATTGGAGTACTTTTTGAAGAGGGGAAGGTAACCAGGGATAGAAAAGTCAGAAAAGGGATCTGATATATATATATATATATATATATATATATATATATATATATATATATATATCCTTTGACGGTGACGCTTGTGAATAATAGGAGGTCGTTCGGAGAGATTTCGCACACACAAAGAAACTTTCGGGAGTTGGAATACAGCGGTAATATTTTTACTTCAGCAACCATTTCACATTTTATATATTCTTAAAACTCCCACGTGATGAACATGGCCACGCCTCATCACCCAGGCATTCTCACATTTTTGGGTTGTCACTTTGTTGAGTTATCCACGGACGGATGCATCTGTCAATCCAACCCGGTTGAACACATTGCTTTTCAAACTACTGTCAATTTTGTTGAACTTATCTACGACCAGATGTTTCTGTGAGTTACATCCACCATTCAAGGTATTATATTACACGGACCCTAATATACACACATTTGAGGAAATGAAAGCAATTTATATAAACAAATTTATAACCGTTTCAATAACTTGATAAAATCAGCGCCACGTTATAATGGAAAGATATACAATCAAATGTTTCATAAGATGAAACATTAAATCCAGCTTTTCATGGCATTTTAAAACTCTCCCACACACACACTTCTAACCTCTTACTAAGACGGAACTACTAAGATGGAACAAGATAAGATAACAAAGTAATATTACAAAGGATTTGTAAACATGAAGAATGTTCGCTAATATAAACTAGTGGCAGTCAATTGGTGATTGTATCGAATGGTTTCAAAAGTACAATAAAAATAAAGACTGCTCATTTATTAAATATGACATAAAATAATTTTATCCGTCAATTTCCTAAAGTAGATTTAACGAATCAATTAATTTTGAAATCACTAATGAAGAAATAGGGGTTATCAGACACGCCCATTAGACATTACTATATTATAATAACACATTATGAACAAAAACGATTGATTTAAACTGCTTTGACAATCCCATAGGGGCTTATGATTGGGCCGAGATAGCGGAATTGATAGGTTGTTTATTGTTACATAAATTAAATAAGTACATAGATTTCAATAACCACGGGTTGTACGGTGACGACGGTTTGATAATAGTTGATAATAATAACCCCCCAAAATGATACAACTTAGGAAAAGCACCATTGGTTTTTCAAAATTTACGGTTTCAATGTGGAGTTGAAAGTAATTTAAAAATAGCAAATTATTTAGACATAACGCTAAATATTTTCAATGGAACTATATCCCATTATTCGAAGGAGAACCAAATCCTGCTATACGTAAATATTAAATCTAACCTCCCCGCTCATATAGTGCGGGTTATTACTAAAAGTATCGCCTATAGATTGTCTAACAATTCTTCCATTAAATTTATCTTTGATAATCATGAAAAATTATATCAGGATGCACTACTTAAAAGTGGATATACTGATAGTTTGGTGTATACCGGTATTAAATGAGGCAAAATTAAAAAACAGATTTAGGAACATCATTTGGTTTAATCCACCATTTAATTTTGCTGTTAAAACAAAAATGAGCAAAATATTTTTCAGTTATTAAAGCAAAGTGTTGAAAAGAAAATAAGTTATACAAAATAGTCAATAAAAATAACGTAAAACTAGTTTACTGTTGTATGCAAAATACTGGAAAAATATCAGTTGATTGAATACAGCTAAGGTTATGAATAACACTGATATAGTTAGCACTAACTTTAATTGTAGAGATAAATACAACTGTCCACTACAGGGTAAATGACAGCAAGATTCTGTCATTTACTTGTATAGGTATGTATATATAATAATTGTAATTCATTTTTTTTTCTTTTACCTAGTGTTGTCTTTATTTAGTTTAATTTCAAATGACCTAATTTTTTTAAAAATAATTTTATTTTAAATCCTATATCTTTTTATTCCCTTTTATTAATAATTATGCCTTTTTAAGTAAAGGCCTTTTTCTAATACTTCAACGTTTTGGGGAATTTAGGTTTTTGAATTTGTCCAGCGTCTGTAATATTTAAAAAAAATTTTTTCTTTAGTTTCTTTCTTTTTCCCTCCCTTCCTTCTTTTATCTCTCTTACCACCTTTTTTCCGTGTTGCATTAACTGACGTCGATTTAACACGGCTGTCTGTTAATTTTTAGTTACATTCTCCCCTTTTTTTGCGAACCCAGACGATGTCAATTTTTTTTCTTTTCTTATTTATTTGATTTTATTCTATCTTTTTCTTTTTCTTTTTCCTTTTCTTTTTCTTTCCCTTTATTTTTATTTTTATTTTATTTTATTATTTATTTTTTAATTTCTTTGCAATCTATTTAAAAAGGAAAAGTAGACTAATTTTTCTCCAGTTTCTGAAAGGTTTTTTTCTGTTGCTGAGGTGATGTGTCGTTCCCCGTGGGGATCTTCATATCGAAATGGCCATTCAACATCTTTGAATTAATCCTTTTTTAATATATATTTGCTCTGTAATATTTTATTACATGGAGCTCTCTTCCTGTATCATTTTTTAATATTAAAATAAATTTTTAATATTAATTAGGATCGGATTTTTTGGAATTTACCTTCCTGCTTTTTTCCCTTGGATTGAAGTATCTGAATTAAAATATATATATATATATATATATATATATATATATATATATATATATATATATGCATCCGAGTGAATACAGAACGAAGAATTCTCACAACGTCCAAAACATTAATTCATAACAGTGCTCCATATATAATATATAGATCTGTGAATATTTATTATAAATTATATTTTAGAACATGTACATAATTATGCTATATATATTCGCTACGAAGGTACGTTTCTACATTAGAAGAAGAAAAAGAATTTACAGTACTTTACACATCGCCTCTAAAGTAAGGTTTAATATTCATAATTAATTAGTAAGGTTAGTAACCATAATTAGAGTAAAGTTAATAGCCATAATTAGAGTAAGGTTAATAACCATAACAACAATTAGAGTAAGTTAATAGCCATAACCATAATTAGAGTAAGGTTAATACTCATAACCATAATTAGATGAATCATATATTGACTAGATATAAGAACAGAAATTTAGAAATTGAAGATTTTATAGAAAAAACGATTTAAGATTAAATATGCAAACTTACATTAATTATAAAGACCCTGCTTAAATAAAAATAAATAAATATATCGAAGCCATCTACTATCGGTTCTTCTATAAAATCCATAAAGATATAGTCTAGTCACGAGATAATTAAAACATACAACTGTCTAGGATCAGGGACTCTCCTTAATGAACCACTTAAGAAACACCCTTACCAAAAATTCTAACGTCCACAGACATATTCCCCTATCAATAAACCCCACCAATATCTCTAACAAAACACTCTCTTCAAAAATTGCAACGGTCAAAGACCTAACACCCTATCACTAACACCCACCAACACCTCGAACAAAACTAAATAAATATAAAGAAAAATGATTTCCAGTACTTTACACACCGCCTGTTGAGACATTGAAGTTTCAATGTCGAAACGAACGTACCTTCGTAGCGAATATAGATAGAATAATTATATACATGTTCTAAAATATAATTTATAATATATATATATATATATATCACTTCTAAGAGTAAAAATAATTACCTACCTGATGAAATACAATGTTCTTTTAATTAGCAACACTTAAAATGTATTATATATATATATATATATATATATATATATATATATATATATATATATATATATATATACAAGTATGGGTGGAATAATATTCCCCATCCAAAGAAACACTATTTTTAAAAAAGTGCTCAATACAAAGTAGAAATAACAACATCACTTGAAAAGACACAAAAAGTGTCGAAACAAAATAGCTACTTTTGTAGTGATATTATAACATATCAATGTTAATTTATTTAATTAATATATTATTAATTAATATATATATATATATATATATATATATATATATATATATATATATAATTGCTAATATTAGATATTATTATTATAATGAACCGCGATAATAAAATATAAATTTAAGAATATTTATTCAACAGTACAAATAATAAAATAATGGTAGTTAAAAAGCTAACAGTTCAATGTGATAAATTTTTCAAAATTTTATTGGAATTATCATAAGTAGACACAAAATCAATAGTAATTCAAACATATAACCAGTTCAAAAGATAATGTTTTTAAGTTATTAGGTAATTTGTTCACAAGTACAAATAAAAATAATAGTAATAGAAATTGCCAGTTCAAAAAGCTAAATATTTTTCAAGATATAAATGGATTATTTCATAAGTAAAATAAAATAATAATAATAGGAACTAAAAATATTATTTTAATAAGCTAAATTATTAATTAATAAAATTAGTAAATAGTGAAAATATTGAGATAAATTAGAGATGATTTCAGATATATTCAAGTGTATCAAGGATTTTATGATTGGAGAAATTAGTTATTTCATTAAGTGGAATCATTAAGTCAGCTTTTTTTATTTTATTATATGGATTCTTTCTAGTAAATAAAGGATACATGTTCATGAAACATTTACAAATTCTAACTTTAGCTAATATTTTCCATTTAACTGTAGAAACTTTATTTGCATCTTTCAATCGCAAGTAGTACTTAGCGGGAGAACAATATCAAAATCATATGTAAAACCCTCACAAAATTCTAAGTGATCCGAAGAAAAAATAATAAATGTAAATAAAAAGAGAAAGGAAATGTTAGCTAAGAAAAATTAATTCAAAAAGTATAAAACTACATAAACAGTAATAAATATTTCCCCTTTCAAATTTACCAAGCCTCATCAGTTACACAGGAAAAAAGAGCCAAAAATCGGAAATTAGTTTCAGTCTATTCCAATCATCAGTTGACCTCACAATCATAGTAACGTAAAAATCAAGTAGCGGCCTAATCGTTATATATAAAGTGAAAGAGAATGAAAGATTAGTGGTCAGAGCAGTATATATTATTGGGCTGTTTATGAAACATTTGATTGTAATCAAGAATAGTGTTGTTAATCTTGGAATATAACTATAATCGCTTCTTTTCAAGCTATTTGTTTCCTGTGCCCTTGTTAAATATATTTCTAATCAGTATTAAAATTTATTTCATCTCGAATCTTTCCGATGTATCGGAAGTTTTTGTTCTAACTGATCGATATTGAACTTACTGTAGATTTAATCTATCATATACCTTAAGCATTGTTTTTTAATTTAACTGAAAGTATTTTTGTAACTTCAAAAATTCTGCGGAATCCAATATATCGTTAACAATATTGAAAAAAATATAACATCCTCCGTGATCTGCAACGTTCTGTTTTTCCTATATATATATATATATATATATATATATATATATATATATATATATATATATATATATTTCTGCAAAGCATTCAACATGATCTTCTATATTCTTGTGTGTATAATAAATATGCATCTGCTAAGATAGAAAAGATAGTGATGACTCAAAAGCATAAAAAATCATTCCAGATGAATCAATTTCGTTATATATCGTGATGCAATATCGTTATTCTTTGAAATAATAATAAAGCAAAGCAGAAATGAATGGTACACTATTATTTGTAAGTCGACATTTTATAGCGCTCTCAGCTAAAGAGATAAAACAAAGCAAATACATCCTGTGAAAGTCATAGTTTGAACAAATAGAGAAACACATATATTTTATGTATCGATTTTTTAGAAACAATAAAATGATACAGCAAAAATGTGCAAGAAATAGTGAATATAATATTTAAGAAGTAAATAAATAAATAAAAATATATCCCAAGAAACACAAGAAATTTTGTCGAACTACAGTGTATTAGGTATGTTTCATATAAAAGGGGTTGCTGATATATAACAGCAGAAGAAAAAAATTATGTCGTAGATAAAATATGATAATTTGATGAACATCATATCTGAGTAGCCAGAAATTTTTAAATATGATATAAACTGATATCATATTAAATCATATTAAATATAATATCAACCAGGAAACTGACACTAACAATCAGGAAAACAATCGAAAGAATTAACTCAAGGAGGATGCACATAAAATAGACTGTAGAATTTAACACACAAAAGTCACAATATAAAAGTAAAACAAAGGGAATAAAGAGAAATTGACAAGAAAATATGGGGATTAATTTAGGAAAATGCTAATGTTTATGAAGCACTATGGTATGCTAATATAAAACCTACATGCCTACTAAAATGACTATGATTAATAGCAATATTACTATATATATATATATATATATATATATATATATATATATATATATATTATTCTTATTTAGCCATAGTTAATAAATATATATTTTATATATTGGTTATTGGTTTATATTCAATATGGTTGATTTTCATTGCTAGTATAAAATAATCGCAACTTGGAACTTGTGCTTGTTATGGGCCCTATATCTGGCCTTTTCTAGATTGAACATTGCCTCATTCCACAGCGAGTCAGACTTGGTTGAATGTTAAGGCTGTTTTTCCAGAAACTAATGTAATAAGGATAAGAGGAGGAGCAACAGTTACACATTTGATATATTATGCTCTATGAACATTGGAAAAGGATAAGAGTCGAAACTGCCACCAAAACAAAACAAAACAAAACAAAAAAGCAAGACTTAATGAATGTTGTTTATTCGAACGAATAAAACGTAATGTGGTAGCTTTCGTCAGAGCGAAATTTACATAAACAATCAATAATCTATCAGGAAACTTACCAATGACAATGAACAGGTTCTGTTTGCCACGGTGTAGGATAAACCAAACATTTCGATGGATGTGATTGCTAAGTGATTAAAAATCGATTTCTCAACTGCCTTTCAGCATTTGAAGAGATTTTGGAGTGAAAAAGAGCCGATTTTGGCAAATCGAAAAGATGACATTTCTACCACGACAACGCAATGCATCTTATTGGAAAATAGCTTGAAGATTTGAAATTGGAAACCTATTCACATGATGTTCATTCTTTTGGAATATTATTTGTTCCGGTAGGAAGAGAAAAATTACATATATATATATATATATATATATATATATATATATATATATATATATATATATATAAATTTCATATATATATATATATATATTTGTGTGAGTGTGTTTGTAAATTCCGGGAAAATACTTGTATCGAAAGGAACGAATATTCAGTGATCTGATAAAATGAACTACTTTAGATCATAGAAAATAATTATAATTTATCATCAATCTAAATGACGTGTTGAGGTTTTCTTTATAAGTCTCATATTGCTCTGGATAACATCCATTGAACTCTTTGTAAAGATATAATTCTTAATATTGCATATTAAGTTGAACCTCTTGGATTATCCTTGCCGTTTACGGATTTGACGTCTCTCTCTCTCTCTCTCTCTCTATATATATATATATATATATATATATATATATATATATATATATATATATATATATATATATATATATATATATATATATATATTTATATATATATTACCATGCAAAAGATTACAACAGATTACAAAAATTGTTTATTTAACTATTTCTAATGGAAACAGAGTAATTAATCTTAATTGCTAACAATACATATTTTAAGCATTTGTCAATCATGTGTAAGGAGAAATAACCAATAAAAATATTCCATGAAGAAAACTAATATTTAGTAATGCAAATGTGTACAATACAATTATTAAATTTTCTGTCAATATTTAGTAGGGTAAAGGTTATTGCATGTAGGCGTTTAGAGTCACCAAATATGATTTAATTGCATGTCTCTTTACTAATATTCTTCCATTCTCCACAATAAAATTTCTTGAGTTCGTGCAGGTTTTGCGGGATCCTTGTTTCTCAGTTTTAGCTTCTTCCATGTATCTTTAATCGTACTGAGATTTGAGAATTGACATTTCATTCTTGAACGTTTCTTCTATTCGAACTTAACTATCAGTTTGAAATATTTGCATTGTTTTTAGGATCATTGGCTTGCTAAAAGATCCAAGTTGGTTTCACCTCCAGCGAATGTGCACACTGTCGTAAATTTCTCTATAAAATTTCTATATAAATATTAAATTAATTCTCACTGCTATTATTTCAATGTTACTAAATCAACCCCAGATCACGATTTATTAGTTTCCAAACGTTACTGTTTGAATAGTACTCTTCGGTGAATATTCAGTACACTTCTTTTTTCAGACCGTTTCACAACATTTTTCCAAAAGTATAAATTTTATTTCAGTTGACCAGAGTACATTTTCGAAAAATGATGCAGGTTTAATAAGAATACTTTTAATCATTCCTAAAAAACTATCATAAAATTATTCTGGAACTTTGTAAAAATAACTGCACCCGAGTTACGAACATTTTAGTAAAATTTTAAAATTTTATAAAAATAGCTGTTGTAAATAAAAAATAAAATTGTGTTATGAACGTTTGAGTTACCAAATATCGGTTTTTCTTTGTGGGAAATATTATTGAAGATATTTTTAGAAATTCTATTCTTTCACTGAATACCAAAATATAAGCAATAAAAGTTTAATTAATGCTATTTTACTGGAAATACATCAAAAACATTTTCTGTAATGTCCTCTAAGCTTTTGCGTAGCAATATATAAATTGTTCATTCAGTCGGTAACTGCCTTACATAGTTCTTCCAAGAAAAACAAAAAATCTTCACCAGCAAGCTTGTACAACGATGACAGGCAGTTATAACAAGAATCGGTACTATGTACTTAGCAAATGAATATTATTTTTGAGTATATAAAATGTTATTTTAATTGTTCTAATAGGGTAGCATCTTTTGCAACGATATAATATTATAATAATGATGAAAGCAAAATGAATTTTAAATTAAATCTCCTATCAAATACTACGTGAGTAAATATAGTAACGTTAAAATAGCAATGGAGGAAGTTCAAAAGACAATACACTAATTCACACGACACCTAATGATTGCAATTAGAATGGTTATTATTTAGACGCTGCCACAAAAAAGAAGATACTCACGATATAGGATAGCGGGTTCGTATCCTAACGCTGGCTTTGTTATTTGCTTTCGATTAGAAAAATCAAGGGAAACATTTTAAAATTCTTAGACCTATTCAATTATATTTGATATTATTGAGTACTGAAGACATCAAAGAAGACTCAGTGAATAAAAACAAAAATAGTGATAAATTATTAAAACGTGAAAATACCAATAAAATAAGCCTCATAAATATTTCCCCCTAATATATATATATATATATATATATATATATATAATATAGAATGGTCAATAGTCTTCTACTGCAATAATATTTGCATCAGGTAATGAAAATTCACAATGCTTATTGAAAATCATTCGGAATTATTTGGTTCGCCACTAGTGGTTTCAAGATTCAAGACAAGAATTATTATTATTATTATTATTATTATTATTATTATTATTATTATTATTATTATTGTCTAGTAATTGCTAATATGTACATTCACTCGCACACATGCATGTATGTTGTTTTTATTTTAATTAGTACTTAAGCGACAGCACGTGGTAATTAAGTAGATATCTAAAAACAATTTGAAAAGCTAAAAGCGAAACTAGTTTAAATTTAACAATTTTTTTCGCGAAAACCACATGGAAGTAAAGCAATTTTAATAATTCTGGCCAAAAGGTTTGCAACACTATGTAAAAGTATATTATCAATTATTTTTAATAGCGAAACTGAGTGAAACCATGAATAATCAATAAATAGGATGTGTTTAAATCACTTATGCAAATTTTAAGTGATTTGCATGGGCGAGTTCTCGACTATAAAATGAGAAGTAATATGTCTTGTGGGAGAAGAAAATAGATGAGCGTAGAGGTTGGAATGTATTTTCCTTTTTAGCCTCATATTCGGCAGATAGAGTAAAGTGAAAAGCGAAGCGGAAAGAAGACATTGGACAGTTGTTCTTTTTTTTAAACAAAAAAAACATTATTCATTCTGTACAGCTAATTGTGATCCAAATAACAAAAATTAATTGTTTCGAATACAAACGATCGGCAATCATTGCTTTACCGGACTTAGCTCTCGTCAGATTGCCAATTATATCCAGAACTGGGAGAAAACTCGAAAAGTTGGAGTTGAGTTCTTCAAACCAAAAGTCTTCGTCCAAAAGTTTCTACAGAGCGAGAGGACCGACGACTGGTGCGACTTAGTTTGTCTAAATGAGAAAGAAGTTGTCAGCAGTTACTGAAGAAATGGTCCAGCGGTGATATGGAGATCCAGATCGAAGATTACGGCGGTGCTTGTTGACAAAAGAATTGATGTCAAAAAGGGTCTGCAAGAAAGTCACTTTTGACACGAAAACATATAAAAAATCGATTAAATTTCTGTCAAATCCATATAAGTTGGACTGTAGAAAACTAAAAAAGTTGAGCGTTTGATATCCACAGTCAAGTATAGGGACCTCGTTCATATTTGGGGGATGCTTCTCCATTCATTACGTCGAAGAATGACATTATTCTTGTAAAATTAGCAAGATTTAAGTTAAATTATTCTTAAATAGTAATAAGGATATCAAATTAAATAATATTAGATATTATTGCATTTTTCTATTTTACTCTTTGCAGTACATTTTCGGATACAGAAGCAAAGTTAAAAAAATTAAATGATTTATATTACCCAGTGAGCCCTACGAATAACTATTAAAATTATAGTCTGAAAGATTTTTAAATTTCAGGGATTTACGTGAAGGGGTGTAACACAGGTAAATACTACATATTTTTACTAAGATTTTCAAAAATAATGATTTCAAATATAATTTTATTCATCAGTAAATCTGTACTGATAATTTAATAAATATCCGACAATTATTTGATTTTTACGAGAATTTCAAAATGATGTGTTTGTCACCGGAAAAAAGCGTTATGTCATCATTACGTTTTGCATAGTAAACAGTCGTAACGTTTTGGTTACCATCTACCTCAAGTCAAAGCAATATATTCTGCCAAAATTTTGAACATGTCAGAAAGGATTAGAAACATTTTTTAAATAATCAAAAATTACTTTTATATTTCCTCTTAATGATAACAGAAACATTTTGCTAGAAAAAATTCGTTTTTATAAATTTTGGAACATTTTTATTAATACTTTGCTGTTTTCTGTCGATGTAGTTGTTGTAATAACGAATCTACTGCAAAGTTTATTTTTTTTAATTGAAATCCATTCACACAGAAACAGATGGACTGGAACTTCCTCTGCGAATGCCAATCTGAATAGTACGCCCTTTCCAAATTTTTGGCAAAGTTAATTGCCTTATGGTGTTCATTTTCTCAAAATCGGTAAACAACTGGCTCTAATATAGTGTATAGTCAACAAAATATAAAAACAAGGAAAACAACGAATATAAATATAATATTTAGTTAGACATTATGACATAAACATATTATAATATCATTACAAAAAGCTACTTTGGTCCGACACTACTTGAGTCTTATCAAATGATCTAAACAATCAAGTAATTTCGAAACAAAAAAGCCGGCTTTGTAGTAATATAATAACCTAATTTTGTTATGATTTCTAAAAAAATATTATTACTTCTACTTTTTATTGAGCACTTTTTAAAGAATAGTGTTTCTTTGGATACAGAATATTATTTTATCCATACCTATCTTATACTTATATATATATATATATATATATATATATATATATATATATATATATATATAAACAATTGTTCAGGAGAGAGTTTCCGATTTTCAGCGTTTTAGATGATGAAATGTAAAGGTAAAGGTCTTATGCAGCTTAAACAAATCGGAACTTACTTTATCAAAAAATAAGGTTTCAAAAACTTTCGAGTACATTTTCTATTTACCAGAACATTGTTCATATTATAAATCAATTTGAAAAATAACCATGAAATGATTTTGATTATGTATGTGATAAAATTCAGTGTTGTTTTCTTGAAAGGTACAGGGTTTTGGAAAGTTACCAAACTCTTTGTTGATTCACACCTAAACTTTTTATTTCACCAGTCGACAATAGTCTTTTTGGGAGATTCTTTCCTTTACTAATGTAAACAATAAAAAATGGCCTTTTCCATGTCGAGAACTTTTGGCTGTAGGCCATTTTAAATATTTCAAATTGTCCTGCATTTTTCTTTTTTTCCATATTGTCTGCAGTAATATTTAGTTCTCACTTGTTTATCCTTTTACGTTGCCTAAGAAAACATATCTATTGTTGAAAGTAATGCAAAGTTTAAACAAAATAAAAACCTGAGATATGCTTATTGATCGATATATTCAGATGTAGCAAAATTTAATTCTGCTTCTCTGACAATGCAGGTAGAATACAACATAGCTGGTTCACACAAATATATATCACAGCAAAGAATACGAACAGCAACATAATAATGTATCTAGTAAATTCTTCAAAGAATTACTTATACTTAATCGGTTTTAAAAACGTGGTGTAGGTTTCTGCTGTAAACTGGAAGGTAATTACGCTATATATAAGGAGATTTCATCGAATCATTAAATATTTATAAAAGTAAAAATATACATATATATATATATACTATATAATATCCACTGAATTTAAGAGAATGGACAATTATCATATTTTATTCTTCTATGTGCCTGGTCCTTTTAGGATGTCGGAGACCATGGCCTTTCAAGTCTCCCTATTCATTGGTGGCTTTTAGCAAGCTTTCCATCTATCGGCTCATGAATGGAAGTAATTGCTATTTCAGGGACATTCGTTATACGAGGTTTTAATTTGTTTTTATTGTTTTAGTGTTTTTTTTATTGTTTTAGTGTTTTTTTATTGTTGTCCTGTTGTACATTATCATTGCTTCTTCCATGTACTCGGTGCAAATGTAGCTGACTTTTACTCTGTTTTTTTTTGAATATCGTGCAGTGATTGCTTTATTAGCGAGCAAATATAAGGAAAAAAGTAAGGATATTTTTATTTTATATATATTCTGTGAGTGTGAATAATTGTTACTAGAAAATAAATCAATTCATATATTCCCAAAAAAAGTTGAAAATAGAATTTTATCAATATTTGGTGTGAAATTCTGAGTCAAAGTGATCAGTCGTAGATCAGACTTATTTCAATTTTAGATGAAACAGTTAATGCATAACGAAAAAAACCTGAAGCTGGGTATCAGTGTGTCATCTTTAAATCAGTTTATCTCTTTTATAAAATATACTTATAGAAAGGATATTTTGAGTCCGTTAGAATCAGGTATATTTGAGTTCGTACAATTTCGTCTGTTATAGATAAGTGTACGTTCGAACACGTGTATTCTTAAACATGTATCAAATCATAGATAAGCATTTAAACAATTAAACTTGAGAGACGCGCCTTAATTCTCCAAGGATCAAGCGAAAATATTTTGTGCACAATCATATTAATGTTTTACATACTTTTACCGTTTAAAGTAATGAATGTCTCGTGAAAATGAAAAATTACCTGAGTGCAGTTTATTCCAACATAATACACAGAAAATAATATTTTTTTCAAAATTTTTCCATTCAAGTAATTGACATGTTGGGTGATTTTTATTTAACGTTTAATCTTAGGATGTGGCTCTTTACGTCCTGTACACTTGTTGCTAGGTGTGCATATTTGCCGTTTCTATTGAGAAAAGGCTGGTATTTAGGATAATTGCGAAAGGATTATGTCAGCAATTTAAAAGGTTGACAAACATGAAGAGCTATTATACAATTCATCCTACTCACACATAACAGAAGATTTTTAAGCAAACACATTAGAGTCAGAAAATGAAACATTTTACATGTATATATATATATAAACACACATACACACACACACACACACACACACACACACATATATATATATATACACACACACACAGACAGACACACACACACACACACACATATATATATATATATATATATATATATATATATATATATATATATATATACACACACACACACACACACACATATACGTTCACATATGCAAATATACACGTATACACCCATTATCCTGAGATCATTTTCAGGTATGTGAGCGGGAATATATATATATATATATATATATATATATATATATATATATATATATTCCCGAGCACCGAGGGCCCATAACTCAAAGGTAGAATTGGCGACTGACGCCAATTTGATCGGGTTTCAATCCTGTGTAAAGCAATAGGATGCATAACCGTAATGATGAGCTGTGATACAGTGAAACAGGTCTGTCTGCGGATGACTATATATATATATATATATATATATATATATATATATATATATAATAACTACATAGACTCTGTAAGTATGCCGGTCGTAAATTTATACTAAAATAAACCTCCGAAAAAACCATTAACAAACAGAACCTAAATCCGTTACAATATGGTGTAATAAGACGTCGGATAAATGTGGAGAAAAAAAGAAACCCGCGGAACAAGAACAAAACATTCAATACTCCGCAGTAAAGAAAAAAACCCAAACGGAACCAAACACAAGAAAAAGTGCTCAATACAAAGTACGAAAGAAAAGATACAATAGTAGAGCAAAAACGCACAAAAATCTAGAGTGAGCCAAAACCTACCGCGGTTTCACACTACGGATCGTCAGGGCAAAGGCTCTGACGATCCGTAGTGTGAAACCGCGGTAGGTTTTGACTCACTCCAGATTATATATATATATATATATATATATATACATATATGATCAAGAAATATATATCATATAAATCCTTAGAATTGGCGCTGTTTAAGTTTCGAATAAGAAGCTAAGTAGAAAAATGAACAAGTGCTTTGGATTTAAAGCCAATATAACCTTGTTGGATTTTAAAGTTATTTGTAGTTGAGTAATTAATGTACGTCAGATCTGACAGTGGTTTCTTCTGCAAAAGTGGATACAGTTTACAAAATTATCACAGTCCGTATTCTCTTGAATATATGTGCTCGAAAGTCAAGCGAGGCTGTGTAATATATACATTTTAAGAATGTGTTAAATGTGTCTATTCAAATAGGGCCACGTTTTTAAACAAACGGTGTTTTTTAATGCTATGATATTTGAGTTGTCAACGAGTATGTTCCGGATATAGTCTCCGTGTGAGCTTAACGCCACTTACATTCTGTTACAAGTAAAATAACATTCATTCTTGGAAATGGCTTAAAGCATAGCCAAAAGCGCTTGGATAAATTAAACATGTGTTAAGTTTTATAACATTTACGTTGTTAAAATGGAAAAAAAATCATAAATCTCATAAAAAATTACTTTAAAAAAATAACCATCACACATTGTGTGTCATTCCTAGCGAAACTAGAACAAAAGAGTGATTGCTGCCAAAAGATACAATATATATAACTGTGCGTGTGTGCATAAATATATATATTGTGTGTGTGTGTGTATATATATATATAATTCTGTGTATTTATATATATATATATATATATATATATATATATATATATATGTTAAGTAATTCATAGAGCTTTATATTCGACCACAACAGAATGCAGAAAGTACTGGACTGCCATTTCATACTATATGTGCAACTCTTCAGCAGTGCGTATCCACTACCAGGAATCGAAACCCGACAGTTAGGTTATTAAGCAGATGTCATACCAACTGTACCACGGGCCCAGGTGACGAATTAAGCTCGGTGAAGTGCGGCGCTCTTCACGAATTCAGCGGTGGAACAACCCCAAGCTCCTTTGCCCATAGGATAGTGCCTTTCCAAGCCAAGACTTCTCCAACAAAGCCGCTAAATCCATAACGTGTTTCGTGGTTGAAGCACAGAGATATAATTCAAGAGGTAGGAGGATTTGAACAATTATTAAGTAAAGAATGGTATGACATCAGCTTAATAAGCTAAAAATCGTGTTTCGATTCCTGGTCGTAGATGCGCACTGCTGAAGAGTCCCACATAGTCCCACATATAGGACGAAACGGCCGTCCAGTGCTTTCTGCATTCTGTTGAGTTCGAATATAAAGCTCGATTATTTACTTAATAATTGTTCAAATCTTCCTACTACTTGAATTATATATATATATATATATATATATATATATATATATATATATATGTATAATTGTGTGTGTACACACACACAGACACGCGCATATATATATATATATATATATATATATATATATATATATATATATATATATATATATATACGAGCTGTCTGTTTCTATATATGTGTGTGGCCTTGTGATGTTGTTCTCACAGAATATTTATATATCTAGGTATTTCTCTCTCATATATATATATATATATATATATATATATATATATATATATATATATATATTTCCGCAGACAGATCTGTTTCGCTTTATCACAGCTAATCAGATCAGTACGGTTAGACTCCAATTGCTTTTAACCCAGGAGTGAAACCCAACCTAATTGGCGTCAGTCTTCCATTCTACCTCTGGTCTATGAACGCTCGGTAGAAGAAGGCAGACTCTTTAGAATATACATTTTCATTATACACGCCCAATAGCCAGAGAGCTCTAAATCATTACGGGATGAGCGATATAGGGAGATAGATAGATAGATAGATAGATAGATAGATAGATAGAGAGAGAGAGAGAGAGAGAGAGAGAGAGAGAGAGAGAGAGAGAGAGAGAGAAAATTATAATTTCTCCAAAAGCCTAACGTTTTTCTATATCTATTTGTAACATATGGGATATTCTGGTGTTGGCAAGGATATTGTATCTCTAGTCTATCTCTACATGTCATTTCGCCTTTTATTTTTACACATTGTTTGCTAGCGCTTTTGCTTCTATCGCTCACCCTCTTTTCAGGACTGAAATATATTAAACATATTCTATTATAAAAACCGAACTACATCCGTACATGGACATTTTTTTCTTTTGTCATCTAATCCGCATTACTAACCGTAGTCTCAGTAGTGCAATGCTACCGAAGAAGATGGTAATTTCACATTTATTTTTCCATTTTATAGTCCCATATTCTCATCATGTGTCATCTAAGTCTCCTTTATATTTCACATAATCATGCTCTGCGCTTTACGCCACTGGAACCACTATTTTCTTTTATATTAGTGCGAGATATCCCGTCACCACAGACGCCTATTTATTCTTTTTTGTCAAAAATGTAAAAGAGTTCTCCAATCAGCTGAGCCTTTATTTACTGAGAGAATGAAGCACGATATTACATCTGAAAAAAATTGTCTCTCGTTATCAATGTCGACTCTGTAATACCTTATTAAATAACTTCTCCATACCTACTCTCTTCTGCTGCTGAACCCGAATTTTTTAGCCGTTAATTATCTAACATATGGATACAAATAGTGATACAAACCTTACGGATTATCCAACAGCCGGGTGAGAAAAAGCGGATTCATACCCTTACTAAGGGTATCTGCGTGTAAATAAATATAACAAACACAAAAAAAATCGGAACTGGTTATTCTGATTAACAATTTCAAGCAATTATCTTCTACACCCAAAAATTCAAGTTTACATAATTTGGAATTAACAGGTGATCATCGGTCTAGGTAGTGACTATGAACTGATGTTGCTTAAGTTCGATAATCGTCGTATGGGAGCCTGTTTTCAACGTGATATTGCCGTGGGTCTTGTTTTTTAACCAGCTAAAGGTACAAATCTCATGGCCTCAACAACTTATTTCAAACATTTTAATTTGATATTTTAGATTGTTTGCTAAATTCCTTAATCTTTAAGAAAAAAACTTATAATCCTTTCAATTATTTCTTCCTCAATTATTTAAGTCACTTATTAAAGGTTCTTCATAACAAAAATAACCTATTTTTCATAAAACACTTTAAATCACAATATTTCCATTATTCCTCTTTGGTAAAGATAAACAAAAAAAACCATTAAATTTAATTTTTTTCTTTAACCTATTTTGAACGACAGGCTAAATTTTTAAAGAGATTCATAATTTTTATTAAAATCTTCG
Organism: Ascarosepion bandense; assembly: GCA_037127315.1. Lineage (NCBI taxonomy): Eukaryota > Metazoa > Mollusca > Cephalopoda > Sepiida > Sepiidae > Ascarosepion > Ascarosepion bandense. Next base: position 4,086,278 of record JBBBDQ010000249.1, read on the forward strand.
AACCCCGATTGAGTCCCCTCTGCTATGACAGACTTGTAATTTACTGTCAGTTGCTTTTAAAAATCGTCTGCGCATTTTTATTCAGACCTTTATATTTTTAGCCAAGGTCATCTGCAGATAGAACACTCGAATTTCTTTCTGCTCGAGACATTTCATTACTTCAAAAGGTTTTACTTTTAATTCAACTAATGGGATTAATAAGAAAATATAATGATAATTGAATAAATTTTCAGACGAACACATACATCGGAAAAACGTGATGAATGGACTATATTTCAATAAATGAAATTTCTGGAAATTATTTTAGGAAGATTCAAAGTAAAACTAAATCCGGACTGTTTATCTTTTTTTTTCTTTTTTCTTTTTTATAAAAGCTATTTTCCTTTTAACATATAAAATAATTAATTTGGTTTTGTCGTTTTGATGTATAGATATAACGATTTTATCATATTCATTTGTTAGTTTGAAAAAGAATACGAATGTGTTTAGAGTGATGACTTGTGACGGTGATATTATCTATCCATTGATCTTAACGCAGGGCACCAGATTTAATCTAGTGCCTTTAAATGATGTTGATTCACTGGGTCATAATTTCGGCTGCTTAAGTGCCTATGACTGGCAACATGACTCTGCGCCATGGAAGACCCAGTGAGGGAAATTCATTTTTGTAATTTAGACGGCAAGTTTCCTATCGTTCCTTCTATATATACGCAGACTAACACACATAAACTTGTGTTTACGTGAGTGCCGGAATTTTGATTGATGTCGGTAAAAATTTTTATTTGCCTCTTTTTATTTTAATAGAAAAATAAGGAGGGAGCTAGAAGGACTACAGTAAAATGGAGTTCAGTGAATTTAGGAAAAAAATCGCCTTGTAAGAATTAAATAGACTTCATAAATTCACCGCGTCTTAAAATAATTTCTATAAATTTTATTGAGTTGATATATTATTCTTTAATCTCTAACCCCACACTTAACATTCACATGACTTACTTACGGTCATATCACGTTGAATACACCAGTTCTCATTCGGACACCAAAGTGAAGCAACGTTGAGCCTGGTCAGTTCATAGATGGGTGACCGCTTGGGAATACCATACGGATGCGCGTTGTGGTGCAGTAGATATCAGCTCGGAAAGAGACATCGGTGAGTCGATTTTGAATTTTAGTTGAATGCCTTGCATTCACTTACGGGTTAGTAACCTTGGGAAAGGTATTAATCCGTCCCTTCCCTTCCAGTTATGAGTTAAATAAGTAGAGAGGGCTTGGGGCCCTGCCCTTAAACATTTCGCGATTAAACTTTCTCCGTCTGAGAGGAAGCTGACTCAACCCATCTAGGGTGCGTGCGGCTTGGACTTGGACACATGATTAGCCTAGAAACAAATTGTGGGGTGGGGACTGTTACTTGTCGAAAAGATTTGATAAAAGATACGCGGAAACTGTGACCAGAAAAATAAGCATTAGTGTGAGTCCGACTAATTCAGAGATTAATAATTCTCTTATACAAGGGAAAATGTACCGATAGTAAGTTGAAATCAATAGAAAGCAATATTTCTGCGGGATTGTGTTCTCTTTTTACGTTAAGTCCTACATTCTGGTTCTTGTGATACACGAAGCTAAGCTTAATAAATATACAATATCTCCGAATTTTCTTTTATATACAAGAATTTTTTCCCTAGTACCAACTTTTTCTGCTGGCAAGATAACAATTTGTCTGAAATGAATGATGCCGTACACATTGAGGTAAAAATATTTATACACAATAAAATAGTCTGTATTTTTTCGCAGACACATATATATAGGTATATGATGGTACGCATATGTTTGTAGGTCGTTTAAAACATCTGTTATGTCGTAATGAAAGAGCATTACATTGAAACATATATTTTCCATATTAAATAACATTTTAAAGAGAGACAAGCCTCACCATACTAAAATTATTCAATTATGCAAAATTCAGACAATGCCAACACTATATAAGGAAATTTGTGAAGATAGTAAAATCCTATGATAAGACAACGACTATTAAAGTAATTGACACTAATTCATTGCAGTGATAATTTTTCACAGATAACGTCAAAATGGAAAATAAAAAAATGGGCGGTTATTTGTTTTGAAAATATACAAATTACGTTTCTTTTGAATTAATGCTTTTCAGAAAACTTTCCATTCATCTAAGAAATCTACATCTGTTGAATTTCTCAAGTGATGTCGCACTTATCATTTATTCATATTAAAATTCATTTTAAGTATTCATTGTAGAGAAATGGTGTTCAAGCATGATACTTTGAATGAGTGATTCATTTCCTACAATCTATCAACGTTTTCCAGGTTATTTAAAGCCCGAAAATATTTGTACATTATATGAATTTTTGTTTTTTTAAAAATAATGCTTTACTCATAAATGATTTGCTAATTATCCCATATCTGGGAGAGAATACGTGAATTCATAGATTTTGCATAGGCTTATGTGCGTAATATGGAAATCAAAATGAAATGAAATCTGCTCTTTGATTAAAATTCTGGTTTATTAAAATTACAGATCTAATCTTTCTGTTATACACAAGCGGTCACTCATCCAGATACTAGAAGAAATAATAATAATAATAATAATAATAATAATAATAATAATAATAATAATAATTTGTGTACATTGTTAAGTGATAGAGGATATGGAAGTTTGAAGAAAAAATGCGAAAAGCGAAATTTTCAGAAACGTCTGTGACCTTTCTGAACAAAAAAATAAAAGGAATTATTTTTGTTATTTTACTGATTAAATCTCGAAATTACGACTTGTTTTAAGTTATTATTAGATTTTGATTTTCTTTGGCATTAAATTTGCCTAAATTTCTGTTTAATCCAAGGATAAAGGAATTTGTTTTAAAAATAAATTTCAACAAGAATTGTTTATATTTAAATGAAGCTGCTAAAAGAACGCACCTAGTATTTTCAGTACTATCGTCCGGTTTGGTGACATGTGTACCTAAGTTGTTGTCGGTAAAAAAAAAAAACAAAATCGAAAATATCAAATATTGTACTTGTGATAAATGTATGACTTTTTAAATGTCAAAATTTAAGCGAGAACATTTTTTAAACCACTTTTATTAACATATATTCTTTCGTCATTCACCGGTCGCATAACTATAAATTGGATATGCAAATATATACACAGGTTTTTTACCGCTTATTCTTCTTCTATGTGACCTGTCCTTTCAGGACGTAGGCGATCATGATTTTCCACGTCTCTCTATCTCTGGTGTCGTTGAGTAAGCTTTTTCCTTTTACAACTCGCACACCCCGTTCCATCATCCACCTGATCAGGCCCCTCATGTATGTTATCCGCTCCCTCCTCTGTCTCTTTTTCCTTCTATCTGGCCTGTCAGTATCAAGTTCTCAAATCTCCTTCGTCATTGCATGTCCCAGGAACTTCAGTTGTCTTTTCCTCTTATTCACTATTAATTTTCTTTTGGATGCCATTTTTTCTAACACCTCATCATTGCTCACATGCTCGGTCCATGATATCCACAGCATCCTTCTGTAGAACCACATTTCCGCTGTTTCAAGTTTTTCCCTCATCTTCCATGATATTGTACAGCATTCACTGCCGTACTGAAGAACTGACATCACATAACAATCTAGCACACGTTTCTTTGTTTCTAGTGAAATTTTTCCTGTCTTATTACTTATCAGTAAATAATGAGTTGAACAATGTTAACCTAACATTTAGCAATCTTATTCAGAGATTTGTTACCTTAATTTCTTTACTCATCAATTCATCCGAAGGATTTCATCCGTATATTCAACTGATATATATATATATATATATATATATATATATATAAAAGTAAATTAAGAATTTTTCATTGTTTTAAAAATTTGATACAGTAGCATGAATTTAACAAGAGTAATTTTTCAAATAACAATGCGACTGGGCCTAAATTTCGAAGGTGCTAATTCCTAAAAATCATCTAGCTTCTTTATTATTGGTGTTATCTGTATCTCAGGACCGGTACTTACTGAGTGATGTGTTATGTTGTCTACCCTGAAAAATTACTTTTTACATCATTGATATATTCTGCATATTCCTCCTCTCCTCCATAATGTAAAATTGATTTTACATTCGGATTCACCGGAATTTTGGCAACTGTCCTATTGGAGAATCGTATCGCTCTTTTGGAATTTTTAAACGCCGTTTGATATTGCTCGATGATCGTACGCTTATGGGCATCGCATATAAAATTGCCATTAAAGATAGACTAAGCACTAGATAAAATATATCTTAGGGAAGTGAGCCAAATCGAGATAAGTTTCAGAGAAATTGAGAATTTTTTGAAATGATCACGAATAATATCTGAGATAAATTGGTTTAATATATCCCCGATTGTGTCTGCATCTTAGAAGGCTCATAATTATCTTATCAGTGGTTAACTGTTTCTATCTAAATACCGTAATCTTTAAAAATACAAAGACAGAACTATAAGTTTAAGATGATGGAAAAACGATTGGCTGATTATGTCGCTCCTTGAAATTCCTGATCCCTTCTATATATGTTTATATTTACATGATTCAGATTATTTCAAATGAGTATCGCTGCTAAATATCGGCTTCTGCTGCTTAATCGTTACAGTCAAGTATTGAAAGAAATCAAAATCGCTTTTTTTTAATTGTTTCCCTCTAAGCAAAGCGATAATACAATAGAACGCAAGAACTTACAGTAAGCGAAAGAGAATGAGTAGGCTTTAGTCAGGAGGAATGAAGAGATACGAATAGAAAATAGGATTCAGGGAAACAATAGGGCATTGCATTTAAATATATTAAGATTTCAGGAGCAGGGAATCAAGAAATCGGAATAGATTCTTCACACGTTTGACTTCTACCAAAGGTAATTGTTACAACCAATGGTTTTTTACGCATAGATTGATCAACTACAAAACTGGGAGACCGAATTACAAAAGTCCTAGCAGGTTTAAACTATTGTATTTGACGGACCAGAGATACAGTTCATCATTACTTTTTACGCGCTTTGTATAAGAAGTTTTATTTTCCATATTGAAAACACATTACCATATACACAGCATTTCAAGCCTTTCACTACTTTATTGCCATATTATGTTCAGTTAGTAACGAAACTACTATATCCACAGTGTTAAGGCAGTCTTCATTTCTTCTGTATTCCAACGGTAAGAACCATATTCCACTTAATATTTTCCCATGAAACACAACAACGTAGAAGTGAATCCGGCGTAGGTGATTCCCTATTCACGGTCTTGAATGGTATTTACAATGTGTGAAAGAAAATACAAAACAATAATCGTAAATACAGTTGTTCATACAACATCAACAATCACCGGAGTCACAATTGAGAGTCGTTTCATTAACAGAAAAAAATGAAGAAAACTAAGAAACCCATATCGGATCAGTCATCACCCCCCAGTAAAGAAGGGACGCGTATTTCAGAGAGGAACCGGTCTAAGGTCAAAAGATATCTTCAAGAAACCGATATGAACATCAACCATACGCGGTTACAAAATTAGGGCCTGTAAAAAAATTCATGGGACTTTGCAATGCACACTGACCTAACAAACAAATCTAATTGCGAAGGCATTGTGATCAAGACCAAAAAGTAGAATTTTGTTTATCATGGATATAGCAGTCACTATATAGTGTAATGTATATTTCAAGATAAAAAAAACTGTTAAAATAAAAAGTTCTTGATGAAAATAGTTAAGAAATGTGGCATTTCAAGACCACAATAATTCTTGTTGTAATTGGAGCCCTAGAATTGTTTGGAAAGACACATTAAAATGATTGTTATGGCCTATTTCTAACAGAATATACACATAAAAATTGAGGATACTGAAATCAAACAAGTACAACAATTTAAATGCCTGGGAGTTATTCTGGAAGAGGCAGAACAGTGTGATATTAAGATATGAATACATATTAGTATGGCCAAATATGCATACCAAATGCTAAGCAGTATATTAAGAGAATTAAAGAAAGCTGTGTTGAACCTCTACACAATATATTTCTTTCTGTGGCAGTGAATGTTGGACAATCTCATCAAAAATAAAGAAGAGTCTAGAAGTAACAGTTATTTTATTCGATGAAGATGTTTCCATCCTTTTCAAAATCTCAAGCTTTATCCACAATATTCGCAGAATCCTTCTAGAAATCCACATTTCAATTGCTTCAAGTTTTTCCTTAATCTCTGATGATATTGTCCAGCATTCAGTGCCATATTGAAGAACTGACATCACATAGCAATCCAGTTCTCTTTCCTTTGTTACTAGCAAATTTTTCCTGTTTCTTAATACTTTACACAACTTCCAGAATGCTTCCTTTGCCAATTCGCCTTAGGATCTCTGTGTCGCATTTTCCCTCATCTGTTAGAAATCTTCCCAGGTATGTACATTTTTGTACCTGCTTGATTTTAGTATTCCCCACCTGTATTTGGTATTTTGGGCTGACCTTTTTTGCTGGTGACAATGCATTCAGTGTTTGTGCAGTTTATTTGTACTTCTTTCTTGTGAATCTTATTAGCACAAAGTAAATATTGAAGGCAAGAGGAACAGAGAAACACAGCTCGTAACATTCAGATCGATAGCAGAAAAGGGTTTGGGAGAAAAAGAAAAAGACACAACATATTAAGAGGTATAAGAGACAGGATATTGTGAAGAACCATTATCACATGCCTCCTGAAAAGATACAGTACATAAAAGAAGGGAACATTTTGGAAAATATTAAACATTAAAAAAGAACTATAAGTTTTCTTCCTGTTATTCTTAAAAAAGTTTTTTTGAAATTTTTGTACGATCAAAATTATATGGACATTATATGCATTACTTGATTGAAAGAGAAAAGGTGCTGCCCTGATGTGCATTGTGGTGCAGTGAATATCGACTCGGAACGACAACTAGGGGAGATGAGTTCGAATACCAGTTGCATTCATTGCATTAACTTGGGAAAGGTATTAATCTGTCTCTTCCCTTCACTTGTGGGTTAAATAATAGGACACATTGGGTTCTATAGACTTAGTTGGCAACCGATGCACCCCAGAAAGCAATGGCCACCTACTGTGAGATAACTTTCTGCCCAGTCAGTCATTCTCTTTCGAGACATGATTGCCCAAAACGCTTATCACTTGTGGCACTTGCTTGACTGAGTAACTCTATGAAATTGATCCTCTTCACAGGAGAATATTAATTCTGTGAAAAAACGTAAATACTGAATATATTAATGATAAGCATGCATAGTTTTGATATTTTCTCAGTCTCTTTAAGAGATTTCATAAAATAAGAATCATAAAGATCAAATACAAATTTTTATTATTTATTCGAAATTCCGAAAACTGAAGGTTTTTCCGGTGCTGTCATGGCTTGATACCAATTAGAAATTTCACAAAGCACTGAGAAGCTTTGACGGTGATCAGCAGCTGTTGTAAGTGATTTCATCTGACTAGGTGAAGGTTCCATAGCTACGTACTTTGGCACCCGTTTTTGGTTTATCGATGGTAACGGCCGCCTTTAGCAAACAATTAGTGCTCAGTAAAGATATTATTCAAAACGTTACAAAATCCTGCATTGTATTTTTTATAAGTAGCTATTTTATTACAGAAAGTAAGAAATATTTTAGGTAGACTCATCATTTCCTAACCTAAAATTTATCCTGATCATTACATAATAAGTCGTTATCATTATCTGTATATACACAAATTTATTAAAATGTTTATAGTACCATTTTAGGTTTTTATGTAATTTATATAAAAACTACATTCTATGTATATGTATCAGATGTGATATGCAAATGTAAAGGAATATGAAAGTTATATTTGGGCTAATTTTCCAACCAGCTCATTTATAGATCGTATATACACATTAATTAGCCTATACTCTGAAATCACATCCGAAAATACTTCAGAAACCTGAATTGCTTATGATCTAAGGTGAGTGTCATAAAGGATTCCGAACGCGCAGTAATAATTTTATCCTATTCCACATGCAGAATAATTGTAAAAAATCAAATATTTTCCGGGGTTGTAACAAGAAATACGACATATATTATTCACAGAAATACCCACCTTATTAGAAATAGCAGTAGATCAGTTAAAATAAACAAAAACCTACGTAAAATAAATTAGCCCTATTTCACAGTCATTCCCATCCCGTCTGACAAAAACCATATCAGCGAAACTATTTGAGAATCTTTCAGAATAAAACAGACTGTCAATGACATTAATGTGGCAGAATCACTATTCTAATAAGAACAATAATAATTAGACCGATTAAAAACGTTATAGATACACAGCATAAGAATATCCTACGAAAGCCATTTGTAGTTGAGATGGTTAAGCTTCTATATTTAGCAAGGATTAAATATTCAGTAAGAAATTTAATACGCCCATTATCTTTCGAATAAAAAACAAATTTTAAAGTAAAAGATTTAGTAATGAGTTTTGTTAAACTCCATATTCTGAGAAATGGAAATAATAATAATAAAAAAAAACATTTGGCTATATTATTGAAATACATCACACAAAAATCTATCCAAAGAACTTCAAGAAATGGTTAATGAGTCAGCCTAAATTCCTTCATGGATGACCAAAGGGATTAGCTTTCTTCTAACCAAGAATAATGACACAAATAAACCGAAAATCTACAGACCAATTACATGCCTTCCAACAAATTACAAAATAATAGCATTAATTTTAACAAAACAGACATATTTCATCTTGGAAAAAAATCATATACTACTGAATAAAAAGGTTGCAAATGTCGTTGTTACGAATGAAAAGATCAATTACTTATTAATAGGATGATCTTGGAAAACTGATTTAATGCAAAGAAAATTCTTAGTATTGCCTGGATAGATTATCGCAAGGAAATCGCTAGTGTACCACATTCCTGGATCTTAAAGACTTTAAATATGTACAATGTATCACCCGTCGTTATCAATTTCATCAATTAATGTATGTCGATATGAAAAATAACTCTGTACCTTCATCACATAATAGGAACCTATAAGTCTGGTAAAAGAAACATCAACAGAGGAATATTTCAAGGTGACGCTTTGTCTCCCTTAATTTTGCATATCAGTAATAGCATTAACCATTCAACTTAACAAGACAGAATGTAGTTATAAAATAGCTCAACAGAAAATAAACCATCTATGTTACATCGATGACTTAAAGAAGTATGCTAAGAATAAAAATGAGCTGGAAGGTTTTCTTCAAAGTGTAATATGCTTCAGTAAAAAAAAACTAGAATGAAATTCTAATTGAATAAATGAACTAAAGCTACAGTTTTGCGCCGATTACTACAAGAAATATCATGAATTATCTTAGACCCTGCTGTAACAATAAAAGTTTTACAGCCAGAGGAAGCTTTCAAGTACCTAGGTGCAAATGAAAGTGAAAGAATTTATTATAAACAATGAAAAAAATGCATAAAGAGTACTATAGAAGGTTACGACTGATATTAAAAATTGAATTGAATTTTGAGAAAAGAATTATGGCAATTAATAATATTCCCTTCCTAGTGGTTCAATATAGCTTCACTATCTTGAACTGGACTCTAAACGACATCATACGATTGGATTATATGACAGGAACGCTCCTTTCTAAGCATAAGATTTATCATCGAATGGCTGATATAGAACGCCTGTATATACCCTGTAAAAAAGTAGGAATATGTCTTATACAACTAGAATAGTCATACAAGATATTCAACTATTGTTTTACTAACATACATTTAAACGATAAAGGAGTAGATAAAGGACTAGATAAAGGACTAGATAAAATTAGCCAAACAACATGAAAACAGAAAGAAAACATATTCAATAATGAAAAAAGTCAGTAAATTCAAACAAGATTTACATTTAGTTGATTCTGTAGAAATGAAAAACAGAAGCCAAGAACCAACTATTGCGGTATAAGTCCATAAAAGAATGCCAAAAACAAAGCTACTGAACAGATTAAAAAACGCTGGCAAGACAAAACACTGTATTGCTAATATCCGGAATGTCTTAATAAACGCAATGTTGATAAAGTTAATACTCATCAATGCTTACGTGCAGTAAAGTCTGAATCTGAAGTCTTTATTCTTGCTGCGCAAAACCAAATACTTTTTACTAGGAACTTTCAGGCAAATATTATACATAATAATGTTGGTCCAAAATGCAGGTTCTGTGATAAATAGCAAGAAACAATAGACCATCTAGTCTCAAGTTGTTCTGTATTGGCGCAAATGAATATAAATATCGTCATGATAGATGGAAGCAATATTTACACTGGAAAAGGTGCAAAAACTATAGAAATTATTTAAACAAACACTGGTATGAACATCACCCAGCACCAGCTAGCGAAGTAGATGTCACCATTCTATCGGGTTCCATCATCTATACAGTCAGAAAAACTGATGCAAATAAGCTGGGAATTAATGTTAAAAACTAAATTAAAAAAAAAAACTTAATTATTAATTGATATGGCATGTCCAGCGGATTGTAACAGAGCAACTAAGGAATTCGAAAAACTGTCATAATATAAAGAGCTGGAAATTGAAATAGAAAAAATGTGGAAATTGAAAACAAAAATCTTACCAGTGATAGTGGGTGCATCTGGAATGATAACACTTTGAATACAAAACACATTGAAAGAATCCTTGGATACCCTATCTTAAGAGATATACAAAAAATCTTCTTGTTAAGTACAAAATTCACACTAAAGAGAATTTTTCTATGTAACGCTAGGGATGTTAGGGAGATGTGGAAAAAATGAAATGCAGCCATAACAACACACCACAACCTGTTTAGGTTTTCCTGCAGAATTGGTAGCAGTAATCGATTCATAATGAAAAATGACATAACAAGAAAGAGAAGAAAATTTAAAAAGTTATAAAGAATAATAAGAAAAATACGAGTAAAAATCGAATGAATAACAAGAGGAAAAAATAATATTAACATCGGTAAATTGTTTTAAACTCAACCAAAAAAATAATATATTCCACACGGACCACAAAATATTCATAGACAGCTTGAAAAAGAAGCAATTATTATCAAAATGCTACAACCTACTAAACAAGTGCAAAATTCTTTGGGAGAATATCTGGAACAATTCAAAATAATATAAAGCAAATGCAGATTAGATCGAACGAGAAGGACAACGAATGATGCATGAACCCCTTCTTGAGTGGGAAGATATAACCAAGAATAATGCTATTCAAACTCTAAAGAAATATCAAAGATGGAAATCCCATTGACGATGTACCAAACCTGTTCTATCATCGGTCATAAATTCATAAGACACTTTCAAAAACGTTAACAGTGGTTATTAATAATCACAATGTAGTCCCACAATAGAAAAGTATTACATGAGGGGTAACAAAAAAGGATGAAACAGATAATCTGAAAAACAATTTGTCAAAAATATATCTGCCCACAACTTTTAAATCTTTAATATGTGCAATTCAATATTCTTCACCAGAAACAAGAGCGATGTTGGAGAGGTTCATATTTTTGCAAATATAAGTTATTGATAAAGTAAAGGATCATGGAATATTACAATAGAGGAGGTGGAAATATCAGCACATAATAGCTGCAACAATATTGATCTAAACTTATGTTTCCGGCTGCAATAATTTGTATACCACTGTTGCTTACCTAGTTCTTTTACTATGAATACTTTCAAAGTAATCGCTCAGTATAACACTTCCTAACATAACGAGACATGATGAATTCAAGCCCTGTACTAGATTGGCATAAAGGTTTTAGTGATTCAACAGTTAAATTGGTTAGATGTAATTTGAATTCTAATATTCTATCTTGCACTTTTTACACTCCCGGCATTGTGCTCTTCAGGTAAATTAATTTTTATAAATTCAAATAAGATAAACGTCATATTAGCACTAAGTGTTTGGAAATGTACAATGTCTCCTCGGTTATCATAGATTTTTTCAAGCATCCTGAACATCCCAAGAGTAATCTTTCAATGTTAAAGTTTTAGATTTTTTTGATCTCTCTTACGCATGAACAGAACAATAATAATTATGGATAGAAAGTAAACCATGAAGTATTCAATCACCTATTCTACATTGATTATCTGAGACGCTTTGCCAAAGTCGACAATTATATGAAGGGTCTCCTCAATGGTTTAAAACAATTGTGTGACGATATAAGTACATATTTGTGATTAGATAAATGTACAAAAGTAACATTGAATAAAGAGAGAATTACAGAAACGCATTAGATAGATCGAGTTTAAGTCCCAAATATTAGGACACTGGAACAAGTACAATTCCATAAGTACCTAAGCATTAGCAAAGAAGATAGACTACAGCATACACAAATTAAGAAGAAAGTAATAAAATAATACTACTAACATTAGCGTCTGTCAGCTAAATGCCATACGTGATACCCGCTTCGGCGATCATGTTTCGAAAGAGGTATGAATGACTAAGCAGAATATCTTTCTAAATTAGGTTGCCATAACTTTCTACGGTGGACTGATTTCCAACCAAGGCTTCAGAACCCAATCTGCCCTGCTGCTTAACCCATAGCTGGAGAAAGAATTAACGGATTGATATATCATTAATATATAGACTTCTCCTTCCGAGTCAATATCTACTGCACTACAACCGCGGTTTATCCAAAAAACAAAATATCAGAAACTAACTCCTTGGTTGTTTCAGTGGCCTATACACTTTCAGTATACTAAACTGAGTCATAGCAATGATTAAGTGAACGGTCGCCAATAGGAGAAGGTTTCTCCCTTGCCATCTCATGCATCATTCTGAAGCTCTTGTTTATCGACTCTATATGCCTAAATCTGAAGTAGCACACGAAATTACAAACATAGGCCTTCAAAGATACCAGGAATCTGCAGAAGACTGGATGATAATATGTCCCCAAGAACATGCAATACATAATAATGTTAATTCAGTATTAAAGGACGCCAACAATTACGAAATGTGACTTCAAGTGCGTGACAAAAATGCAATTAAATCATAATTCTTCTACTGCATCTCTAAATGCCTTTAAAAAAGTCAAATACACGAGACCAGATACAAATACCTGGCTAGATACACATATTCACCTTCAATATTCTGTCCATACCAAACAGTCTGATGTAGGCAAACGCCTTAGTTGCTACGTAGGGCAGAGTTAAAAGCTGAAATCAACGTTTTTATTCTCTCTATACAGGACCAATATTTGCCAACTAGAAATGATATCAAACATAATGAAAAATTGCATTAGACCAAAACCCATATTTTTTTATAAAAATCTAGATGCAGTTCACGCTGTTGCACGGTATTGTTTCACACTGAATATAAAACACGTCATGACAGATCTGGTCAATATTTTCACCGGAAAAATCTTTAACTTTTTCAGAAAGACATTGGTATAGATATTACCTAGCCTTGCCTACAAAGATATGTTCCAATTTTATGGGATTTTACAGAACCTACAAATATAACAATCAAACCTAACCGCCCTGATATGATGATCAGAAAGTGCAAAACAAAATGCTCCATTTTATTGACATGGCAGTCCCTGTAGACAGAAATGCATCTTTGAAGATTTTCAAAATTCTAACAAAGTACGAGAAATCGAAATCTTAAAAAGAGAAAGATGATAAGATCAAGAATTCTGGCTGTAGCTGGAGATCTCGTATTTATTGGAAAATAATACAATGGACAGTTCGAATGTATTTTGGGAGTACATGCCTTAAAGAAATACAAGCAACTCTACTCACAAGTATAATGTACGCCATACGGAAATCTTTATCTATGTAAAATGTAACAGATCAAATGAATTATTTTCCTAAAAAAAGGCGCAATGAAAATGTAAAGATATCACTTTTGATTTTAGGTCTCTTGTTGAATCCGAGAAAAAATGAGTATACCTCAAACATTAAAAGAATATTAAAGAACAATATTAATATAAAAGCAAACATGTACTCACAAGTGCATCTTACACATAAGGAGGATCTTTATCAATGTCAAATATGTATGTTCTTTCTTTTTACAAAGATCATTAGTGGAAAATATCATGAAGCTAATTTTTGAATTTAGCTTTTTATTTGAGTCCATGAACGAAATGTTCATACAAGGGAAATAATAATAATAATAATAATAATAATAATAATAATAATAATAAGAAGAAGAAGAAGAAGAAGAAGAAGAAGAAGAAGAAGAAGAAGAACAACAACAACAACAACAAAAACAACAACAACAACACTATTGGATTTCAACGAGAATGAGGTGTTTTTCTGAGGCCCCTGAAAACGTAACGTTTTTTTCTAATGAAATTTTGTTTTACTATTTGAAACGTAAACATGAATGTTTCTTTGTATATTATATAATTTATCTATTTCTTCTTAAATGATCCTAATATATTCATCAACTAGTTTTCTTATTATTCATATTTCCCTTAGTTGTCGATATTTCGAAATATTTTTTTACATTTTGATAATCTTTCTTAAAAACAGAAAATAAATAAAGAAAACTGAAGAAATACGATGAAAAACACTAAGAACAGTTTGATACAATTTCTACAGCATTCTCTCTTAGAAAGAATTCGTATTTATTTATTTTTATTTATTCATTCATTTAAATTATTTATTTTCGATAATCTTATTTTCGACGAAATAAATGAAAGAATAAGAGAATATTCAGTGGGCGAACAAATTATTATTTTTAAATTTCACGGCAGGAATAAACTCAAACGTATGACAACTTTTTCTTTTCCATTAAATTTTGTTTTTTATTATTAATTATTTTTCTTGCAAGGACTATTAATTTTAGCAACATTTTCTTTTTAGGAAAATACTCTCTAATATTGAAATGATCCTAATAAATAAATTCATCTGTTTTCTTATTAATCATATTTCCCTTAGTTGTCAATATTTCGAAATAATTTCTTTTGTAAACTCTTATAATTTTTTAAGAAACCAAAAACAAACAAAATAACAGGAAAAATACAATGGAAAACAGTTTGATTATAATTTCGTCGATATTTTTTTAGAAAGAACACGTATGTATTTATATATCTATATTTATTTTTTTATTTTTTTCTTATTTAATTTATTTTTCTGATAACCCTATTTTCGAGAATTTAATAAAAAAGTGAATGAATATACAGTGGACGAACAAATTAATATTTTTAGTTTAAATCTCACAGCACTAATAAACATAAACTTATGTCAACATTTTCTTTCCATTAATTTTTTTTTAACGATTATTTTAACGGAAGTTCTTTTTTGAAGAAAGACGAAATTTTAAATAAAATAGCTTCTGTTTACAGGATATGACATGCTTTGTCTTTTGCTAGTTCCTCCTAACTAGGGAAATTGACTTTTTTTACAGGACTACTTCTTTGAATTTATAATAATTATATACTTAATATTTTAATATTTGTTCTGTTTTTCTTCCACCCTTGTCCTTTTTACTTTATATATATATATATATATATATATATATATATATATGGGATGTTAGCAACCCAGTAGGATAAGAAAAAACCTACAAATGGCGGAGGAACTCTTAAGGAGTCAAAAGCCATCTAACTATAGTTGGTGTCTCAATAAATCACCGTGGAGAAGGCAACAAGATACCACTGCACTATCTCTAACCTGCATAAAATCATGGCTATACAACGAACACATATTAAACCCAACGGCCTGAAGGGGATGGCTCCCAAAGGGCGTAATTCCTCGCACGGTAAGGACCGACATGGGCAACAGTTGTCACCTGACCGTCATCAGGTGACTGTTAGCAGCAACGTCATAAAGGGGACAGTTTTTCCAAAAAATATGTCCCTCACTCAGGAAGGAACGACACGAGTAACAGGTGTCTCTGGACCGTTACCCTGGGACTGTGCGCAATAAGGAAAGGATTACCTTGGGGACATGGAACGTAATGATGTTAAACAGCTGCGGACAACAAGAAAATATCAAGCAGGAAATGAACAGACTAAAAATATATATTCTAGAAATATGCGAAACCAGATAGCCAAATAATGGCGACTTCAGCAGCGGCAACCATAAGATAATATACGCCGGAGGCAAAACTCATGAAAAAAAGAGTCGGCTTAATACTGGACAAAGAAATGAAGAAATGCTTTTTCAGATACTGCCAGTTCTCCGAAAGAGTTCTCCTGGTCAAACTGAAAGGGAGACGGTTCAACATAACAACTGTAGTCTTATATGCACCACCCAACACAAAGCAACGAGTAAGACATAGAATCGTTTTACTCCACTCTAGATAAGGTCAAGCCTCAATGTAAAAGCCAAGAAAAGGATCATCATGGGAGATTTAAATGTAAGGTAAGCAAGGAGCGGGAAGTTATGACAACTGGAAATTTGGTTTAGGAATCCGCAACTAACGTGGAGAAAAATGGGTGTTATAGTGCATGCCAAATGACCAGGTAATAACTAACACCTGGTTTCAAGAACATCCACGACGTCTATAGACATAGCGAAGCCCAGGAGGTGACACAAAAAGACAGATAGACTGCAACACCATTAACAACAGATTCAGAAATGCAGTTGTTCAAAGCAAAGCCTATCCAGGTGCTACCTGTGGATTCGACCACGTCCCAGTCATGTGCAAATTAAAAGTGAAACTCCGGAGACTGAAGAAGCCTAATGCAGCACCAAAACTGACATACAACGAGCTTGTGAATGACCTCAATCTACAGGAAGAATACACTAACAGCGTGAAAAACCAAATATGAAGAATAAACGAGGAAAGGAGACTCAAAATGGGACTCGCTAAAGGAAGTAATACTGACATCAGCAAACAACATTTCCCCAAAGGAAAATAGGCGCAGAAAGGAAAACGAGTGGATGACGGAAGAGATTCTGGACATGATGCAAAAGAGGCGGAAAATGATATCAAGACATGGAACGGAGTTCAGGGAACTACAGAAGGAAATAAGAAGAAAATGTAGACAGGCTAAAGAAAAATGGCTCAATGACAAATGTGCAGAAATAAAGTGATTGAACAGGAATAATAAAGCAGACATGCATAGGGAAATAAAAATCTGACAGGACAAAAATCCTGCTCTTCAACGGCATGTCTAAAACCTAAGGATGGAACAATCATTTTGGAGAAAGAGCAAATACTCCAAACGATTGGAATAATATATATATGTCTCTTCTACGACAAGAGAGCGCAACCAATAATACGCAAAGATGAGGACAGACTGGGAATATTGAAGTCTGACGTGGAATCTGCAATAACCAAACTGAATAAAATCAAAGCAGCGGGACCAGACGGCATAGTCATAGAGATGCTGATATCACTGGAGACATTTGTTCTTTTTTACAGGACAGAAAAATTAATGAAATAATAAATGAAATATATGATAGTGGGGTTATACCGGATCATCTCAGCAAGTCTATCTTCATAGCACTACCTAAGAAGACAGGATCAAACGAGTGGCAAACTCTACAGAATCATCAGTTTAATGAGCCATATAACAAAACTCATCGTCCGAATCCTGATGAATATAGTGAGAAGCAGAATCAGGCCAAATAGGACAAGAACAGTGTGGTTTCCTTAAAGACACTGGAACAAGGAATGTCATATTTATGATTATGATGCTCTCGGAAAGGGCAATATAAATGCAGAAGGACTTATACCTGTGCTTTATTCATTATGCGAAGTTGTTTGACAAAATACGCCACAAAGAACTGATGGAGATGCTCGGCAGCCTGAACATGTTTGGGAAATACTTGAGAGTAATAAAGAATCTTTACTGGCAGCAAATCGCTTGCATACAGAGAGATAATGAATTGAGTAGATATACAAAGATAGAAAGAAGAGTAAGACAAAGATGTGTCTTTTCACCGGATCTTTTCAACTTTTACAGCGTAAATATTTTGAGGACTCTAGGAGTTATGCCTGGATTCTTAATAGGAGGTCACAATTTAAATAAACTAAAGTAGGCAGATGATATAGTACTGATAGCAGACACAGAAAGACAACTACAAGACCTCTTACAGAAGGTAGCACAAGAAAGGACTAGAAATAAAATGCATGAAAACTGAATGCATGGTCATCAGTAAAAAGGCCAGCCCAAAATGCCAAATACATGTAGCGGATACCAGAATCTAGCTAGCACAAAAATTTAAATAACTGGAAAGCATTATAACATTAGACGGAAAGTGCGACACAGAGATCAAAAGGCAAATTGGCATGGCGAAGGAAGCATTTCAGGTGTTGAGTAAATTATTACGAAACAGGACAATTTCCCTAGAAGCTAGGAAGAGAGTAATGGATTGCTATGTGATGTCCGACCCTCAATATGGCAGTGAATGCTGGACAATACCATCAAAGATGAAGGAAAAACATAAGGATGACAAGAAGAAGAAATGTAAGAAATAGAAACGTCAGAAGACTCGAAAGAAAATACAACATTAGAAATGAAAATGAAGTCCTATCAACTAAGGAAAAAAATAAAGCAAACAATACAACTGAAGGCTCAAAGAATAAGACGTTATGAGAAAAGATCAGGATTCTACAGACAAAACAAGATATTTCAAACCGATGCAAAGAAATATTACAGGGAAGTAGGTAAAAAAAATATTGAAGTGACAGTCCCACCCCAAAATGGAAGAAGTTATACAATTCTGAAAAAAATATGGGCTCGCCCTAAAGGACATAACAAAGAAGTCGATTAGATTGCACAAGAGATAGAACGAATAAAAAATAAACCTGAACATATATGGGCTGGAATCACAGAAGAGGAAGATAAATATGCACATGAAAAAGCACACAATTGGAAATTTCAATGTATAGATAAAATTCCTAAATTTTGGCTATATTATTTAAATGCAGCACATAAAAACGCTAGCCAAAGTACTTGAAGAAATGGTTAACGTTTCCACTAAAATACCTGCATGGATGACCAAAGGAATTACATTTCTTCTAACATAGTGACAAAAACAACCCGAAAAACTACAGACCAATTTCATGCCTTCAGGCAACATACAAACTATTTAACATCTATTTTGACAAAACAGACATATTTTTTCTTGGAAAAAATGGCACTCTACCGCTTGAACAAAAATTATGCAAACGTGGCTGTTATGGATGTAAAGACCAATTGCTTATTAACAGAATGATCCTGGAAAACTGCTACAATGCAAAGAAAAAACTTAGTACTGCCTAGATAGGTTATCGTAAGGCATTCGGCCATGTACCACATTCCTGTATCATGAATTCAATTGTCATCATCAATTTCATGGATTAATGTATGTCGATATGGAAAACAACATATTACCTCAATCTTATGAATGGAAAATATAAGTCTGGTGAAATAAACATCAAAAGTGGTATATTTCAAGGTGACTCTTTATCTCCGTTACTATTCTGCATGTCATTAATATCACTGAACAATCAACTTAACAAGACAGAATGTGGTTATAAAACATCCCAAAAGAAAATAAGCACTCTATTTTACATGGATGACAAAGTTGTATGCCAAGAACGATAACGAGCTGGAAGGTCTTCTGCAAACTGTAAAATGCTTCATTGAAGACATTGAAATGAAATTCAATTTAAATAAATATGCTAAAACTACAGTTCTACGTGGATCGCTACAACAAACATCCTCAACTAGATTAGCCCCTGCTGTAACAATAAAAGAATTAAAGCTAAAAGAAGCTTTTAAATACCTAGGTTTAAATGAGAGTGGAAAACGTCACCATAAAAAGTGAAAGAAATAGTGCGTAAAGAGTACTATAGAAGACTACGATTGATATTAAAAACTGAATTGAATTCTCAGAACAGAATTGTGGCCATTAATAGCCTTGAAATCCCAGTTGTCCAATATAGTTTCAACATCTAGAATTGATTCTAAAACAAGAAAGCTTCTTTCTAAGAATAAGATGCATCATCCAAAGGCTGATGTAGACCGTCTATACATACCCCGTAAAGAAGGTGGAAGAGGTCTTATTCAGCTAGAATTGTCATAGAAGACAACAACTATTGGCTTACTAACATACATAGAAACAACAAAGCCCAGGTTGATACAATTAGTCAAACAACATGAAAACCAAAGAAAAATATTCAATAATAAAAGAAGGCAGCAAATACAAACAAGATTTACATTTAGTAGATTCTGTAGAAAAGCAAAACAGAAGCCAAGAAACAACTATTGCAGCAAAAACTTTTAAAATGAAAAACAAAGATAAAGCTCTTGTACAGATGAAACAACGCTGGCAAGACAAACCTCAGCATAGCCATATCCGGAACATGCCAATTAATCTAATGTTGATAAAGTTAATACTCATCGATGGTTACGTGCATCTGGATTAAAGTCTGAGACTGAAGGCTTTATTCTTGCAGCGCAAGACGAAATCTTTTCACTAGGAACTTTCAGGCAAATATTATATATAATGTGGATCCAAAATGCAGATTCTTTGATAAATACCAAGAAACAATAGACCATCTAATCTCAGAATGTTCTGTACTTTCCCCAAATTAATATAAATATCGTCACGATAGAACGGGCTAATATTTATATTGGACAATGTTCAAACACTATGGAAAATCTGTAAACAAACACTGGTATGAACATCACCCAGCACCCGTTACAGAAATAGAAGATGTCACCATTTTATGTAATTACACCATTTACACAGACAGAAAATGTGAAGCAAATAGGCCGGACATTATTGTTAAAAACTAGAAATAAATAAATTGCCTATTAATTGTTATGGATTGTCCAGCGGATTGTAACATAGCAACTAAGGAATTCGAGAAACTGTCAAAATATACAGGCCCTGGAAATTGAAATAGAAAAAATGTGGAAATTGTAAACAAGAACAGTGCCCGTGATAGTAGGTGCTCTTGGAATGATAAAAAAGGTAACAAAACAACACATTGAAAGAATCTCTGGAAACCCCAGCTTAAGAGATATAAAAAATTGTCTTGTTAAGTACATCCCACACACTAAGTAGAACTTTGTCTATGTAACGCTAGTGACGATTGGGGAGATAGAAAAACATGAAATGGAGCCATAACAACACACAACCTACCTTAGGTCTTCCCGCAGGCTTGGTAGAATGTGCAGTCATAGCAGAAATTGACATAGGATAAAAATTGACAATATAATAAAAATTCTATGGAATTAAACCATCTATAAAGACACAAATTGAATCAGATTGACCAGACATTAATGTCAAAAATCAAAAAGGAAAAAACTTGCTTATTAATTAGTACGTTTTTTTCCGGCGGATTGTAACATAGCAACCAAGGAATTGCGAAAACTGTTAAAATAAAATTTACCTGGAAATTGAAATAGAAAAAATGTTGAAATTGAAAAATTATCGTACCAGTGATAGTGGGAATGAAGAAAATGGAACCAAAAAAAAAACAAAAAAAAAACATTGAAAGTATCCCTGGAAATCCCAGCTTAAGAGATATACAAAAAAAGTCTTGTTTAAGTACAGCCCACACACTGAGGAGTACTTTGTCTATGTATCGCTATGCATGTTAGAGAGATATGAAAAAACATGAAATAGAGCCATAACACACCACGACCTGTTTCAGGTTTTCCTTCAGACCATAGCAGAAATAGATTTATAATAAAAGATGACATAATAAAAAAATAATAATGTGGATAAGATCATTATGAATCTTTTAAGATGGGGATACAGGCCTAGCATTGCAAACCCAAGAATTGCGGCAGACAGTCCCTCAAGGTGACACTTTTTAGGTTGAAGAATATAACCAAATATATTTCTGTCTAGGAAGACGCCTTGCGTATATCTGATATTATTGAGTGTGCAGGTGTAGAAGCACTGCTTTGATCAGCTCATGGGCTAAAGAATGTAGTCCACGTAGGCGCTGATATATGAATGTCATCAATCAGGTGAAATATCTAAGAAGCAGAGATGATCACATAATAAGTACAATATAAAATATCAGTTTCGCTTTTTAAATTCATGATTTAGAAATAAGATTTATAATGAGTGACATTTTAAACACAATCATCCCACCTATTATTATTAAAATCTTTATTTTTCTCCTCTCAGTATTATTCATAAAAAATAATTGATGACATTGACTGAAGTAACTACGACGGAAACAATGATAGATTACTGAAGATATGAAACACGTTATGGCTGCGTCGACGAGAACAATGTGAACTATGCGATTGAGGATTATTGAGTTCCATGATATCAATAGTGAAGCACGTTTATTTTGATGTATTCTAAACTATTGTATTCTTGGTAGCCATTACGTCTCACCAAGAACCATCGAGTGCGTATGTAGACGGGCATTGTTAAATTATTTTCTCAGGAAATATTAATAACAACTTAATGTTACACGTTTGCTTATAATGCACTTTGAAATCAATAATAGTTGTTTACTAGAATCTTCTTGTTTGAAAACCAATCACTAATCGTAGACGGACAACGGAGAAATAAAAGCAAAGTATTTGGGCAGATCAGTACAAAGCAAGTACAGCGACTGAGATGTCTGAAGGGCATAAGGATAATGAGTGACAATCGAGACAGACCAATTAGCCGGTATTCAGCGCTTAATTAAATCATATGAACGATTACTGGCCAACGCTGATTAACGTTATTTGATAAAGTTGATAAGACTCGATTACGCTGTATTATTTTTACTATACCCTCTAGAGATGCTCGGAAATCATGGGGCGCAAATATTGATGTTTTTGTTCGCTAGCTGACGTTGCTCGGTCGTGTGGCGTGTCGGGAAACGACCCGTGCGTGAATGGGTCGTCAGCTGATTAAAATAACCTTTCACTTATACTATTTGTAAGTAACTACAATTTTTTCTGCAATATAAAAGTTGTCATCGACGATAGACAATGGCCTGATAGTTGTGTATGAATTGATATTGCCGCATCTAATATGCCTAAATAATGTCTAAAAATGCACTTAAAAAGAAGTTTATTGCTGAAACAAGAAAGGTATTGCTGAATGTAAACTTATTTATAAATGGAACTTTGTCTCTGTGTGTTTGTCTGTGTGTCCGTTACCTATAGACTCCGAAACGGCTGAACTGATTTTCTTAAACATTTACACAGTTGTACTATAAGGGTCTGCGAGTGTTCTTAGCTAGGGCTTGTGTCAAGGTATCCCCGAAAAATATCGAAAATCGATAATCAAAAAATTCGGGTTATAGAAGGAGTGGTACGATTTTAATCAAATTTGATACTCATAGACAAAGACATAAGAAACGATATTCAGAAATTTAAAGGTTGGAGTTCTTACAATAGGGCAGAACATTTGATATCGAAAATCAAAATTTGAATTACATCCAGGAATTCAAAATTTGACTTACATTCATTCATTTTTATTTCAGTCTACGGTTTCGCTTTAACTGGAAACAACTTTCGTGCCAACGTCCAAGAGTCTGAGCTCCAGGACCATGGATTAGTTTTAAAGCTTTCATTACACCCGAGCAACTCCGGACTATACTGCTAGTATATGTATATTTAATTGTTGCTATATATGTGCGAGATTAAAGGTTATGGTGCAAAATGTATATTTAGAGAGCTCGGTATAAATATGAGCTAGTCAGCATCGTTCGATTTATCACTATGACTTCGAAAATAAGAAAATCATTTATTTATTTATTTTATCCTAGCAAAGATTAATTATTAACAATGTCGAATAGGATTAATACATTTGGGTAGCATCAATCTATGATAAAGAAGACTACGAAATAAAACCAGATGGAAAACAAGGCAAATGTCAAAAACATCTTTCCCAACAGTTCATGAAAATTAACAGATGATAAAGAAATACATAGAGATCAGCGATCGCTTATATTTAGATAGGTTAATTTGATTTGCTAGTTTTACAAGAATATCAAACATTGATGGTCATTTAATGTTAAAATGCAGATTACTATTGGATAATATTTAAGAATTTTCATTTTATAACTCGACGTACTTAAAAATGTTGCTGTATACTTCGTCTAGAGGTGAAGTTGCCTCGATTAAGCCTTGGAATATAATTAAATTTTCCTCAAATAGGTAAACCAGTTTTACATTAACGTTTTTGAAAAATTATTAAAGCCTATTTACGATATAATTTCAATAGAAATAAACAGTTCTATTATACCTGTATTTATTGAAAAATTATAATTACAATTATAATTATAATTATAAGTGCTAAAATAATTTTTTAAAAGAAGTTTAAGAGAGTTTAAGTTTGAGAGTTCATCTTTTTTGGTATCTATATGTAAGGCAGAGTGTTCAGTAAGTTGATGTATTTTTCTCCAACTATCTCGACATTGTACGACAATATTCAGTTTGCTCTAGCCTAATAAAAAGTATATCAGTGTATGTCTTCTGAAGTGATTGCATTATCAGTTCAGTCGCATCCATCAAGTGATGCACATCTTCATTTCTGATCATATTATCGTAGGTGGACCTTTATGGTCAATTTTCGTCTTTAATGTTAGTTCATCAACCTATAGTTTAAGACAACTTGGAATAATGTGTTCTATTCCCAAACCAGAGTTAAAATATTGATATACAATCGGACATAAATACACGTATATTTACTCATGGCAGACTCCAAATTCGAATTTGAACTCTATTTTTTATTATTTATATATCGAGGAAGATCTTGAAAAATTTATTCAGCATATACATCATAAGTTTACAAGGAGTTAACCACATCGCCAGAAGAAGATTTAAAACTCGCGTAGTCTCAATCTTAATTTGAATTCCATTTCTGGATAATGAGTTTCATCAATTCTATCAAAAGTAACTGCTGGCATTCCCCAGCTATCACCATCTAATTACTGATCGGTTTCTATCTCGTTAAACTTAAGTAATCGGACGAGATCCAGTCTATTCACAAATATATAACCCTATATGTGACGAAGACTATCTGAAAATAATTATCCCACGAGTCGACACCGCATAAATTTTAGTTGTAATCAAATTGATGTTATTTACATTATTTAATCAATATCGCTTATTAGACATTAAAATACGTAACTCTCTCCATAATTTACGTAGCGTTTTCAGTTAATCTGCTGAAATTTTATGAGCGATTTAAAAAAAAAATATTAACTCAGATATTTACTTCTCCTTATAAATACTTGTTGCAAAATAAAATACTTGCATTGAATTGTCCTTTTTACAGTTACATTTTATGTATACACACACACACACACAGACACACACACACACACACACACACATATATATATATATATATATATATATATATATATATATATATATATATATATTGATTGATTGATTGATTGATTGATTGATTACTAACATTCTGGTTATAATAAGATTAAACAAGTGCACGTTTGTATTAAAAATGTTCAATACAATTATATTGTAAAACTTTGAATATTTTACATTTGTAAACGAGTTATTACGCGAAATAGGTTTGTATTGAAAAATTCCCTGTCAAGTGAGCCTTCAGAAAAAAAAAAAACACTGTTACGTGAGCGTACTTGAAAAAACGGTAAACTGTAAAATCAGTTATTGAAAATCGCCTTAAGACAGCACTAATGTTATGTTAGAGACCTAGTTCGCGTAAGGACCCGTTTAAAATGGAATATATATATATATATATATATATATATATATATATATATATATATCGCAATAACTGGAAATTTACCCTGTATTTTAGTATAACTACCTAATCACTGTTGCAGAAAAATGGCCATACAAACGTGTGCTTGTTAAATACTCACATTCGTTTTGGTTTTTATTGCAACTACGCTGATGGGACCTTAGTTAAAACATTAGATAGCGGACTTTTTCCTGACATAATTATCAGTACAAGCAAAACTTCGATCACTATATTTTTTAACTTCGTGATAACAGCTTTTGAACAGGTTTCTCAGCCAAATTTCATTCAAGAATATTGCGTTAAGTCTTCACAGATATTCCAACGGTGGCCCACACTTAGATCGTCACTCTAAGGCGATAGACCTCCAAGACGATATTCATCTCCTTAAAAAAATAGGCGATGGAGAGATTCGGGTCTCATAGGAGGAATTCTTTCTACACACTTAATAAGGATACTACCACACGCACAATTACACGTGTGTGTGTGTGTGTGTGTGTGTGTGTGTGTGTGTGTGTGTGTGTGTGAATATCATTAAAGTGCTTTGTTTTCACTGATGTATCTTAATTATAGCGAATACGCATTTAAATTTTCTCATAATAATTTATCCATGAAAGTTTAAATGAAAATTGATGAATCTTTCGTATCCAATAATTTTCTTAATTTAAATTCACAATAAATACCACATATGGAAAATATTATTGTCATTTGAATAATATTGACCCGATTGTATATTATTTTTCCAAGGTAATCATGTATTATACCAATTATATTCTCTGTAAATCTCTTTAAATGAGAAAAAGTAAAACCGTATCTGAAATAATATTAACACACTTCACATGTTAAATAATTAACAAGATAAAGCAAAATTATAATGTACACTATTCCACAAGCTAGACATATGTACCGATATGAGTATATTTCTCAAACAATAAGAATAGATTCAATGGTTAAATATGTGACAAAAGTCGTACATCCGAACAGAGATTTATAATGAGGATCGTGTTTGAGCAAAAATAAAGAAAAAACTAATAGTTTTCAGTTTCAATTTTAATAAGCGTTTTCACTGATTAGAATTTAATAGGGAATTTTCTCCCATATATATACATATATATGTCGAAATAAATCACATGACGGCCGTTTCATGACGTCACACAAAAACGCCAATCATTAGTCAGTTTGCAAAAAGCAACCTAACAAGAATATAAATTCCTTTCTGACTGAGCCACCTTGGCCCAGGCCCAGACTAAATCTGCTTCTACCAGTAGCTTTCAGGAATCTAGACAAATCCTTCTATGTCCCGTTAGAGCAAACAGCTTACAACCGTGGCGCCGTCCCGGTGGGACATTGGATAAAGCCTGCCACGTCCCGCTGGGTAAAACACCTTACAAACAGTCATTCCGTTGCGATATAACGTAAAGAATATATATTACTTTCCGCTGGAACATAGATAATTCTTGTCACATCTAGCTGAGAGAAACAGCTTGCAAACAGATCTATCCCGCTGGATAAAGATGAAACCGGCCATTTTAATCAGGAGTCATGACTATAGTTTTCAAAATCAGAAGTAACGGAAACTATACGCAAGACCATTCCTTTGTTTCTCTTTGTATATTGCTTTGCATTAGGAATGTGTGTGTGTGTGTGTGTGTGTGTGTGTGTGTGTGTGTGTGTGTGTGTGTGTGTGTGTGTGTGTGTGTGTGTGTGTGTGCGTGTGTCATTTTATATAAAAGTCTGTGAAAAAGCGTTTTCCATTTTCTCATTTCACTTACACTGGTGACCAACACGCGATTTATTTACCCGAACCACATAAGAATGTATATTTCTACAGATTCATATTACATATCGATAAAAAAAATTCTTGTCACTTAGAAGAAGGAAATAAAGTTATCCTGTTAACAACCCTCGAATAGACAATAAACCAAAACTGTTCATGAATACGCTTTTCAAATTGTGCACCTACAAAAAACAACTGTATGAAAACATTAGTAAGGCAATCAATATATTGCAACGTCAGTTACGTTGACACTTATCAGTTTATTAGCTGTATAGCACGGAGTTGCTCAGTGTTGTTTAGTGGTGATGTTGAAATTGTAATGTCTAGCAATTATTCAAAAAGTTTTAGTAGGAGGTTGCCTTGACGCATACATATAAAACTGCGAAGTATATCTAGGTTTTTGTTGTATTTGTAAAACGAGATTTTATGCCAAAATATCACAATGAGTTTTTTTCGATTTCCATTTTCTATGGTTAGAATTTTCGATTATATAATTTAGTGAATGTTTTATTAGAGATTTTGGATTTCCTTAATGACCAATAGAAAATAAAATATTGTTTTTTATATTTTATCTGAGCTAAAAAATTGTGATCATTTTTGTAATTTTCTACATTATCGTTGTTAGCAACAGTAGATTTTATGCGGGCATTCTTCCCAGTATCATCTTTCAACGATAATTTTATTATATAATTATTATGTTGATTATGTTATATATATATATATATATATATATATATATATATATATATATATGTGTGTGTGTGTGTGTGTGTGTGTGTGTGTGTGTGTGTGTGTGTGTGTGCAATATTTATATGTGTGTGTCTATGTATGCGATATTTTCAGAGAAAGATACGGGTGTTCGATATTTATACGTACATATGTGTATATCTGTTTTATACATGTACATGTGTGATATATATATATATATATATATATATATATATATATATATATTCTGTTTTATCTATCTATATATTCGTATGTTTTTGATTATATAACATTCCAAAAATATATTAGATGTGTAGCAGCTACAGAATGATGAGATTTTAACAACATTTAATTTGCGTTTCTGCTCATTTCTGCTCAGCTTCATTATATTGGGAGAGTTGTTTTTTGAAAGATTATATCATTTAAATAGATAAATTAAAACTTGAAATATACATAACAATGTGCGTTAACACGAACTTTTATAAGTCAATGTCACAGTGATCACATTTGCTATTAATTTTTCTTTTGAATTGACCTTGAAAATATTCTTCAAGTAAATTTAAAGTGCTTCGGTAGAAATAAAATCTTCCATTCCTTCCTTGATCGAATCGATTAAACGTCTACAATATTATTTTTCTAGAAAAATGTATCACAAAATAGTTAACACATAGCTATAATTTTCAATGAAACAGGTTTCATATATATATATATATATATATATATATATATATATATAATCATCCGCAGACAGATCTGTTTCGCTGTATTACAGCTCATCAGTACGGCTTATTTTCTCACTAGTAGCGCAACTGATTTTCATGTACAAAGCAATCTTCATCAGTGTTTTTGACAATCAGTTGTGCTAGTGATAAGGAAAATAATGTTGATAAAATAAAAGCTCTGTTTATTTCCCGATATATTCAATTTGCAACAACACTCACTGTACGATGTTATATATATATATATATATATATATATATATATAAAGAGAGAGACAGAGCTAGAGAGTGAGAGAGATGTGAGTCTTTTTGTCAGTTTGTCTGCTTGTATACACCAACTTTTCTGCGAGGGAATGGAAAAAATGTAAATGTGAAATTTTGACTACCACTTTTTTGTTTTAGATAATATACTTGACATGTCTTTTAGTATCGTTAAAAATTATATATTTTCAATATAAATTATTCAGCATCTTATAAGCATCACTGAGTTTTCATTAAATGTCTTCATTTTATTGTCAATCGCGTTTGTAAAATTTAATCTAAATATTTGCATTTTGAAATTTTTAGATGTTAACGAGATTCGCGATTGCTCACGTGGGTAGATTTTATTCTGTCATTCTTTCGAGTCGTTGATTCACGTATCATTTGGACGAAAATGTCATTTTTATTTCATGTTCTTATTAATTGTTTACTGGCTTTGAAATGTTTGTTGGATGGTTAGATTAAGAAACTCCTTTAGAACGAGCAAAAGAGACATGAATTTGATGGACACCGAGAGGTGGGAAGACGCCATCTTTGCTGCCGACACGATTTACATCGAGATTTAGAAAAGAAAAAGGGTTTGCCACCGGGTAGAAGGATGAAAAAGAAAACAAAGCGACATCGGAAAAAACAAAAACGTCGTTACACTTCTGAGTTGCAATGAAAACTGTTACTTCCATGTGAGTATGTACAGCCAGAAGAGAATCGGCAACACTATCAACCTAACTATTTGTGCACAGATCCAGGGTTTCTCGAAATCGAAAGATGCTAACACAATTGTGAAAATTATTCACGTATATTCTAAAATCGTGGAAAATTTCATTTATGCTGGGATTTGAGTTTTTTACGGATAATTTTTCTGTCATGTTCTTATTTGTAGTTTTAATATTAAAAGACTCTGCGTTAGTATGTGCTTTTGTATAAGCATTTCTATGCAGATAAGTATTTACGTAGTCTCCCCTCTGAGATATGATGTGATTCAACGTTGAGTTTATGGTGATGAAAGCGAGCAAGTAAAGGCCAGATTTCAAAATTGCCCAACTCCCACAACTGCCGGTTACGCTATTTCCCACTGTAGTGAAATAATCGATACAGCCGCGGGCAGCTCTTCCACGGAAGCAGGGACATCTCAGTATTTTGAATTCCTCTCACTGAATCTCTGTCCGTTGTATAGCCGCACCTGAGAGAAATATATTTATACGGATAATATCCCGTAATATCCCATTTCGTTTTATACTAAATATATCTGATTATAAACCGGTGACTCTTGTTTGTTTATACAATGTGACTCGAATTCGTTTCAGAAATAAGTGTTTGCTCTACAAATTTCAATTCCCCAGTTAAAGTCTTATATATATTGCCGTGCAATTAATCAGCTAAAAAAATATTTACTTATGCGAATTTATTTGTTTGTGTGAAATAATATCTCGCGTTTGTGAAGATTCTAAAAATAAAATAAAAACAAAAAAATTCTGAAATTCACCAGACAATCTAAATATCTCGAATGTCGTTTACATAAAGCAGACAAATAAACCTTGCTAAATTTGGTATTTTCATTTTCGCCTTAATAATAAGAAAAACTAATATAGACAAATAATCTCATAAAATAGATATTTCCTCTGGAGAAAATTATCTTCTCTTTTTTTTAAAATTCAAATTGCTCATTTCAGTACGTTAATAGGGATCTATATATTTCATTAAAATGTTGGAGATAATATTTTCACAAAGAAAATAAATCTGTCATATTTTCTTTTTAATTATATTTTATCTTTTGTTTTCTCTTCTGGAGATTTCTCGAAAGCTGAAAATGCAGATAAAAAATAATATCATTCTGCAAAGCGAAGCATTTAAATTTATTGTTCCTTAGCGATTCTATTTTAATTTTGCAAAAATCAATGAGAGAATTATGAATGTGGGTTTATTATCCTGCATCCAAGCATAAAGTGAAGTATAAAAATAATTTGATTCATTAATAAAGTTATGAAAAATGTCCAACAGTTGTTTGGAAAGTAGATGTGATTTTCCGGTATTAATCATTATGTATGGTTGCTCGGCATTGAATTTATCCATTTTCACTTTCTAGTCTCTGCGTAGGTCGTTACTGTCAAAGTGGTCTTCTAACAAAAAAATTGAATGCACATTTTGTTAAGCAAGTTACGACCGGCACTATTTAATTAATTAATCTGCAAGGTTCAATTCTGCTTCAAGACAGTGTCATTCCCATAGGAGAAAAAATATCACTAAGTTAGCATACGATACTTTCTGCCACATCCAAGATATTTCCTTGATATCTCGTCCGCTGATTACCACTTTTCCAAGTCAGTGTATATCTAGTGGCAAAGAAGATGCAGCCACTCCATTAATATAGTTGTGTCCAAATCTTTTGTTTTACCGTAAAAGCATAAATATTCTTATAAGTCAATGGCAAAACTCATTTCTATTCAGAGTTTACTCTAAAAAGTGGTATGTTTTTTCTAATAACATAATAGACCAATAGACATCATAATTGAGGACCTCTTCGGACTAGTAATAACACGTCCTGCGATTAATTGACACTGGGTACATATAAAACGAAATGATTAACAAAATTGAACGGATTATTCATGTATACAGGGTGTAAACGATAAATTGGCAGTAATTTCAATCCGCAATTTAGGTTTTTAACGCGGCATTATCAGTCTGAAATGTTAGTTTCTGTACTCTTTAGAGTCTGAAGTCCAGATTAGCCACCTAAAAATACTAACAAAATGAGTGCCAGTGTAGAATTTAACCATAGAATGGTTATTGCTGAATTGTTCCGCGCCGGGCATAAGACATCTGACATTATCAGAGACACTGGCTATACTCCTAGGACTGTTTATCGTATTGTAGCAAACTTAAGGGAAGGTAAAGACATGCAAAGGAAGGTTCACAGCCCGAGAAGTGATAAAATCCCCACCAAAAGGTTTGAAATGATCCATTGCAGCAAATCCATCACAGTCAATGGTTGACCAGGCGAAAAAGCGGAATGTAGCCAAAATAACCATTTCTAATGCAGTACAGAAAGATCTTGGGATGAAGTCATATTGCAGACGATGCCGTAACATTCTTACCGCGAAATCTAAGACCATTCGTAAAGAGAGAAGCCACTTGCTACTCAATCACCCGAAACACCATGGTGATACCGCTCGCATTTTTGTGGAGAGAAAAAGTTCGTGGTAGACGAAGTCGCCAACTGCAGAAACTCAAGAGTTATCGCCATTAACCCTTCTTGTGTTCCTCCAGTCATGCAGAGTAAACACCCTGTCTCTGTCATGGTGTTTGGAGCTATTCCCAGAGATGGGAAAGTCATGCACGTCACTTCATTGAAGTTGGCCTGAAGATCAATATGGCGGAATATCTGAAGATTCTGGAGGATGTTCTCTTACCCTGGATTAAGAAGAACGATGATCCCAACAAAATGATATTCATCCTGGACTCTGCACCTGCTCATGGGTCAAAAACAGTGCAGACCTTCTTGAAGAGAGAGTTGCCGTTTTTTGTGCCCTCAAATATCTGGCCCTCTAGTTCGCCAGATTTGAACCCCTCCGACTATTGGTTATGGGGCGATGTTGAGAAACTCTCTAATGCTCGCCCCATAACAGTGTGGCCTCACTGACGACCTCCGTAAGGCGAGCATTCCGCGATATCAAGAAAGAGTTAGCTGTCAAGGCCTGTCGTGCTTTTAGGGCTCGCATTCAGCAAGTTGTGGACGCAGAAGGTGGACGCATAGAATAAAATGTTTGTATTTAATAAAACAGTTAAATAAACATACGCAAATCTTAAATGTCTTTAAATGTCCCTTCTTTATCAAGGTTTAAAGTCTGATAACTGCCAATTTATCGTTTACACCCTGTAGTTTAGAATTTTTAATAACCATTGCACACCAAGAAAGGCAATGAAGCCACTAACACGCAAAGTAACACTGCAAGTGAAAGAATGTGAGAAAACGTTCAGTACAAGAATGACGATTGATGTTGCATATAAATTTTTGATGATCGTCTGAAACAAAAAAATACACACAAGAAAGTGGGATATTATTCCATAACATTGAAATGCAAGAGAAGAAATGATTAGACTGAGATTTATATTTATACTGACTTTTTCTTCAATATAAGGATGTGACCTTTCTCCCAAACTAGCACTGCATTTAAATTCAGTAAGTGAACTACGTGACGGCTGTGGGAATGAGTCTAAATTCGAGATGTCAGGACCAGACTGACGACATCAAATCAGATTCAGCAAAAATATTTCGTGCATAGATGAATGGTTGATTTATAGCTGTGGAAAATAGATTTTATTAGAAACCTCGCAGTTATTTTTATATCGTCTTTCAAATTTATGTCAGAGGAAAAGGTTAAACCGATCGTGACGGTTGAGATCAAATTTCTAGAATTAGCATGTACCTCGCATCATTTCATTTGTGTCCTCTGCAAAGTGTGAAATATTTAAAGAATTTCGACTTCACTTTCTTGTGCAATTTTTCTCCAGTTTGCGAAATAATATTTTATACAGACAAACACATAACTTATGTTAGGCTTCTGAATATATATATATATATATATATATATATATATATATATATATATTCAGAAGCCTAACATAATATATATATATATATATATAAATGCAAACTATATTTTCCGTGTGATAAAAAGTATTAAACTGAAAATGTTTAATTATTATATTATTCAAAGTTATGTCTGTGCAATACATTTCATGTAAGCCCAAGGGGAATATTTGTACTTTTCCCTAAATGCAGCAATGAGCTCAGGATACATGTTGTGAGATAATAGATTAAAGTGTAGTATAGCTGTGTTTCATAGATAATGAAAGATGGGCTTTGCATCTCTGATGTGAAAACTTATTTTTTCATCGTTTAACATTGGTATGGGCATGTAGTTATTTGCTAGCGGGTCAACAACACATGCAAAGAATGATAAACAGTTCAGAATGATGCACATTGCATCATATGACATCCTAAAACAATGCCAATGATGCTCAACAGACAGTTAATTCTTACAAGCGTAAAATAATTTCTGTATTCTTTCTTAAATGTCTGCTATGAATGGTAAAATTATTAATAAAATGGCATCGATTGTTGGGTTTCAAATGGTTGAGAGATCACGAACGCCGCTAGACTGGTGATTCTCGAACTTTTCAGAGTTTTCTCTTGGACTTTTCAAAGTTTTCTCTCGGAGTTTTTTTCTGAAAACATATGTGACACAAGCCTAGTATATCAGAAGGGTCAAGTTCAAATTGATGATGTCTCTGTCATGGTATAGATATGTTCATTTGTGTTCTGTGATGCTCGATGTCATGTTCTGCTGTATTCTCTAAATCTGTAGGTTAAGTTCATTGAAAGATCATTCTTAGGGCCTCCTAGGAGTCAAGGAAAAGGAACGTAGTTTTCAGGGGACATTGTGTTACCGGATTTTAATGACGACTAATTGAAATTCTTGTGTACACGCAAAATCCTTCATTGCAACATACAAAATTTTTTTTCATTAAAACAAACCAAATATTTTGCTCGGATAAACTTATAGTGTTTGAAGGTGAATAGGAATAACGAATGATGTTTATTCAGGAAATATGCAAATTAGGAAGACATACGGAAATATCATTAAAAATATACAATTACTGAACTGTTACGTAATATTTATATTTAAATATGACAAAGCGACTTGAATCGCCGCTCATACTATTCTACCAAAATATGAAAATTAAAATATTGTTATTTTCAATAAAAAAAATTATTGACATATCTATGACATGATGAAAAAACCATGCATTGAGAATATACGCAGACATTACGTACAGAACGCAAAATAGCAGTACGATACAATGAACTGAAATATTTAATGACAGCAATGTATAGATGGTCAAATATGTATACAGATGGATAATAAAATCTCAAGAAAGACAGGATATATTGTGGAGAGCGACGAACGTTAACAGATGGCAAGAAAGTATCTGAGAAGAATAAAATCCAGTTATTGAGTAAAATATCCTTCAGTTACTTACCACCAAAAATATTTTATCTGTATTTTAATGAAAATCTATATACTTTAATTCTAGCATATGTAAGCATTTGAAATATGAACCATTTAATCTCAAGATACAGTTTCTTTTACCATTATGGGAAAATATTTTTCTTAATTTGTTAACGAATTTTAAAGATAGGCAGTGGCATTTCTGATTAAGTGGTATTTAAACCGAAGCATAAAAACAAATGATTATTTGACTCTAGATAATATGTTTAAATGCAGAAGTATCTAAAATTCGGTTGTGTAATATTTCTTGTTTTAATGAAATTGCTGTTATTGAAGTAATCACTGGTGTTTTTCTTTTGAGTATTTACCCAACAAACATTCTGAGTAATCTCACGTGAAATATAAATAGTTTGTTTTTTTAACATTGTTCACTATCCAGATATAATAATTATATTTTCTTATTTAGATATTCACGACTGCATGAAAATAATATTTCAGTCCTTCCTTGTATTAACAAATGTATTAATCTCTTCCATGCCAGATTTGTTTATAAAGTTTACTGTCTGAAGAGGTGATAGTATGAAAAAATAATTCCCTAGAAACAAGAAAAGGACAAACAATCTGATGTGAATGAAGAAGGGAAATACTTTTTATACAATTGTTTAAAATGTCAAGTTTACAATATAATAATCCATGGGAAACTAAATATTTTACGAAATAGGAGAGTAGTTAACTTATAAAATTTTTGATTTGTCGACTTTGTAACTAGTAAAACAAGGTTAACTTTTACGTATTTTTTAATTATATCTGTTTAATTAGTGACAAGTCTGGTCATTATATAAACAATTTATGATAACCCTAAATAATATCATTATTCTTATATCCTCTAGTATAATATTAATTTGCATATATGATCACTAACATTCTTATTTTTGTAGCATTTGTCTTAGGCTTAAACTTTACTATAACTTTGAAATAACCGATGATAATTACTGACCAATATATATTGTTATCATTTAATATTATCTACATGTTATCTTTTACTAAGAATGGAGGAAGATAATTGGCTTTTTATTTCAAAGGCATTGTAATAAGAGAAATTGATGTATGCGTATAACAGAAATAAAGATGGATACGGAGGTGGTGCAATGTTAGCAACTGATAATAATAAATCAGACAGAGTAGTTCACATTTCAGTAGTATTCTTTACATTCACTTAATCGTAAATACATATTAGAAATGTATAAATTTCTCCCCCTGCCGGTCGCAAAACATCGGTTATTTATATATTGAAAATGATTGCTATTTTCCGAAACCAAATTAAAATATTCATCTACAAAAATAGAAATAATTATTCTTATATTCCCAAATAAGTTTAAATAACAACCAAAATTTTGGTAAACGATAAAATAACTCTTAATTCACCAATATATCGAAAAAAAAACCCCCAAAAAAACAAAAGCAAAACAGAAACTGTAACCGTTCCCTTAAAATTTTTGCCAGAACCATATAACTTATTTATTTCAATAACTGTGTAAAAATGCTTCCATACAGTCATAACAACTGTGCACAAAATATGCATTAAAAGCAGTTAGAAACAGCAAGTAAAATATTTCAATCTGGATTAATAGATAGCAGTGCACAATGAAAAAAAATACTTCAATCATAGAAGATCGAATGGTTCAATGCTTCCTTACATTCTTAATGAATATGGCATATGAACAAAGTTCATTGTGCTTACATAATACTGGAGTTTCTTCCTCAGGTAATCTCTTACGTAATCTTGCAGTGCTAATCTTGAGTGTATTATCTCTATTGTTTTTGAAAGTAGGGATTTACTAAGATATAGATACTGTCCTACATGTACTCATGGGTGTAACGCGTCTGTAACAATAAAGTATGAAACACTTTTAGAGAGTTAACATTTTAATTGCTGGCATTTTCGAAATACCACACGATGCAACACACACTATTACAGAGCTACTACCATAGTACACATTTAATTACAAACAGATGTTGCCCCCTTACACCACACAACGAAATTATGTGAAAGTCGGATCTGTCTTACAGAGGGCCCGAGGACAGACTTGAACGATTTAAATATCTCTAAAGCGTCATGATCTATTCCATGGTGTCAATGTAATCACACTCGTTGGTTAGCGCAAAACAAAACACAATTCTGTTTATGTGGTAAAATCGTTTAAGTGGCACCTTCAATGAAAAACAATATAATCTGTTACTATTTATTGGGTTATTACTTATATTATGAGTCGGTATCAGGTTATTATTGTATCGCATCTGAATGAGCCCAGGTATGCTATTTTTACCTGTATCAGAGCTGGTGCAATCGCTGTTTCGTGGACAGTATGTTCCATCATTTCTTCTCAAAAATTATCCTAGAATAATCGGTGTTTATCCACTCCTTGCCTAAAGCTAACACAGTGACAGTACTTATGTATCTCTTTGCTTTCATAGGAGAAAACACTGAGTATAAGAAGGATTGAGAAAAGGACAACAGATGACGGGATTCAAGAATACAAAAAATGTCAATTTATGCTACATTTAAAATTTTGAAGAATTTAGTTAGCAGGGAAGCAATAAGCGGAAGAGTGTTCCACACACGGTAAGCGCGAGAGAATAATTTGTTGGAGTGGAAGTGGCAGCTGCATTTAGAAGTTTCAACAATAAACGAGAGAAATCTTGATATAAATCGAGTAGCACGCTTAAATTTATGCAGTGGGGCAAAAAGGCAAAAAAAGCTTTTTAGAACAGTTGCCAGCAAAATATTTTTTTAAATAGCCGGATAAAATATTTTTTTAAATAGCCAGATAAAACGTCTTTGAGAAAGTGACTGAAATCGAAATGACAATTCAGGATCGATTCACATGTCAGATCCTTCTTTAGATTTTGTGAAAAATTTCGTGGTGAACAGAAACACCACACCAGAAAAGGAAACAGGATTAAAATTGATTAAATCCTTATCCATAATTGAAAATTATTCAGGAATTAATCTTCGCGCGCATCGTTTTACTTGACATTTTGTATTTATGATATTATTGATTTGGAAGACCGACATATACGATAAAGTTTGCTTAATTCTTTGATTCAAGCCATCTATTTAAACAAATGAAACAAAGTGTTTTTAAAATAAAGGGCTGCGGAAAGTTAAGATACTTTTTTCTGTTATGATGTGGAGATAACACTTTGGAACCATTGAATGGCCATCACGATAACCATACTTAACGCTAAGATATATTTTTCTGTACTGAAAGATCTTGTTTACATGCAGATAACAAAATATTTATGAGATTTTCTGAAAATAATCTACAAATGTGTCAAACAATTACGAGATTTGCTCATAGGATTCAGCGTTTGTTTAGACATTTGAGCAATTTGAATATGTTATATAACCAGTTAATCATAGCAAATCATGTTTCCTGTTAAAATAACATAAATATTTTTAGTCCAAAGAGATTTAAATAAAACGGGGTTACTTTTTGCCACACCATTCATATGTTAATAAAACACAATATATAATAATTAATTTAGTTAAATTAATCTAGTAAATAGATTTTAGTTGGGGTATATTCGTAAATGAATATGATTATAATATATCGGGGAGGAGCGTCTGTATATCTTTACAATAATCATTCTAATATACTTGATTTTTTTTAAAAACGGATCATATGAAATAAGATGTTATTTAATAAACCATCAGAGCGATAAATAATGTTATTTGTTATGATGCTTACCGCCACGAGCATACATTCAGTTAACCTTTGTTCGCTTCCGTTGGATATAATGAAAAATCTCCCTAAAAAAAGAGAATGCCGGAAACCACATCCTAAACAGGGAACAAGGGATGAGCCGCTACACCTGTTCAATAGACGTGGGTGGAGTGTGAACCAGGCGATAGTTTAATCTATCAACTCCAATTGAAAAAAAAAGTGAAAATATTGGAAACGGGCGATAGTTTAGTCTATCTACTCCAATTGAAAAAAAAAGAAGAAAAGTGAAAAAATTGGAAAAGAGAAAACCGGAAACCACATTCTAAAAAGGGAACAAGGGATGAGCCTCTACACCAGTTCAATAGACGTGGGTGGAGTGTGAACCGGGTGATAGTTTAGTCTATCTACTCCAATAAAAATTTTAAAAACAATCTGAAGTAGCGCTGGATGGGAAATAACAACAAAGTTTTTATTCAAATTTTTACGTATCGTTTCATCACAATGTGTTTAGCTTTGTATATTTTGTTTTTAAAATGACATTCTCCAATCTTCATTTCTCATGTATGGAGGCAAAAGCAGAAACTACATATATTGACAATAATTAAACTTTCAATGTTTATGACTGTGTACATAGGAATAAAAAACAATAATTAGAGCACGAACTATCTTTTAAATACGGTCGCAATATACTGAAAATTATTTCTCACTGATAGAAAGCCATTTTTTGACCTGGCCATATAGCCCGGAAAACCCACTTATTACTGACCATGTGTTACATGTTGCCCTTAGTGGGAGGGACAACTAAATATTGTAGCACCAGTAGTGCTACCTTTGCTGCTGTCAGCTCTCTGATTTCGTGTAGAGAACTGACAGTCGTGGTTCCTCCAAAGAATAGAATCACGACTGGGGAAAGACAGACAAATACATTTGGCAGCGCTATATGACCCGGAAGACACACATTAAAAAGATCTTGTGTCGTATTTCGCCTTAAGTAAGAAGGTGACTACATACAGTAGCACCAGCAGTGCAACCTTTGTCACTCTCAGCTCTCTGCTCGAAGTTAGAGTGCACTAACACAGTCGTGGCTCCGCCAAAGGGTAGAGTCACGACTGGGGAAATATAGACAGATATTTTTCGCCTGACTATATGGCCTGGAAGACAAATATAAAAATGACATTGTGTCACTTTTTGCCTTAAGTGGGAAGGCCGACTAAATATTATAGTACCAGTAGTGCTACCTTTGTCATTGTCAGCTCTTTGTCTTCGGGCAGAGAGCACTAACCCAGTCGTTGCTCCACCGAAGTGTAAAGTCACGACTATGGAAAGATAGACAGATAATTTCGCCAGGAATATAGCCCGGAAGACTCACATAAAAATGACTTTACGTCACATTTCTCGTTAAGCCGGAAGGCTGATTAAATATTGTAGCACAGGTAGTGCGCAGCCTCGTACGAATACCAATATCAGACACCACTGGATAGTAAGCTCCGCTTAATCTGCCATATTTTTGAAACTTTTCTTTTTAATATATCTTTCTTTACCTCTAACTCATGTTCCTTTTTTCCTTCCGTGGACCCAACTTTGCGTCCACATCAGTGCCACAAAGGATTCGAGACACGCACCCACGCCGAAACACCAAAGCCCCAGTCCCACATATGTAGCAACATAGAACTCGTTTAACCCCACTGATTCCCACATCAGTGTTGAACTGGAATTTGAGCTGGCATTACTACATAAACGAACGAAACGCAATACACAGCTACCTTTTACAAATAATATTCAAGGTTACTCAAGTATGTGCAAACAATAAACGAGCAACCAAATATCGAGAAGGACTTCTTAAAAAAACAGCTTGTGCACAAAACAAACTGATAAACTCAAGAGCTCGATTTACACCGTTTCACTCAAGTACGAAAAAAAGTTCACCAAGTTGCGAATTCAACAATGTGTTAAAGATTTTATGTTTTAAATTCCTACAATTCTCGTGCATAAAATTACCCTCCTTTCAAATTCACCGAGGTGAGTTTTTCTAAAAAATAAAAAAAAGTTCTTCCAAGAGGAGGAAAAAAAACGCCAGTGCATTTATTTTATTTTACTGTCTAAGTGATATACTTCTCCGTAAACTTAATAAAAAAAACAATTTTTTTTGTCAACAATTACAAAAGTCCACCAACTAAGGAAGATCTGCTTAATTGCAAATACTTATACAAATGGACTGTTTAGCGCCTTCCAAGAAATATTTTTCTCCCTTTCTTTGATGAATTTTCTTTTCTAGTGGAAAAAAAAACAAGTGTGGAGATTTAAATGCTCACATTGAAATAAACGGAACAACGCTATCTCGGAAGATCTAAACCAGTAAGTAGTTCTTAATTTTATTAATTGCCTGTCCATTTTGTTTAAACAAAAAAACAATCAATTTAGATTTTCTTGTGTACCCACATATTGGTACACGGGTTTTCAAAGTAACAGTAATTGCTGTTATTTTATTCTGTGATCTTTCATTGCTTTAATCTACTTATTATAATATCGCTGTCATTTATTTTCTAAATATGGAAGAATTCC
This sequence comes from Ascarosepion bandense, assembly GCA_037127315.1. NCBI lineage: Eukaryota > Metazoa > Mollusca > Cephalopoda > Sepiida > Sepiidae > Ascarosepion > Ascarosepion bandense. The sequence goes on from JBBBDQ010000249.1 coordinate 4,127,635, forward strand.
GAAAAATGTTAAAAATCCAGATGAACCACCAACAAAAGTCAGATCTAAGACAGCAGAAATTGGAAGAAAGATTCTTCAAATTACAGTCAGACCAAGAATGAAAACAGAAACTTCAACAACAAAAAAGTGAAGAAAGACATCAATTCTAACAACAAAAATTAGACAAAAGACAGCAATAATTGTTTGTGGAGTTACATAAACAACAATTAGAATTCCAACAATTTACACTTCAGAAAACAGAACTACAGCAAAAACAACTTGAAGAATTACTTGAAAATTCATTTAACGCCTCTGAAAAAGATACATTTTCCCAGAGTACAATCTACAACTCAATTGAAACATTCGAATACATACGAGAGAAAGACACAACATTCGAGGCTTTTTTACAAACCCTATGAAGATATTTTCAACGTAGACTGTGAACAATAGTCTAGTGAGAAAAATGTACGTCTGTTATCAATAAAAATGGGAACTATAGAACATAGATTTGTAGACTACATATTACCCAGGAAAACTACGGACCTGAATTTTTCAGAGACTATTAAGCTCCATTCAGAACTATTGGGGCCTAACATAACCTTGTTCCCCAAACGATGGAAGTGCCTGAACACAGCCAAAGACAAACAGCAAGATTTTCTAAAGTTTCCAGCGTTGATAAACAAACTTGGTAATGATTTCAAACTGGCCGAGCTGGCTGCCGATGATTTCAAGTGCTTAATAATCGCACAAGGTCTCGTATCAATAGAAGATGTTGAGGTCAGACGTCGTGTACGTAGCAAACTCGACAACAAACAGGGATTGACTCTTTAAAAATTGGCAGATGATTTTCAAAGAGTAATTTCTGTCAGGTGTGATTCAAATACGATCGAGGAATCAGGTGTGGCTCAGATGAGAAAAATCAGAAGCAATCCAACCTCGTATTCCCCGCAAAAATACAAAAGGCAAATCTCATGTTTTAAATCCCGCAATAAACAAAACACGAGTAGGCTAAAGAAACATCTCTGACTATGTTACCATTGTGGAAAATGGCATTGGATGAAATTCTGTCCATCCAAGAAGAAAACATATTGCAAAAATTGTAATAAAAATGGTCATAAATTAACTCAGTGCTGGTACGCCAATAAAACGAGGAAACACAAAAGTAAAATTAGGCAAGACCAGTCAGACAAAATAGTCGATAGGAATTTAAGAAAATATCTGACTGTCAATATTTTCAATAACTCTATAAAATTCCAGCTAGATTCGGGTTCTGACCTATCGATCAACAACTAGCGTACTTGGCGAAGGTTAAACAAGTCGACCGTATAAAAGACGGATAAAACAGCAAAATCCGTAACTGTCAAGAATATTAACATCTCAGGCGAGGTGATCCTTACAGTAACACTAAATGGAATTACTAAAAAGCTGAAAGCCTACGTACTAAAAAATTCGGATAACCTTTTCAGAACGGATTGTATAGAAAAATTCAATCTCTGGGATTTCCCAGTGAGCACTTTTTGCCGAGAAATAGAAAGTACAACGCCTAATTTGGAAAATCTCAAAAAAAAATTCAAACAACAATTTCCCCAGGGGTCTTTCTGGTGGCTTTGGGAAATATCCTAAATTAAAAGCTAAGTTCAAGACCAGTTTTCAAAAAGAAACGGAATGTCCCTTTTGCTGCTCTAGAGCTGATCAACAAAGAATTAGATAGACTCGAACAAGCGGACATTTTATCAAAAATAGATTTAAACGAATTTGCCGCACCTACGGTCTATGCCAAAAAGAAGACCAACCGACTTCGAGTATGCGCAGAATTTTTCACAGGGCTAAACGATGACTTGCAGGATCACCATTATCCCCTCCCAAGCCCTGAGGGAATTTTCAACAAATTGAATGGCGGAAATTGTGTTCCAACATAGATCTCTCAGACGCATACCTTCAGATAGAGGTGAATGAAGAAAGTTCCAAATTGCTCTGCATAAACACCTATAAATGTACAAATATAACAGACTGGCTTTGGGGGTCAAGGTTGCGTCTGCAATCTTTCAGCATGTCATTGACGCCATGCTGGGCGACCTTGACTACGCAAAAGTCTATTTGGGTTATATACTGCTGAACAGTAAAACGATGACCGAGCACCAAACAATACAATAAACGTATTCGAGTAGTTACAAAATACGGGCTAAAATTTAAGGAAGCAAAGTGTGACTTTTTCTTACCAGATGTCAAATACCTAGGTCACATTATAAATAGAGACGGTCGTCGGCCGAATCCAAAAAGAGCTAATGAGATCAGAAACATGCCGGCCCCATTTAAACCTTAATCGTTACAAAGCTTCCTCGGCCTTGCTTAACTTCTACCAAGGATTCATTAAGAACATGCAGAATTTGAGAGGACCTCTCAACGAGCTATTAAAAAAATAAAGCTTATGGACCACTGAATGCCAAGACGAATTTGAGAAAATCAAGAAAACACTTACTTTGGATCTCTTCTTCACCTACTAAAACCCTAATCTCGACATCATAATCGCAAGTGATGCCATACGGCATCGGTGCTTGCATTCTCCATAAACTGACAGATGGTTCTCGAAAAGCCATAGAACACGCATCAAGAACTTTACTATTATCAGATATAAAATATTCCCAAATAGAGGAAGAGGCTCTAGGGATAATATTCGCCGTCACTAAGTTACATTGTAACCTACATGGAAGACGTTTGATACTTCAAACGGACCATAAACCTCAATCTTTAAACAACAATCTTTGGTTCCAAGAAAGGCCTACCGGTATATACGTTGAATAGACTACTTCGTTGGGGAAGGATTCTATTGAATTATAATTTTAAGATCGAGTTTATAACATCTAAAAATATTTGTCATGCGGAGAGCTTATCGCAACCCATTAATAAAAATACGAAAGCTTTTGAAGACTTTATCATTGCTACACAAAGGAAGAATTATGCAATCAAAAATATGATTGAAAATACAATTAGAGAGCTCTCAGTTACTTTAGCCGACATAAAACGGGAGTCTCGAGATCATGAATTCATCCAAAGTATAAAAAGCAAATTTCGCAACAAAGACCTAAATGTGCCTGAAGTTCTCTCCCTCTGTGAGGATGTTTTACTATAAAATGCCCGAGTAGTGATTCAAATAGCATACAAAGAAAAATCCTCAAAGATGGAACATCCGAGTAAGAGTCGTACGAAAAGCCTCATGCGCTGCTACTTATATTGGCCAAATATGGACAAAGACATAGCAGACATCTTGTAAGGGGTGTGCGCTTGCAGCAAAATCTCCGACCAGGACGTTCAAACCATGGTCAAACACAGATCATGAAGAGCAGAGAATTCATGTGGATTTTGCAGGCCCTCTAGACATGTACTACCTTATTGTTGTGGATAGCCATTCAAAATGGCCTGAAGTTCTGCAGTGTAAAAAACAACCACCAACTGCACGATCGGTATTTTTTCGCGTGTTTTAGCGTGGTAGATTGTGTAGTGACAGATAATGACACTAAATTCACATCAAGTGAATTCAGAGACTTTTGCAAGTCGTATCAAGTGGACTACATTACGACGCCTCAGTATCAACCCAGGTCGATGGTCAGGCCGAGAGGTTCGTGGATACTCTAAAAAGAGCTCTACAAAAGGCACTAGACACACCGATAGATAGAGCATTACAACAGTTTATGGAGGTGTATAGGTTAACCCCTAATCCTAACACGCCAATAGGACGCTCGCCTGCAGAAACAATGTTCGCAACAAAAATCAAATCCGTTTTCGATAAACTCATTCCACGGCAAGCGAAGTTCAAAAACACCGTCTTGCAAAAATGTCCTTTTTAATGCTTACAAAAACAACATTACATTCTGGGAAGTAGGCAACATCAAACAGAGAATTGGCGAAATTATCTATATGGTGCAGGGACCGAAAACCCACACACGCCATATGAACACGCTCAGGAAATGCCATTTGAATGAATATAAGTAATCACCACAAAATACCTGCGAAGAGCCAATCGACGTAATATTCGAACATTTCGAGGTTGACACGCCCGACGTCTTTCCGGAAATATGACGCTCGGGGAGAAAAAAAATTACTCAACCAATCGACGTGAATCCCAAAGGAAGAAGTATTAACAATTTTACTCTTCCTTTACTTTCAAAAATAAAAAAAAGAAGACAACTCTTGTAAGGGGGATATTGTACGATATTACTATGTGATTGGTAGTATTATGGGAGTATCACGAGTAATGCTACTATTGACACTGTGAGCCCTCTGCCTTCGGGGGAAAAGTGCTCTCTGACAGAGAGTAATAACCCAGTCGTGGTCCGCCGAAGGGTAGATTCACGACTGGGGAAAGATAGACATATTTTTGACCGACTATCTGGCCCGGAAGACCCACATTAAAAAGACCTTGTGTCGTATTTTACCTTTAGTGGGAAGATGACTAAATACCGTAGCACCAGTAGTATTACTATCGACACTATCAACTCTCTGCCTTCGGGAAGAGAGCACTAACACAGCCGTGGTTCCGCTGAAGGGCAGAGTCACGACTGGGAAATAACAGACATATTTTTAGTCGGGATCTATGGCCCGGAGATCCACATAAAAAGAACTTGTGTCACATTTCGCCTTAAGTGGGAAGGCCGACTAAATATTGTAGTACCAGGAGTGCGCAGGAGGGTACGACTACCAATATCGGACACCATTGGATATATATATATATATATATATATATATATATATATATATATATATATTTGTAGTGTTTGTAGTATATATATATATATATATATATATATATATATATATATATAGTGTTGTTGTAATGTGTGGAACAAGGTATAGAAAAAGGAGAGAATTGCGGAAAATATGTAACTATACGAACAAACGGAAACTAGTGTAAACATTTAAATGTGTTAATTGTTAAATAAAATAAAATATATCTATCTCTTAGATTCTGGTTGATTCCTATGATAAAATACTCTCATAAGAATATATTTGTTATTACAGTATCTTCGGGTATTCAGCACACAGTGATTTCATTAAATATATTAAATTATATTCATTGGAATATAGTGTGGAGTGTGGATATTGCATAACACAGGTAGTTGGCTACGTAAAACTTTGCATGTTTGAAGTTAGTTCAGTAAAATAATAGAATCTCTGGACATTCTTCTCTCATTGTCGTCGTTCATTGAGAGTCTATGTGTCTTTGTTTCCTAGCACATATTTTTCTTCGTGCGCCGTGTCCCTTCATGACGTAGTTGATCATGGACTTCCATTTGGCTCTGTCTTTTATCACTCTCAATATTCTGCACTTTGTCTCTCTACCAAACCCTACACTACTATCCATTTTCATATGTCTCTGAAGTAGGTCTCTCGCTTCCTTACCCTCTCTACTATTCTCTCTTTCCGTCCTGTGATATTAAATGCGCCAAGTTATCCTTCCTCTTTATATATCCCAGAAACCTTCATCTGTCTCTTTCTTTATATTAAGTATAGTTTTTCTAATTCTTTCCATTCTCTCTAAAAAAAGATAGTTAGTCACGTAATTTGTCTATGTTATCCTCAGCTTCCTTCTGTAAACCACATTTCGGCTGCCTCAAGCATCTTCTTCATAACTGAGGAAATCGTCTAACATTCACTGCCGTACTTTTCCAAAGAGCTTGTAATGCCTTTCAGTACACTGGGTAGGTTTTGAAATTCGTCACATTTTTCCAAAGGGCTTGTAATGCCTTTCAGTACACTGGGTAGGTTTTGAAATTCGTCACTTTTTTCCAAAGAGCTTGTAATGCCTTTCAGTACACTGGGTAGGTTTTGAAATTCGTCACATTTTTCCAAAGAGCTTGTAATGCCTTTCAGTACACTGGGTAGGTTTTGAAATTCGTCACTTTTTTTCCAAAGAGCTTGTAATGCCTTTCAGTACACTGGGTATGTTTTGAAATTCGTCACATTTTTCCAAAGAGCCTGTAATGCCTTACAGTACACTGGGTAGGTTTTGAAATTCGTCACTTTTTTCCAAAGAGCTTGTAATGCCTTTCAGTACACTGGGTAGGTTTTGAAATTCGTCACTTTTTTCCAAAGAGCTTGTAATGCCTTTTAGTACACTGGGTAAGTTTTGAAATTCGTCACTTTTTTCCAAAGAGCTTGTAATGCCTTTTAGTACACTGGGTAGGTTTTGAAATTCGTCGTTAGCCATGTCTACCATTCTTTAGATCTTAACACCGCACTTTCCCCGCCCTGTCAGTTATGCTTCCCAGGTATTAAAATTTGGCTACCTCATTTATTTTAGTTTCTCCGACCTGTAGGTAGCATTATGAGGTCTTCTTTTTGCTGATGACCATTCAGTTTTCTTGAAGTTTATCTTTATTCCTTTGTTTTCGCTGTGTGTTGTTACCCACCGTTTTTCTCTGTATATCGAAATGTATAGTGCGAATATACGTCCAAATTTTTCCATATTACTGCTCAAATACAACTTTTATAAAATGCTATGAATTATATATTACTCATCATCAAGAGATAGTTATAGAATATTATAGTTGCTGATACAATATTTAGTCAATTTAAGTTATTAAATTTACTGCGTTATTTGAAATTTATTTGAATGTTTAATTCATATCTAGGTTTACTGATACCTGTATTTCGTAAAGTCTGTTTTTATAACAAATAATCTTTTTATATATCAAATACTGGCTAATATAAACTATCAGATATAAGAGAATATATAATAAATTATTTTCAAATATATATGTTATATAAATCTAGGATAAAGCGAAAATGATGAACACAGTGATTATTAACAGCGGTATTCCAACAATTAAACGTAACTTGTAATTAAAACAAAAATAAAACTGCATGTGTTTACTCTAAGTGTCTATTATTTGATAAATTAATCTTATGATAAAGAAACAGCGTTCGAATCTATATAAGCAAAATATATCACATAAGCGAATTCATAATTTCATTACTAAAACTTATAAAACTTTACATAACTGATAAGAAAAATCTATTATAAATATAACAATACCGCTATATAAGGCCCAGTTCTTCATCAATTAACTCTTTTGTAAGTTTAATAACAGAAGAAAATGTGTTAGTCGACAATAAATGAATACCAACGATAAAACTTTTGTGTATATTATCGACACATTTTTAGCTATTTCAATTTTTGTATTAGACACCTACTTATTGTAAGTCCCAAACAATTACAGTACAATTTCCACTTTATAACAATCTACAACTAACAAATTAAATTATTGAAAAGCTACTCACTGATAATAATATTTGAAGTACTCTTGATCTATTTTTTCTGTGCTATTTAAAGATGATTCAGATTTTTGGATTGTCTGAATTGTTTATTGTATAAGAATAACAATGATATTTACAAATAAATATTCTATTATATATATATATATATATATATATATATATGTGTGTGTGTGTGTGTGTGTGTGTGTGTGTGTGTGTGTGTGTGTGTGTGTATATATAAGTCACCTCGCTTGTCTATCTGTCTGTCACAACCTCTAAAATAACCAAATGTTCAACGACCGAAAACAAATTTTGGAGGCGATGTGCAAACAGTTAAAGGGATACAGAATGCAATTAGTTGAAAATATCTAATATATTTTATTTAAATTTGATCTATTAGATTGATAAAATAAACAAAATTTGTAGTTATTTTTTATATTTAGCGATAACTTTAACAATATTAAATGGTGTGAGAATTTTAACTCGGTGATGCGTTCTGAAAATAACTTGTTTAAACAAATTGAAAAACAGATGAGTTAATAACATTTCTAATCATATTGGTGCGTAAATGAATGTAACAAACCCAACAGAAATCCAAACTAGCCTTTCTGATTTGTCATTCTGACACTCTAGCTATTCTACCACATATACATACATGAATTAAAGATGTGATTATATTTAAAACGAAATTACACAAAGTTCATATATAGGTGTTCTGTGTAATTTACATCACTGATAAGAAAGAATTATTAGTTAATTTAGCAATGTTTATGTCAAAACAAGACAAACTCATTTTTGACTGTGGATGTTCTAATGTTAACGTCCCTGTACCCTCTCTGAAGATGGTTTACGTGAGCCGAGAGCTTAGAACCAATATAATAAAAAATATCCTAACTTTGGACAATTTTTGTTTTTATTTCCACCTGAAATGAAAGTCAAAATACGGTGTTTAGAACGGCCAATGATTAAACATAATAGACCTTCATTGTCTCTTATATTTAACAGTATATGTTTGTAAAAAACATAAATATATAGATTTTATTGTAAATCACCTGAAAACACGGAAAGCTAGAAAGTGTGGTTGTGTAATAACTTATATATATGTATATAATATTTAAAGAGGAAATAAATATATTTGTTTCAAATGTACTGTAGATTCTCACCGCTATGAAAATAGTATTGTGAAGTACATTAAATACTTAAATGTTCCAGAAGAATGCGTCAGGAAATAAACCGATCATGAAACATCCCTATGCGCAACACAGCACAGCAATAACAAACCCATTTCTGCTCACTATTTGTACTCGTCTAACAAACCGTTACGAAAAAAGACGCACTCATTCTAACGCGTTTTAAAATCCGTGACCATTATGCAGAGTCCATTTCCATCAAATATGTCATGTTTCACTCCTACCTCTGATCCTCATTTTAAACTATTTGTAATGTGAATATTTTTTCTTATCAGAAAAATTTTAGTATTTATTAACAGAAAAACCGGTATTGCTGTCTCTTGAAATATTTAAAATATTCACTTAAAGTATATCCTATGGAAGATAGCTTTCTAAAGTCTGTTGTAGGTTATTGCACTATTTCTGCTACTACTTATGGGGGTTTTCTATTTTTCACTCTGCTTAATGCAGCGTAAAAGCTCAGCAATTTGTCTATAATATTATCTTTTCTACATGTACTATCATTCTAGATATACTAACTGTAGTAAACTATCGTAATGCCAACTATTCTATCAGATAAATTTATTTTTAACAGTGAATCTGTTTGCCACTGTGGTTGCAATGATTAAATGAAAAAAATATATAAAATGTATAGTTTTCACTATTTTAATTATGCTGAAGTAATTGTTTTTTCTGTGTTGGTTTCTTGATTGAATTTCTTTTACTGCATGTCTATTATATAAATTGCAGAATAATTTTCGATCTTGAATAAGTTCACGCTGATTCCAAACGATGGTTTTTCCAGAACTGCGTATGTGTACTTTCAGAAGTTTCTTCTTTTCTTCTATGTGCCCTGTCCCTTCAGAACGTAGGCCATCATGGTTCTCCATGTCTCCTTATCCCTTGTGGCTCTTAGCATGTTTGCACCTTTACTCCTGGCAACCCCCGTTCCGTCATCCACCTGTTCAGGCCCTGCAAATATGTTATCCGCTGCCTTCCTCTGTCTATCTTTCGTTCTATCTGTCCAGTCAGTATCAGGTTCTCCAAGCTCTCCTTCCTCATTGCGTGTCCCAGGAACTTCAGTTGTCTCTTCCTGATACTCAATATTAATTTCCTTTTTGTTGCCATTCTTTCCAACACCTCATCGTTGCTTGCATGCTCAGTCCACAATATCTCCAGCATCCTTCTGTAGAACCACATTTCCGCTGCTTCCAATTTTGTCCTCATTTTCGATGATATTGTCCAGTATTCACTGCCGTATTGAAGAACTGACATCACATAGCAGTCCAGCACTCTTTTCTTTGTTTCTAGTGGAATTTTCCTGTGTGTTAGTACTTTACTAAGCTTCTGGAACGCGTCCTTTGCCATGCCAATTCGCCTTCGGATCTCTGTGTCGCACTTTCCATCTCCTGTTAGAACACTTCCTAGGTATTTAAATGTTTGTACTTGCTTGATTCTGGTAACACCCACCTGTATCTGGCATTTTGGGTTGCACCTTTTGTTGATGACCATGCATTCAGTTTTCTTGAAGTTTATTTATAGTTCTTTTTTGTCGCTTTCCACCGCTAACTTCTGTAGAAAGTCTTGTAGTTTACTTTCCGTGTCTGCAATTAGCAATTAGCACAGTATCAGAAGTTTACGCATCTGTAAAGGAGTACTATAAACATGCTTGAAACTTTTTTACCGAAATGTAAACAACATTGTTTTTTATAGCGCGAAACATGCTGGATTTCGTGCCAAAAACGTGTATTTGTGAGGAATTAAACAGCACTAATTTAGTTGAAGCAAACAGAATTCTTGTTGACATTTACGGCTACCATGCTCAGTCGGAAACAACATGTAGAGATTGGATTGGCTTGAAAATAATGGTTTTGATGTTGAAAATCGCACCGAAAATTTTTGTAGACCTAGCATTGGCTACATCACTTTTATGAATGTGAGATGTGCGTTGTGGTGCAGTTGATATCGCCTCGGAACGGGAAATCTGGAAGCTGAGTTCGAATTCTAGTTAAATTACTTGCAGTTGTATTACATGCAAATACCCCTGCGGGATAATAATCTGCCAATCAGTCATGAATCATTCGAGATCGTTCAATCTTGTATCACACATAAAACTTCAAACTTTTCATGAAGACTCGATCTGGCCTTGCATAATGATCAAAACATTAGGATAAGTAATTAAAATCGTGGAAACGCTACATGGAAACGCTTAACTGGGTAATTTTACCACGCCTGCCGAATTCACCGGATATATCCACGTCTGATTATCACGTTTCGAACGATGGCACATGGCCTGGATGAGCAGCACTTCCATTCTTATGAAAATGACGAAAAATGGGTCGGCTCGTGGTTGAACTCAAAAGACGTGTTTTTCAGACGTGGAATTCAGATGCTTCAAGATAGATGAAAAATTAATAACTAGAGATGGATAATATTTCAGTGACATGTTTCTTAATAATTCCTTTAACTAAAACAATTTCATGAAGAATCAGCAAGAATATATTCAAAGATTTAATATTTGTTTTCTGTCTGGATAGAGAATTAGACAATTAAAGATCAAAAGTTGAACATTTTTATTCAGTGTTATCATTTTGGTAGCACGTAATCTACATCAGTAGCAGACATTTTTGCTGAATCATTTTTCTATAGGGCTTATATTCAAGTCGAAGATATTAGTCGTTAAACCTTTTTTTGCGTGGGGAGGGTGGACAAAGTAGAAACTACATGCAATACTTCCGATTCTGTTGACTTCAAGACAGTAACCAAACCATTTTTGGCAAAGATTTTCAGAATATTGATAATTTGTAAGTATTTTCGCTAATTTTTAACCAAGCCAAACTTCTCACAATGTTTAACTTGAATCAACCACAGCAATATTTCTGAATTAAAATAATATTCAGTCAAATTCGCGTCAAAGAGCAATTCCCTCCTACTCCAGTTATTTTATCTTCCAGTTGTTTTAAGTTATTTTCAACGATTTTGTGTGCAAGTCAATTTACATAAGGATCCGTCGCTCGAGAAGTAGAAATAATGGGAATCAATAGATACCACTCTTTCTAATTTCAATAATTGTGTTGTATTTATTCACATGTGACTATTTGACTAAAAATCTGCATATGTGATGCTGACCTTCTATACGAATATGAGTACTTATTTTGGTTCATTTTGACAGAGATTTCTAAAATTTTACTACGACATGGACATATTTAGTTGTCAAGACTGTATACAACGAAACAAAATGTTTTCTTGATCAGGAATTTCCAATGAGGTGGATCGCCAAAACTGAACTGAGAATACATTTCAGTTAAGATTGAATCAAAAATAAGGCAAGACACATCGAATAATTTTTTCCTAATATTTGATGCATCTGAACCAAAACTTTATGCAAAGTCTTTCATATAAAGACTTGTCTATGTAAAAGTGAATCAACTGGGAATAATAGATAAAGGAATAACTAATATAAATCTGTTCTATCAATGTAATATACTCTCAAAAAGTCTACACTCTGTTTTTCTTCCCTTGTTTTTAATCAATATCTTCGAGATTCTTTTGAAGCATACCGATGGACATATTTATTGTTTATGGCATTCCACTATTAAATTAACTAAGATTCTAAACACATTAACCAATTTTGAATAAGCTTTATTTTAAACATCAATACAAATAATCTGATTTCATGTGCGAGTTCCAAACATGTGATCAGTATTTATTTTTCTTGCAACATTCTATGTCCTGTGATTTTAAAGGCATTTAAAATACTTAATATAATTAACCCAATTGCATATTGAAAAACAAAACTATTGCAGTTTAATTAATTCACGTATGAAAATTTGATAATGAAAAAAGTTGAAACAAAATATGAATATGCATTCATGGTGCGACTATTTTTGGTTTATTTCCCTTTTACTTTAAATAAGACAAAATCCACTGGTAGAAACTCAATCCATTCTATCCTCAAGTCTTTAAAAACTATTCACAAGAATAAGACAAATATATCCCTTTAATGTGTATCTGATTCAGCAACTATCGATTTATTGACATGAAAAGGAAAAAAAAAGCCTTAACAACAACATATCCAATATGAAACCGTCTGCGTCACATACGTTCCTCTGAAGTCTAGCATGAAAGGTTGCTTTGAACTGTATATTATCATTCTACTTTTGTTTGACAACCATTGTCCTATTTTATGTTTTGGATGGACATTTGAAGAAAAAGAGATGTACTCGTCATTTACGTTTACGGTGTACAGTTAAGAATGAACTACAATAGATCAACATAAAAAAAGATATCAAATAATAAAAAAGATAATATCCAAAAACAAAAATGAACATTGAAATTCGAGCAGATCTGTGTTAATTTTACCTATTTGGATGTCAGATAATGGCGTTCGTTTCTCCAATGTTGCTTGAATTAAGACGCAAAACCTGCTATTCATTCTAGTTTTTGTAGGTTTGTTCTATCTCTATTGCTTTTGTTTATCGTTTTATATTATTTGCTGATTTGTTACGATTGTTAATATATTTCAAATAAAAAGAATAAATGAGCTTATCCAATAAACTAATATTAGTATGCTCGTAAGCACGAAAACATGCGTGTGTTTGTGCGTGAAACAATTGATTAGTGAAGATGTCGACTCTTTCGAACAAATCATATATATATATATATATGTGTGTGTGTGTGTGTGTGTGTGTCTGTCTGTGTGTGTGTGTGTGTGTGTGTGTGTGTGTGTGTGTGTGTCTTCTGAGTAAGAGATTCTATTAAAAGTAAAATATTTTACACTGATATTTATTTAATTATATCAGATAGCTACCTATATCTTCCATGAATTCGAACATTTGCGCAAAGCAATGAATTCACACGGGAAAAAATATAAATGTCAGATTTTGTGTGAGGTGGACTGTATTTGCGGGCATATCTGTGTAATTTTTTCTTTTATTGAAAATGTTATATTTTCAGCTTATAAATTTGATTCCTCAAATACATTAAATAACAATTGATCATTGAATAGAAATCTTTTGTTCCTTTTTGACTAAGTGTAATATATATCCACGGAATCTGTTTTGATATTTCCAGAAGTTAGCTGTCTGTTGATTATCTGGTATTTCTTTATATTATGTTTATTCATTCTTCTTTTTATAAATTCAATATATAGTTAACGATTAATAGGAATACGCTGTCTGCTTTCATTTTCTTTATCGCTAGAGGCAGCTCATTGGAGTGTTTTTTTTCTTTTTTAAAGTCCTGACATGCGAATAATCCTGGATAATTATTTCTTATATCTGAGAAACTTATTTAATATCACAACAATGAAAACCTATTACAAAAGTTATTATCTTAGCTTAATTTTCTATTAAAATGAAAAGAGGGGGATCGACAATTGAATTTTCTTTTTTTTTTTTAACTAACACTCTATTTGCATTGAGCTGAGACAGGTATATCAGTAAGAGAATATTTCGGCATATTTAGGAGCAGGAAAAATGAAGGTAACCATAAAGCATATTTTCATTAATCATTTCACTTCAAGAAATCGAAATATCGTTATATCGCAGCGTGTTAAATGGAGAGAAAGAAATGATTTTATTAAGACATTTGCTACTAATTTGCCACACGTTTAAAAGTAAATTGTTTCTTTCGGTTAACCATATTTATGTTTCGATTTATAAATGTCAAAATAACAAAGTTCTAGTTCCAATTCCGAGGTTCATATGAAAGTCTCAATCTGACTTGTTAATTCAAGAACATACCTCGCGAATTCATTTTATTTTCTTAAATTTTAGAAATTTCCGGTGTTGTATGAAACTTTATCTAGCTCGGCGTATCCTATGTTATATTTCCTCTACTTTTATACTAAAACCATCCATAATTATGCCGTCAATCCTTTGCGGAAACTTAAATTTTGTAGAAATCTGAAAAAGAAAAATCCAAATTCTGAAACAATTTCTTGTTAGTTCACAGAAGCTCAGATGTTAATTTACATATTTCCAAATTATCCGAGACAGGTTGTCTACCAGGAATTAACTTTTTGTCGGTAATGCAGTCTAAGTTGCATTAATCTGAGTTAATAAGAATTTAAAACAACTTAAGAAACCCTGGTCATTGATACACATTGTTTAGACGAAATTATAGACTATGGTCTGCCACATCATTTCATTATTTCTTTTATTTTGGGCCCAATACGTAAATCATGGTTTTGCAATATAAAGAAAACTATATATAAAGAGATCTTCTCACCCGATACAATATAACTGGATGTTTTCTCATCGGCATGCAGTAAAATATCTCTCTCGAGGCACTTGACAACATTCACAGTAAATACTACGTACATTTGTTGATTTTGATTTTGTTGAGAGCACAATATAGTAGGGTAAGTTGGTTACCATCTTGGAAGATGAGAGAAACAGTGCAGTACATATTTCGTCGAAAATATGGAAAGAATATGCATTACTACTTGGCATTCGAAATGAAAGCTCCATTATGAAAAATTAAGGGTGTTAAGACATCAATCTGATGACATTACAGAGAACATAGAATGAGTTAAATCATATATCCAGCCAACACCATTTTATTTGCAAGGATCTTACTTATGTCTTGTCTTCTCAAAAGACTCAATACACAGGCTTGCATCTAATGCCTTGGTAAGAAAGTGCCCGCTGAAAGATCCTATGTCTCTCTACATCATGCCTCAAAAATGTAGAACACAATCATGACTTTCAGACAATCTTTTCGATAATAACATCCCTTAAAACCGCTATCCTAACTTAATAAACTGAAGCCACCATGATTATTATATGTGAGGTGCAATTGAGTGACAGACCTTCAAAACTTCTTGTAAAACTAGCTATAAAATTAAGGCAAGATTATGAGAGCATCCATCGAAATAAGCACGCCCTAGAAAGCTGCAGGCGTTTTGGAAATTATTTTCAGGCATTTATTAAAGTCAATGACAATATTATCTAATAAATTTACATCTCACTATACCAATATATTTGTATAATTTTGTTAATATATCTCTTAGTATAAAATTTTAGAAGTATTCCCATTTTTGCAATATTAAAACAATTTATGCATCGCAATCTGTCTATAATTTGCAGCCAAGTTAAAACTAAATTGTTTCTTTCTATTTATCATATTTTAAATCTATTTGTAAATTTTAGAATTAAGTCTTTAGTTAGAATATGCATCGCAGTTATCTTATTAGAGTACAGAATTTGAAGATATTCCGTTTTCTGTCAAGTCTGAAATAATCTCAATATATTACTACAAAATCAACTGACACGGCACAATAGAACCCAACCCATGGGAAACTTTCCGATATGTGCTCCCGCAGTAGAAATTTCGTTATAGCTGTGTCTGTCAAGTATAGAAATGATATCTACGAAACACCGGTTTCTAACTTCTCATTGTGAAAAGGAATAATGATAACAAGCCAAAATAAAGACAACTTTTATTCTTACATTAAAAATTATCATTCTGGCAAGAATTGCACTAAATCAAAATAAACTGCTAAATTTAGAGGTCAACTTATGTGTCTATAAATTTATTGTGAGAAAGCTAACAATTTCGAACAAATATCATTGTAATGATGTAGGTCGTACTGTTATTGCTAATAACAAGAGATTTGTATCTTCAATGCTCAAGATGTTAATCACAGCAATATTTCGTCAGTTACACTAAGAACACCTATCTACTTATAAGTGGAATCTACATTTTCTATCTACTGTGTGTGAGAAACAGACAGATACTGCCTGGAATTGTTGCTTATACACCCCTTGATCCAACATTCTATATCACAAGGTTGCATTCGGTGGCTTGCAATGACTCCATGTTAATCGTTTGGTGTACTTGGCGTCCTTGATGTTCCAAGCAAAATTAAGGATAAGCAGAATGTAACGGTGGCGCAGCAACAACCTTATTTCGTTTACCGTACAAAGCAAAATTTTGAAGTATTTTATAAATATACCATTAGAAATATCAGCGTAAGTGCCATTACAAGCAAAGGAAGATATATGGTTTCATCAAGAATGTGTCGGTGGCTTACTTTAAAACCATAAAAATAAGGAAAAAAATCAAATATTAATTTCACTTTCAACACTTAAAACTTTAAAGAAAATCAGTTAACTCTAATTTTGTGTCATTTATAAGAAAGGCATACATTTTAATAACGAACTGAATAAGCAGGTTAATTTGTCCTGGAGTTCTGAAAGATATGAACATCTTTTGCACATAGATATTAAACTGGTTGCTATATTGAAAAATATTACATCTGTAATTTTCTCATTTTCCAGGCAGTGAATGTAGAGATAGTTTTACATTTTGAGGTTTCTTAGGGAAATTTCAAAAGGAGAATTTTGTCTGTAAATAGGACACCCATATTGCATTTAGGTGTCATATCATCAAGAGAGTCAGTGACTATGCTCATGGCAAATCATGATAGCTTCTTTCAGGCAATGTTATTAGTGAGCTTGTAAAAGCAGTCGGTGTTCTTGTACTATGAGGATATATAAAAACAGCTGTGAATGTTAGCTCATTCTGAAAAAAGAACAGCCAATTATATGTAATTTTCAATCGAAATTCTCCAGAGCAGTTACATGACACGTCTTACATCAAGTATTTGTATTTGTTTGTAAAATCATTTTTTCCCAATATCATTGTAAGTTTCTTCAGAGAACAGAAGCATTGGCACCTGGATTTGGAACAACTCTGAGTCAGGTATTTTCAGTCTCATTTCCTGTCCATTGATGTAATGTTAAATGGTGTTCTGAGGTTTAAAGAATAATGTCACAAAATCACCATTAAAATTTATGCAACACAGTTTCTTTATTTATCTTGCCATCAGCTACTAAACAAGGAAGACAATTAATAACTTCAGTGTCTCTTCTTGTGACATTACTTGTATTTACACTTTTCTCGATCTCCTTTACACTCTTCAATGTTACGTTTTATCAACTTAAAACTTAGATTAAACTGTTCTATAAACTGTAAAATCAAGAGAAAATCCTTAGCAAGATTCGAAGAAACATTTCTCTTTTTTCCCTTTTATTGCATTTTTATTATATATTTTAATGAAATTTTGAAGAAAAAAAATCTAAAAGCAGGAAATAGTAAATTAAAATAAACTGTCAATTTATGAATCAAATATTTGCAATTATGTTATTTTTTCCCTTACATATCTCAAAGGCGCCTTGTATAAATAAAAACAGAACACAAGCTGATATAATAATCTAAAGGCAAATTAACATCTATGCGATATAAATCCGATTTGTTGAAATAAAATATGACGCTAATGTTTTGTCTTTATTTTTTCCCCGATATAAAATAATCGCCCAAAATAATTTCGGGCAATATTTTGATTTATGAATGATTTTACTTGGAAGAAAAATATTACGGAAAGAGTAATATACTAAAAAAATAGTTTAAATTAACCTTAACATAAACTGTGACTTAATACTTGGTACTGCTGGTTTTGATTAAATGTAAAAAAATAATTTTAACGTAACATTTATAAAATATTTTATTTTTTAGAATATAATTATATGTGTACTAATTTTTTATATGTATATATACAGAGAGGGATATATCTTTTACACTATTTTAAAAAAATATGAATGCTTAGATTCTAATTGATATATATATATATATATATATATATATATATATATATATATATATATATATATTCTCTTTATTTCCTAGCAAAGAATAACTAGGTATTTTTTTGTTATTTCCGTTAAAACCGCAACAATCTAAAATATATTAAGTAATTAAGAATTTATTGCATTTCCTCAAATTTAATCAAAATTTTAAATTAAAATATGTATTTTTATATCATGCTCCAAAACTAAACTTTTCTATGTGTTCGATTTTAAAATTGATCAACCCACATATATATATGTTTTACATCTATGGGTTAAACAATGATGGAAAATACGATATTTTTGCCTGAGGCTGATGTATGGTAATATCTTTTGGCTGTCAAGTTCTGACCTGCGTGGCAGATATTGGCATGGAACACAGTACTTGTTCTAGTTGGTGAACATAAAACTAACAGAGAATCTGAATGACAGCGCGAAAATTTTATGACAGTATCTTACGAATCTGTATATAATCATAGGGTCTTTTTCTTTTTGATTTTCCTTTGTTAACTGAGACTTTGTAGCCGCTATATTGTTGTCAGTGCAATAAAAATCTTATTTCACATTGAAGCCATGAGACCATATCTTTGGCTGTCATGTGTGGCTACAGGAGCGCCGCTTTGAGTCAATAAAGTTTATTATCTAATCTTACAGCACACGTGTTCGTAAGACAGAGAAGATAAATAACATGCAAAGAAATAGGATTTTAGTTTCTTAAAACGGAACTTTTATTATGACACTGGCGGAAAAGCGTTAGAAGTTGTGGTTCCAAAAATGGTATATCTTGTTTCAAATACTTGTGGCTAATAATTAAACGGAACTTATATATCCTTGAATGACTAAATTTAGCAACAATATAGAAGTTATGATAAAACATATATACATTCCTTGAACTTATAATAATAAAACAAATTAAACTGGTTAAGCAGTACGGGATCAGGTAATTGAAACAAGAATATACTGATAGAGAAACAATTTCACCATCAATTGCTACACAACAAAAAAATTAAGACATAAACCTAGAAAGGAAAATTATGTGCTTAAATAGAATCATCAGATTTAGACTTTCTTATGGAAATAATGAAACCTATTCAGAAATATTACAAATCTTAGAAATATAAAACAGCTTTCTTGGATCATTGGTTAAATTGATTTTGATCTAGTGAAACCTGACGAATTATGAAGATATACACGTCTTTGAAACATGTGGCCTGTCACTTCAGATTCACAAATGAAAAAATATAACAAATAACTAAAACAGCATTAAATGAATATTTCCAGCTACATAACAGCTTAAATGAATATAAATGTGATTTCTAAACAAAATAATGAAATAAGCAAGTTTCGACACTTTACATTATTAAAAAATGGTAGGATAGAAAGCCTCACATTTTTTAAGTAATTTACTATTGATTCATTTAAATAGATTTTAAGATTAACTGATTTCATTATATCAGAACGTTTATTTTTTTTACCAGCACATCAAACTTAGTGGGTAATTTAACGCTTAAACTTGGTCTTTTTTTTTTAGTCATGTATGTGTGAAAACGTTTCAAGTGGATGTGAAGATTATAAAATTCTTTCAAAATAACACATGTTGTATCGTCCAAGACTATTTTAAAGGAAATTCGTGTGGCTTAAAATGCAAGCTCTATTTTCTATAGATGTTGGAATATTTTATAATCGTTTCATCTCAAACAAGGCAATATTGCTACAAGTGTGCAAGGGGTTTTAAATTAGAGGAGACGGATGAGAGAAAACATTATTCGTAGCAAGTGTAAAAGAGAGGTGGGAGTCACGGAGATAGAACATAGCAATTGATGTTGGATTTAAACTTTTGGAGATTGAAGTTAGAAGGAAACAAGCATGGGGAGCGAAATTCCACAGATTGAAAGTCCAAGAAAAGAAACTGTTATAGTACAATTGGCGATTATATTTGTCTATTTTAAGGTAAAACGTTGGGAACTACTTACCAATCTACCTGCACGGATAAATTGATAAAGGCGAGGTACCAATGGCTAACTCTCGTCAGATCAGAAGCCGTGAAAATACTTGCAGGAAAGACAGAGTGAAGCAAAATTGCGTCGGTGAGAAAGTGGCTGAAGTCGAGAAGCCAAATCGCGGTTAATTACAATAGAGATCCTTCTCTTTATTTTGTCGGCTCCCCGAGGTGAACAGCAGGAACATCTGACTAGATATTGTATTCAATGCACGGACAAAAGGTTGATTTATAAGTATGCAGGAAGGATTCTGACGAGAAAATCTCCTGGCTAAGCATAACCACCCAACTTCTTAGCAGTATATGTAGCTATTGATTCAATGTATTTATTCCACTTGATATTGGTTGAGAGAGTGAATAGAAGAAGCGCAGTCTACTGCTTTCGGGGAGACTAGCGAGATCCATATTAATGGAAGTTCGGAAAGCTTCCCTACACTTGTTTAATTATATCAGCTTCGTTTTAGATGTTTTAAAATTTACAAGACACTTGACTGCGTGCATTTCCTAAGAACAGCAAATAGATCTACATTGTGATCCTATGTAGATTTCTCATTCAGCATGGTGTAGATGGTTGTCTCATCTGCGTAGATGGCAATTTGGAAACTGACTACATAAGAAAGTTGGTTGATGAATATCAGGAAGAGGGTAAGATTTATGACAGACCGTTGAGGAACACTTGTGTTCACACGAAAGAATTTGGAATCATGTCCATTCAAAACGACCATAATTTTACAATTTTAAATGAACGATTGGATCAAATCGACAATATTTCAGGTATACCTCAGACCTTTAGAAAGATTGGAAGGTCACCATGACAAACCATATCATATGTTTTCGAGATATCCAGGGTAATACTATGGATTTCGCAGTTTTTATTAATGGCCTGATGTTTGATAATTTATTAACAGTAGTCCTGGCAAAGTGGAAATCATATTGTTGTCAGTAGTTATTTGCCAAAGATCGGTAAGAGTTTAATATATCGTTAGTTGAAAAGTTCAGACTGCTCTGCAGAAGATTTAAAAACTGGAACCACAGAGAAGGACTTCGAACAACTAGGAAAGCAAGAGGCAGCAAGACAATAGTTGAAGGAGCTCATTTCTTAAAGACGATGACCGGAAAATTATCACATCAACTTCCTTTACGAGAGTTAAGTTTATAAATAATGTTAGAGAACAGAGTGTAAGTTATGTATATATCACTCAGGTGGGTTCTAGGAGAGACGTGGTGTGCTGACAATCTAGATGAGAAGTGTAGGATTGTAAGAGAATTTGTGAGTAAAACCTTCAGCCTTGTCAACTGTGGATGTGAGAATCTCCAAATTATTGAGTCTTGGAGGAATCGAAAGTATGCTGTAGTATGGCACACTTTTGCAGAGGCTCAAGTATTCTTTAGAGCCAAACTTGCGAAATGCTATACGGCGCATCATTCTATTGGCTAACAACAGATTAGCATCATTTAGGACTCTCTTGAATTCACTGCGAACATAGATAAAAAGATGCCTATTATAGTCAGACGCGTCACTTCTTTAAAGTTGGGTGAAGTGGTTCCTCTGGGCAATGGCGCTGAGCGAACAAGCGAAGGGGAAGAATTAGTCTACAGTCAGAACTTACTGGATGAGAAGAAAGCATCAATGCTGATATTTTACCTAAGAGGAGACCTCAGGCGCACAGTAGAATATTCTGCTTGGAGCAAGTTACTGGTAGGAGGAGGGGTCGAAGAAGATATTAACAGAAACCAGGGCATGATAACAGTTGCCAAGAGGGCAGAGTTGCATAGCATGGCAAGGTTAAGCGGTAAAAGTGAAACAGAAATCTAGCAGTGAGCCGCGTCTGAAAGATTTATTGGGGAAACAACACACTTCTGTAGAGCATAGTTTCTGCTTCTTGCTTTCTATGAAGATATTCTGGCTGGTGAGAAATTGGTTTCAGTGGGTACGCAAATGTATAGTTTCTGCACTCAATTTGTTTCTGTGTCAGATAAATATGTCCAATTCTTATTCGGACGAGTACGATATTTTGCTTAATGTCAGCCAAAGCCTATATTTCGACCTCTCTTTTTGTCGGCTAATATTCTTATAGTTTATTGTTTCGGAACATTCTTTTGATGTTTTGTGCAATTTCGTTTTTATACTCTGTATATGGGAGTGTGAATTTGATTCTTTTGCCATTGTGTTGGCGTCAAGACTTACTTTGATACCTATATGGCTAGGAATTCAAGCCAACATTAGTTTTTCCTGTATTTACTGAGGAGAAGTTTCTCGGATTCTTAGATATAAGAATTTTCTTTGTACAAAATACTTGAATTTATGTTAAACTAGATAGGGATTACGAGCATTTTGTAAATTTCCTAACTGTTGATTTTTTTATTATTTCAGCTGTATAGATGTAACTGCATTTGTTTAATAATCATTTTCATCATATCAGTGAGAATGCGCATTGACTTGTATATCTGGATCACTTATGACAAGCACGAGCGTTCAATCTTCACTGAGTGACCGACACATTCGGCCTTGAGTAACACCTAAGCTACGCTTAGAAAGCCACCGTTATTTAGTTGGGATAGTTTTTGTCAATTCGACGTAGTATGATTGTTAGCAAACTTATGACTGAGTAGCAAGTTCAACTCTAACTAGGTTCCCCATACATTCGGCTTTGTGCGTTTAGAAAATCATTTAAGAGGACGTCGACGAAATGTAATGGTTAGGAACTTTGTCTCTCTAAATCAGTAACGACTGAAGTGTAAGTTCGAAATTCATTGGGTGCTCAATTCTTCTAGAATTGGTTCACATCTAACGTACGCTTAGAAAATCAACACAATATCACGGAAGAAAGAAGAACCACACGCAACGAATTCATTTAGCAGCGTGAAGATGGATACTCTATGAATATCACCAAATGCAAATATTATTGTCATATATTTTACAGCTACTCAGCACCCTACCTATTGCCATCTTTAGTAGATTTCAATATAGTCAGGGTGGTCTTCTACATAAATATTTACTTTCCACTTTTACTAAGACACAACGTTGAGCGGTTGTCACTATTCTCTTGCTTTTCGATGACAAATGTTGACGTAAATTAACACTTTACTTTCACTAGTTGACATATATACAGGTACCCGATGCCATACTAATTCCACGTATTTTAATCAGCTTAAATTTTAGATGCTTTAAACCTAAGGAAAGCAAGTCCTTCATATTGCTATTCCTATTAAAATTAAGGATAATATTTTATTTAAATTATTAATATTTATATTCCCGTTTTTCTTACATAACCTTCACTTTCTTCTCATTCTATAATTTATCATGCAACCTATTCGTCTTGCTTAAGGTTCTATCTGATAAGTTTGAAAAATTTCGGAAAGACTAAAACTTTAATTTTTACGTCTGCAATAAAGAGATAGTCATTCCATTAAAAAGTAATTTCTCTACTACGTACAATTGACACAGAGGAGTTAATATTGTAATGTTTTGAAAAGCATTTACAATAAGAAATTGTTTGGTAAAAAAGATATTGTAGAGAATAAATTTGGGTAGCAATATATTACAAATGAAATAAGGAGGAAATATGAAAGATTTGACTCTCCTAACAATAAATGTCTGAACGGATTGAACTAAAAAGCGGAGCCCATCTGAACATTTGCGATGAAACAGCGATAGAATAGCCATCAGCTCGCTTGATTGATTTTTATTACGGCACAACAACATAGGTGAAGCATTTTATTCCGAAGAATGTTTTCAGGTGAATAATTATTTTTTTTTAGCACCAGTGGATTATATAAGGGAAATTTTAGTTTATTTGTTTCAATGTAGTTCATAAACAAAACATGTAGGTAAGTAGGATTTATAAAAGTGGTTTATATATTATTTCCTGTAGAGCCTAATTTCATTTATGAAACATAAAACATTAGTTTTATCTTTATTTTATAACAGTTCCTTTAATTCATCTGATTTGTAATATATATTCCGGTTTTGTCCAGAACTATTTCAGTATAATAGCATGTGTTTTACTGTGTATTGTTACTGGCACGAGACACATATAGGCGGCTCCTCATTTTTAGATGATGTTAGATTTTTTAGATGATGTTGCTTTAAACAGTCTTTATATTACTGTCTTTGTTCTCCTCATCTTTTTGTACCATGGCTGATTTTCAATAATTTTTGCTGGTTGTTGTTTAATTTGGGACCTTGGCAGTTGTTTCATGTTTGCTGCCATTTTGTCTGTAACGGTCCAGTTTATTGTAGGTTTAAAGACGGTGTGTGGTGCCTTTACATTTTAGAGAAACAAAATCAGAATTGCATTTGCCATTTTGTCAGTTTTCGAATTCTTGGCGTGCTAATATGATTTGGTATCGACCAAAAACTATTACAGTGTATTTTTTCTATAGATGCCGTCGATACTATTGAGTAATTTGTTTATTAATGGATTACCAACATTTTAATATTCAGTGAAGTGAGGAAAAATAGTGAGAAGATGATTAATCAGTCTAACCAACCAGATTCTATATCGAAATTCAAGTATATGGCGGAGGCTTGTGCGCTAATCATTAAGACTTTATCAGTTAATTGTTTCTGCTTGGTTTTGCTGGTAGGTATAGCAGGGCATCCAACCATATATAATACTTTGGAATCATCTGTATATATCTTTATCATTTATGTGTGGCTTTTTAGCATCACGCATTTTCCCCTTTTCATAGAAAAATAGTATTAATTTTACGGTATTTTGAAAGACTTAGATATATCGTGATAATTTCATTAAACATGTTAAATTTTGAAAATACGGTTTTATAAATTAGTGTTGAATTTATTTGATTTTTGATGATGAGATTTTCCATGTAAATATCAAATGTTTGAGAGCATTTTCTTTTATATCAAAAAGAATTCTGTATTTCGATTTATAGATTTTGGCAGAGTTATTTGGGCAGGATTTGAGTTTTGGATATTAGTGTACTACCAGTTTTTCACGTCTCAAATATTGCGCTAACTCATCGGATTCAGCGAATAAAATTTATATATGTGATATTTTGAAGAGATCCAGAGGCAGTTACAACCCGGCATGGTTGATAGGGACTTGTTTTTAGGTAGGACTTCCAGGTTAACCCATATATAAAATATCCTTAGTCAACTGTAGTTATTTTTAATGTTCTTTATAATTTCAGGATGATTATTCGATCTTCTCTTCAGTTAGTGTCATTTATAAACTATTGTAACTGAAATACTTTGTATCAATTTTGTAAATATATAGCTATAGGATTGCAAATTTACGGATGTAAGAAAGAAGATGCATAGAAGAAAATAGTTAATGCACTACAAACTCGCTTAAACTATTTTGATGTCTAGAAGTTTGGAACATGGTAAATTAATTGCTTCCATTCAGTTACGACAGTTATTCTTCTTATTTGGCAAAAATGCTAAACTTTTATTAAAAAAACCTGAAACTATATAATCTGTATTTTAAAAATTTAGTCGATAGTGGCTCACCTCAGACTGAGACTAAACAGTGTTTCCGTACGCATTGGAATGAGCAACTCCCGCGCCTACCACTCATTGCCTGTTTTGATGGACCGATGTATACTCACAAGTGACCTAGGCTCGTTGTGAAATGGGTGATTGCTGTCGAGTCAAAATCTCAAAAATGCTGCTACAGAATCCAGTAATTATTGTTATTTGACGCATAGCTGGGTTAGAAGTGATGAATGCATATATTTCTCAGAAGTATTTGTGCTTAAGATAATTTAATGTACTCGGAGGGAATTTGAAATCTGTTCACGGATTTCTCATTCTGAGCCGAATTAGACGAAGTGGACATCCAGATTCAGTTAAGTACCATACTTGATACACGCTTTGGGCGATCATATCTTGAATGAGACATGCCTGGCTGAGCAGAAGATTTTCCCTCAGTATGTTGCCATTGCTTTCTGCGGTAGACTGGTTGGAAGCCAAGGCTATAGAACACAATCTACCCTATTATTTAACCCATAATTGGAGAGAAGAGACGGATTAATACCTTCCCATGGTTATTTGTGCCTAAATGAATGCAAGGAATGAAACAGGAATTCGAACTCAGAATCCCGATCTTTTCGTAATATGCTCTGCACCACCAAGCACATCCACATTCAGTCAGTCGGTTAAGTGACATACGTGATACACACATGGGCAATCATGTCTCGAAAGAGACATGATTGACTGGGCAGAAGATTATCCCGCAGTAGGTTGCCATTGCTTTCTGCGGTAGACTGGTTGCCGACCACGGCTATAGAACCCAGCCTGTCCTGCTATTTAACCCATAACTGGAAGGAAGAGACGGATTAATACCTTTCCCAAGGGTATTTGCGCGTAAGTGAATAAAATGGATTCAACTGGAATTTGAACTGGGCTCCCCGGTTTCTCGTTCCGAGACGATATCCACTGTACCATAAGGCACATTCAGATTAGTTTTTCTTAATTTCTGTATATTGTCGCTTCTACTTTAAAATAATACAATTTTTTAAACTTTCTACAAAACAAATTTGAACACTTAAAGCAAGACAGACATTTATATCGACACAGACATACGATTAAAACAAACTGTTCTTAACATCAGATGAAGGAAAGATAATGCATTAAAATAAGTAAAAATACTTAGGAATCTAAGAGTGCAATAACAACGTTAAATATAGGAAACGAAAAGTAATATTTACCATGTCAAATTCAAATTGACCGTGCAATAAATATTGTCCCAAATAATAATATATAAAAAAACAGCATCAATAAAATACGTATCGAAATATTCTTTTTTTTTTAGTTACTTTCCAATCACCAGTTCCCAAATGTCGTGAACGCACAATCCCAAATGCGTGTATCTCTCTCTTAAATTGTGTCACTCTCATCATGATTCATTTGACAAAAATCTCTTTTTCCTACTAATATATCCACTTATTTGCAATAAAGCCTTGAGAAACGGTCGATGAATATTTCTTTTCTTTTTTTCGTATTTGTTTTTGCTTTCCCCACAGACATAGGAACTGTAAATGAAAGAAAGTGTGTTAATTTCCCTTTGGACATCTCGATGGCGCTTTTGAAGATATTTTTCATCTCATATTCTTCACTGCAGAATGCTGTTTTCACGAATTGGATGATTTCATCAATCGCGGAAAAATTGACTCCATGTCCCAAATCACCAGAAATCGGCAGATTAGATTTTAGATATCTTAAGAAATGTCGACTACTGCTGTCTACTTAGCGCCGATGCTGATTTGATATAATTTCCGATTCAGTATACGAAATTGCAAATTACTCAGCAACACTTATGCAATGAATTTGAATATCTCGTAGACTGTGTTGCTTCCTTCCTCAAATACAAATGATACAAATTTTATTTAAAATCATTATTCATTAGTTTTCCGGATTTTACAAGCTTAAAAGTTTACGTTGCAAATAATCTTAGTAACCCTCTTTCATTTTACTGGCTTGACAAAAAGCTACGAATTTATAGTGGCGTAATTTCGATTAGTTTAAAAACAATTTCCTAGACTAAGATAATATGTTTAGTTTCACTGGTGTATAATTGTAATGCTTCGGATGTTAAGTTTGTTATCTAGCTGATTTACGCCACAAATAATCTATCAGAAAAATCTTTTGACCGGTATTTGCATTGACATGAAAGTGCTGTCCTCAGACTGAGGAAATGAGTTGAATGAAGTGCAAATGGCATTTTGGCAGAAAGATTAGATTTAATCGAACTTTGTTTTAGTTCTCCACTAAACTTTAGGAAACGTTTGAAATAAAAGAAACATTCGAAATTAATGACAGTATTTAAATTGCATTTGCGATTGTAACTCAAAAGTGATCCATTTCTAAAGATATTTAGAGAAAGCCCAGTATCAAATGTATGCCTGGTCATTTATTTCCAAAGATGTCTGTCAATTATTGTGGCTAGCTAATTCCCATTGCAGACGCATGCTCAGGTATATCTTTGTTTGTTCAAAACCCTTATACTCTGCCTGTAGTTTATACTGCAACTATGCAAAACAGGGCTTCTGGAAGAGAACCCATTATATAGCGAAAACAGGGCACTCAGATCATTGGTCACCTGACTTCGTACTAGCACAACCATCGACGGCTTCTAAAGTTAATCCGATAATATTAAGCGGTCACTATACTGACAAATCGATCTTGATTAGAGTCGGACCAGGGTCTGAATGCAAACGTTCTACTCGCCTAGTTCAATTAATTAGTGATTGGGAATTTTATGGATCCTTCTATTTTAACAGTTGTAATTAAATTGACGGAAATATAGACAGAAAATATGTTTCGGGTTTAATTGTGTAATTCTTAATTTTATAATCATTTCACCCAAAGCAAGGCAGTTTAATGTCACTGTTGTGCAGGGAATTACATAGAAGAAATGTGATGACAAAGAGGGACAAGCTATAGAGGCGTCAGAAATTGGGTAAGAAAAGGATGAGAATACTGGTGAAATGAGAGTAGAGTGGACGAATGAAAGAACATGAAGGAAAGAATGCGAGTCAGAGAGATAGAAGATGACAATTGACCTTACATTTAAATTCTTGGATATTGTAGCTGTCGGGGAATTCTACAGCGGAGAAGTGCGAGAAAAGGAGCTGGAAGAGTAAAGTTGCGGTTACATATGCACAAACTGATGATAAAAATTAACAAACAAATAAAGAATAAATCTGCATCGGCCTACTTTTTATGGGTCAGATTACACCAAAATTAAAATATTGCTGCCTTATTTGGCCGAATTCTCCCTAATTACTTCTTTCAGATTCGACTGTATTCGAAAGCGTTTATTCGGCTTTTAATGTGTTGCATAATTTACCACGTGAACACTTTCACAAACGGTATGTCACAAAACCCATCGCTTATTTCGGAGAAATTTCTGATATTTATTAGTTCAAACTCTTCAAGCGTGTAAAACTATGCAATATAGAAAAGTCCGAATTATCATTTACTTGGTATTCCATCAGCAAGAATGACGTTTTATTCAAACAACCTCTTCTCTGGGGCCCCGAATTATTGGTAGAGAATCACCTTCAAAAACTTGGCTTTTCAAATTTAGTGTCTAACTTTATAAATCTTACATATCTTCAGATTAATAATTAATACGTCTATTATATAACTGCATTCAGCTCATAATTAAGTGAATGTTGGCCCTTGCATTGCCTGAACAATAACGTAAAATCACCTTCATTCACTTCATATTTCATTAGTAATAACTGAATTATATTCAAATAGATTCGTTCACAAATGTCCCTATTTCTGAAAAAAGACTAAGTAGAGAAAAATTCCCGACCCGTTCAAAACCTTAACCTTCTTTATTCTAGGATCAAACAACCGCATTCAAAAAAACATACAGTAGCTCTTGGCTTTTATATTTTGTGAAGAATAGCGCAAATATCATCTTTAGAGGGATGTCTAATAAAATCATCATCAGATGCAGTATTTCTTTCTTAAAATGATATTCCCCTTATAAAACGTTTCCGGTAAGATTAGGTTATCTCATCTATATTTTAAAAACTTTGTACACTTCATTCAGAGAAATATTTTTCTATGTACAGAGTTTCAAAATCTACTAACTATTAAGAAACTATTATTTAAACAGCATCAGAATATTACACTTAATATCAAATGTTTACAAATATTTTATAGACAGAATATTACCAAGTAAATAAATATACAGGAATCCTTCCAAAATAAACACATTATTTTTATCATTAACTATAATTAGTTCTAAAGATAATGGGATTGGGGATATTCTTGCATACAAAAGAGAGGTGTATAAATAGTGTATTAATTTAGTAAACTTTCTGTAATCATTTTTTCATAAATTCAAACATATTTCATGATTACTATTTTCCACTGTTAATTACTTCTACTTGTATGTATCAACATATGTAACGACAAAAGAAGATATCAATTTTATGTTTTGTGAGTTCGAATCCAACATATGTTGATGAGTGTGAAAATCGGATAGGTAACAATATTCTGATGAGGGTCTACTTGTCCTTGATTCCTGGAATTATTAGAGGTTTTCTTAGTAATACTACCTCATTTATATTAAAAAGACCGCCTGGATATATTCCTTTTTATAAAACACAGGCTCTTAATAAACTGAAAAAGTGAATTTTAGGAGGAATCGGTCATTTTTGTATATATTGAAGCAGCTGATTACAAACTACTGTTTCAACTTGAGGCAAATTTAAAAGAGTATTTCGAGGAAGTACATAATATATCAATAATCTATAATATAGTCCGCCCGTTTTGATATACATCTAAATAAAATTGTATTAATTTACATTAACGAATGTTCTTATTTTACAATGATGCTTTATGGATTTTAAATACACATTCAATTGTCTTCATACAAAGTTGTTGACACTCTTAGCGGACCTCAAGTGGAATGACTACGTCGAATCCATTGCTAAATCCACAGCTATAAATGTCGGCTCTCTGTGCTCTCTGTTCTTTCCGCCTGAATCTATCCTACACATATATACATCTACCGTCCGCCTGTGTATTGAATACTGCTGCCATATCTGGTCGGATGCCACTGCTATTCTCCTCGGGCTTCTTGACAAAATACAGCAGAGAATCTGTAATGTGATCGATACCAACTTAGCTGACCACCTGCAGTCACTCTCTCACCGGCGTGACGTGGATTCTCTGTGCCTCTTCTATAAGTACTTTCACGGTTTCTGCTCGGATGAACTTAAATCACTGGTGACCCCTAAATGTGAATTTGCACGTGATACTAGATTGGCAACTAGGTTCCACCCCTTTTCAGTGAAACAGATGAAATGTAACCGCAATTTCTACTCCAACAGCTTCTTTCCTCGCACTTCCCGCCTGTGGAATTCCCTTCGGCATGATTGCTTCCCCGACGGCTACAACCTCCATGAGTTTAAATGTAAGGTCAATAGAGACCTCCTAACACATTAACCCGCACCCACTCCCTCCAACGTTCTCCCTACGTACCTCCTAACTCGTCTATCACCATCCCTCTTTCATTTCTTATACCCAATCGCTCTATGTAGCCCCATGCGCTATAGTGGCAGTGGACTGCCTTGCTTGGGGTGATATGATTAAAAAAATATGTAGCTGCATTTTATATTCATTAAATAACCGACCTTTAAAATCTAATTATATAGTTGAATATTGTCTGTTCTATGCGGTAATCTGATGTAAATATGTTTTAAGCATTCATTTTACGTCGTCGGTTATTTCTAATATAAACATTATTTTCGGTGCTACCATAAGTATAACATTTTCATCCTATAATAAGACTATCAATAATTCTTGTGGCCCGTCTCGTTTTCTTGTACAAGCAAATTAACAATGTTTTTATTTATAACTAAATTTAAAAGTGATAATCCACCAAAATATATTTTATCAAAATAACATTTGATTTACGTGAAACATTATTTAATTATGTTATGTATTAATTTAGATTGAATGAATTTGTATAAAATTTAACAAACTTCTGAATAATACATTTAATTGGGAGTATATACTTGTGTGAAAAAGTGAACCAGATTTTATTCAATTTCAAATGTAAAACCGGGTAAAAGAAATGGAAATTGCGAATACCAAACACAGCATGTTTCACTCACACCATGTTTAGACTCCAGAGATTAACATTACACACATCATCCACTAAAATTGGCGCCACCAAATCATTCAATTTTGTAGAATAGTTCTGAGACTCAATAGAAGATTTCATTAGTCTAATATTTTCAATTTCAGTTTTATATTATCCATTCGTGTATGGGTGATTGCTCTTGACGCCTGGGAAATCACAAACACCTTTTATAGAATAAAACAAAAACGTAGGTAGATGGATAAAAATATACCGTTCCACCTACCATCATCACCATCCATCTTATTGTATACTTTCGGCGCTGGAAACCAAAAAATTAAATTTCATATCGCCTTAATTTCAACAAAGTACCATTAAAATTAATGAGCTTTTCTGTTCGCAAAAATGTTCAACTGAATATTGATAAAAAGCAAATGAGCATCTCTTGATAGTAATTTACAATTCCTTGGATTATCTTGCTGTTTTTAAATTTTTAGTTTAATTTCTTTTTGTTTTGATGGTTCAACTTCTCATTGCTTCTTTGCCATATATTTTTTTACTTCAGCGTTCGCAAGGTGCTGTGTGAAAGCCAGCATGGTGGCCTTAATTTTTTCTCAAAAATACCAGGTGAAACGTCACACCTTTTCCTACTTTGCACCAGTATGCCTGGTCGCTATAGCACACAGTAACTAGTATTTTTGTCAATGCCAGCCTGATGGCTTTCTACAGAACTGACGTCTGTTCCTTGGCTCTTGAAATGTGAGCTTGTAGAGAGGATAATCAGTTTTTCTAAAGAATGCAACAGGGCAAAACCTCTACCATCCTTGGCTTTTGTGATTACTGGAATCTCTTATTTTTCTCCCCTATCACTTCATTTGACATGCTATCCTTTTCTGCTCATGAAGTCCGATACTTTGCCCGCAAGCTCCCCCAATTTCTACTCTAGATTTATCGAGAATATACTTGTCCAGCTGTCAACCTAGAACTGGATTTCTGGTTGAGTCGTGTAAATATAACCCATTCCATACCCTCTGCTATCATAGCTAACATAGATCCACACGAAGAATGTGGACCTTATTGTATCCATGCAATATTTAAGAAGCGTGCTCCCTAACAGGCTACTCATCTCTCTAAACAGTATAATTAATGCATCTCTGTTTTCTGAATTCCTGTCTACTGGAATTAAAATTTGTTGTTCCATTTATATATAAAAAAAACTCTTGCGAACATTCAGTCTCATAAAACTATGGACCTATTTCTATTGTACTTTTTTCAGGGAAGCTTTTAGTTGCCCCTGATAAGTGCTGAAGTGGTCCATTTCTTACCATGGTACTTTGCTCAGTGAAGTATTATGACTTTCGCTCTCTCCTGGTCAACTGCTGATGGACTAACGATATTTGAGTAAAGTGCTTATCATGCTCGTGATAAAAGCACTAAAACCGAGGCGAAGCACTGGGAATCTAGAAAGACCTTGACAAGGTCTAATTTTCACGCCTACTCAACAAGCTGTAAAGTTACAGTGTATCTGGACAATTTTAAACTGATCTAATCGGCCCTATCTTATTGTGAAATAAAAATTATCCTTCACGGCACAAGTCAAGATTCTTTCTTACTAGAGTGAGTACTCCCAAAATTGCATTGTTTGTTCTAATTAGCTTTTATTTTCATTAATATCATTGCCGGCGATATCAGCTTGCAACTTGGTATTTACGCTGTTGATACAAACATTTACTGCTGCCTTGATAGAAATGGTGACCAGTCCAATATTGTCACAATGGTCGTAGATGTCCAAAATGACCCAAGATATGGCTTGTTAATTTGAATGCCTCCAAAATTCAACTTCTCTTCATTAGCCCTGTAAGAGGCTCACGCTGCTTTTCATGAGCGTGACTGAATCACTACACAGGAAAGTGACTCTAAGCGCCTTTCCGGGGTCATGGTATCAGTGAAAATGTAATAGAAACTATATTGAATCCATTGCTAAGAAAGTGTATTCATTGTGTTGAGTGAGAAAAACTCTCTCTCTCTCTCTAGATTCTATCTTATTTATCTATGTCTACCATTCGCCCATACTAGGAACAGTACTGCCACATATAGCTTCTGCTATGTACCTTGATCTCACTGATAATATCCAAAGATGAATCAACAATATTATTGATCCAGATCTATAACCAGATCGGTTTCTATCCCCGCCATAGATTTTCAGCTCTGCTTTTTCTATAAATGTGTCATGGTAAATGTTCGAATGTGTTCTTCGCTATGGTATCGATAGTTATCTTTTTCAATTCAAATGCATTATTATTCTGGCATCCACAGTTCAACAATTTACGGTTCAGCTGTCTTGTATAACCGCACATTCTATGCTAACACCTTCGTTTCACGCAGACAATTAAAGACCTAACATCCGGCTCCGTGGTTTTTAGCAAAATTTAATCTGCAAAAATGATATGCAATGTCAACCGCTATCTGTTTTCCCCGGAATAATATTTTCTCTATATGCTTATCATTAATGTTTATGTTTTTGTTTTAATTTTTTACAGCTTAAGACATTTTGTTATAGTGTCTTTACAGCCTTGCATTGAATTATAACGATTAAAACATGTTTTATATATTAATTTTGTTACATATTCTTTTGTTGACTTGCAGTGATTCTTTTGCTTCCTATAATAATTCTTTCCCATGTGTGATTTTAAAAGTACATTTCAGGTTTTTCTATTGAAGAAATACAGAAATTTCCACTCCATGTTCTTTTTTGAAAGCATTTTTAGCAAAGAAGACAATTGCTTTTTTCGGAAATTGAGTAAATATAACTTTTAGCTAAAAGTTAAATTTCTTGGACCATTTACCATTCAAAATGCGCTTTGAACAAAAACAAAGAGTAAGTCTGTAAATATGGGTTCTTTGACAGATTAAGTAATTTTATCGGTTGAATACGAGATCCTTACGAATGTCTCTTAAGTTTTAAGACACAACAAGATTTTTTAAAGTCCCTCTTAACATATCTACTGCTCCTCTCTAGAACAAACTAAAACGAGTTGTTTTATTTAGTTTAAATATGAATTGACTTTGCTTTCTTCAGTTGGCTTTTTTATTCAGTGTTTATATAGAAAATCTAAGCTTGTGCTGATTTTTCTTCAGATAATTCACGTTATAGAAATTTCTTAATCTTATATGGTTCTCTTTCCTGACCATATGATCATTCCATCGCTACCAGCAATGAATTACCAGAGACTGTTCTGGTAGGTTGAGTTCAATGGAGGATATAAAATTTATTTCAATTAAGTTTGCCATCAGATGAACAAAGCAGAAACCGTTTGGGAAAGATGACCCTCCCTTTAAGTGCGTATATTTTAAATGATTTAGGTATTGCATTCATAAAGCTTTCAAAACAAAACCAGATATTTTGAAGTCAAAACTTCGTCACAATGAAATTTCTATGCTGAAACCAGCGATCTAACCACTTTTTCAAATGTATTACAAGATTCTTTATTCAGAGTAAGATATCATCTTCTAATTTGCTTCTAATAAATGTACTGGATTTATATCCAACCTGCAATTTCTTATCATGCAAATGAGGCTTTGCCTATATTAAACTTCATGTGAAAGTCATTTGTATATTTTAAACTTTGTTAAGCTCAATATTAATCAAAATGTGTTATGCTGATAAGGAATTTATATGATGTTGCCTATCAATCTGGAATAGAGAAAAAACATCACAATCGATATTGTCCATTAAACTGCAAATTAGTGGTTAGAGTATGTTCTGTTTTGAGGTTAAGACTTATATTCAGTATTTAATCGTTATTCACTTAGATTTAGTCTCTTAATTAGTTTCTTAATACATTACTGAACATCTGGAATGTTTCCTTCGCTACCCCTTATTAATGCTTAATGTATGCTTTACGAGAACTCTTCGGAATGGATGTTACTGATAAAATACAATTTTGAGCGATATTCGTACAGGTAGAACTTTTAATAAACCTAATGTGCCAGAGGCAGACACACGTGGGTATAGCATATCCCGTGCTCTGTTATTCCCGCTTTTGTATATCCTCCTATTTTTCTTGGTTACTCTCGCCGGTTAACAAAGTTGAACTCAAATGTACGCAGCCGATTCAGAGTGATTGTAACTTTACAAATCAATTTTTAACAGTATTTCCACTAAGTTATATGAAGTATAATTTATACATATTTTTACATTCAAGTTATATTAGTCTAGTTCTCCGTCTTTCATTTGATAAGTCTGAATAAAGATTGGTCTCCGCACATAATTACCAGCGGAGACGTCGTTCCCTAAGAAAATAATACTTTTTAGAAACTCATTCAGTGAGATGTCTGAGGTAATTGAATGAACACTATTTAACGTTATATAACACCTAAAAAATCTCTAAAGTTTTAGAAAATAGAAATATATCCATATAAATATATTTTTAGTTAAAAAAAAAAGAATAGTACCAAACTACGTAAACAACAGAATACGAAGTAAACATCCCTGGACTTGATATAAATTATTTGGAAAAAAGATTTTCCACAAAAGATTTACAGTATATAATTATAAACATTTTTCAATAATCCTATATTGGATTAAGGGCAACATTACCAGCAAATTACTACGAATAACATCGGATAATGATGACTCCACGAAATGAAATCTAGGTTGAGGAAGAACAGTAAAAAATGATGTAAGTAAGGAAAAAAAATATCCAGTAAAAAGCCCTTGTTGACATGAATTGATTTAGGAAATTTAGTTCCGTCTAATGAGAAAAGTTATTAAATTCAAATGAATAATTCCTTCACAGGAACATCGAGAGGAAAGCAATTATCAGAAGTATATGTAAAAAATAAAAAATAAGTGCAAGCATTATATTAAGATTGAAAATTAAATAAACAAATCAACTCCTAATCTGCCTGTGTCTTCTGTCTAATTTTACATTTACAGTGAAATCAATTATGGGTGCGGGTAATCTAATCAGCTTACTGGCTTTTGCTCACAATAGGCCGGAATGAATTGAATTCACTGAAAGGCATATATAGACTGTTGCACAAATGGAATGTTACAAGATAATCGTATCTTTCCCATTCTTTGTCATCTAATTATTTCTACTTGAACTAATTGCTGTCCAGTATTCATCATTACATTCTTATCTAAATTAGAAGACGTCAGAAATAAATGAATAAAGGCCAATATAATTTCATCTAAGTTGCTAAAATAACCTATTTAAATTTATTTTTTTATGTTATTCACGTGAAATTAGTTTTTCGTGTAAACAACTTTCATTAAACCGAACAATAAGCTCATTCTTGGGCAAAATATGTTAACATCTCTATTGTGTTCAACAGAAAAGCATGCATGTAGTACAAAGTATTAACTCTAAAGTCGTCAGCAAAAGGAGCAGTTTATTATCTGAACTAAATATTATGGAAGTCAAAATGAAAAGAATAGGGATATTTAATTGTTATTAGAGTAAAAATAACAACAGAATATGTAAGATTTACATCCTAAAAGGATTTTCCGGCAATTAAACAAAATGTTAAGATAAGATTTAGAAAATAAAAATATTTTCCTCAAGTATATGAAATTATATGTAATCGGCTAAAACATTATACCAAAATTTCAATTTAAAATTGAAAAGACAGAGATTGTAACTGTATAGTCTGTTTCAGAATATT
Organism: Ascarosepion bandense; assembly: GCA_037127315.1. Classification (NCBI taxonomy): domain Eukaryota; kingdom Metazoa; phylum Mollusca; class Cephalopoda; order Sepiida; family Sepiidae; genus Ascarosepion; species Ascarosepion bandense. The sequence continues at coordinate 4,164,914 of JBBBDQ010000249.1, forward strand.
TTTATAGATAACCTTTGTAAGTATCAAGTAAATTTTTCAGGAAATTATGAGTAACGAGGAAAAAAATCACTATTCTTTAGATAGCTACTAAAGAAAACCTTCTAGACAAATTAAAAATCCGATGAAACACTAAAATTGAGATAACGAAATATAAACAGCGGAGAGTAGGGTGTCCATAAAGTTCCAGTGCACTTAAAATATTTATTGCTCAGAAGCTATACGACGTACTTTTGCATATATTTAGTAAAATGTTATAAATCTCTTCAATTTTACATTCACAACTTTCGTTGACTATATCCAACATGAGTATATCTAATTGCTCTCAAAATGTCAAGACGAATATTTAATCTCTTTCATAAGCACTGCAGCATATCACCGTCACCGGTTTGAAAAACTTTAACAATGTGTCTACGAAGTGTCACTAGTTTATGAACAAGTCTCCGGTAGACAAGGTCCTTGACGTATCAACAACAGAAAAAAATTCAAGGGAGTAATAACAGCAAAGCGTGGTGGCCATAGTATAGGTCCATCAATTTCAATCCATCTTCAAGGGAAATGTGCATCCCTGAGTGTCCTAACATTATTAACCCTAACGAACAGAAGACTTGAAGATATATAAAATATTTTACAAAAAATGCAATGCTCTATACCATAGGGCTTCTGAGCAATAAACACTTGTAATTTTATTAGGACATTATGAACACCCTGTAATGAATTATTGTTTTAGAAACGTTTATGGAAATGATAAAGAAAACCGATTCCTAATAGTTCCTTAGAGCAAGTAAAACAGAAATATGTGTGAGGACATGATCATCAACGTGCTGACGTAATATAACGCCTAATTGATTTATGAGTGAGTTCAATCCTACATAAGTTTTTATCATGACCTATTCTAAGATGATAATAATAAAATAATTAGATGTAAATTCAGGTAAGAATATTTAGCTATGCTTCGTCTTAAAATTAAAATAAATTCAAGCAATGTGTTTGCAGATGAAAAGTTATGGATGTGTCTCCCTTTATACGTTTAGTGCAACATAGTTGTACTTATTTTTATCTTTGTTGGATTTATAGGGATAGAGTGATGAACAACAGATTTTATAGGATATGTTCGTATCCTTTTACTGGTACTTAAAATTTATTTCATTTACTCATTATGTCCTCACAAGAATAGATTAGATATATAAAATTATATCAATCTTATTCAAGGTTTATCTCTTGTTCCCTGTTCAGGGTCGAATTTCTGGTTATTTCTCAAATGTTTTTCATTCGATTTCAATCAAGTATCCACGTGCGTTTTGGTGACATTGTCGCTTTGAGTGAGGCAAATTGGGTCTTTTAAAATTTCTGAATTCAGCATGAGAAGAAGTGAGAACTTATACAATTAATAATAAATGCGCTATCATCATCGTGTGACACAAAACTATTTCCTCGTCTAGAAAAGGAAATAGCAAGTCACAGGAGAACATGATACCAGTTTCTTTATTTCTTAAGATTGTATCGACAACAATGAAAATGAAATTAACGAATCAATTATGTCGAAAATACTATCGGTACCAGTAACTTACTGATTGAATATCTAAAACCAAACTCACAATTCTGAGTAGATCAGTTCGATGTAAATGATAGCACAATACAGAAAGAATATAAACAGTTTCAAAAACATAAACTAAAAAAATAAAATTTGACACAAAAATTACGTAAAGACAAAAATTATTAAAACTTTAATTCAAACTAAATATCACAGAAGCAATATTTATTTCCATATGCTTTTAGTTTTTATGTGAATTGAATATTACCCTATATATATTAAAGAGGATATTTTAGAAACGTATAGAATGGCCTGGTAAATATTTATTATGTTAATGTTCACTATGGCGTGTTTTAAATGTCATCTAGCTTGCATTGTTAGAATAATAAAAACTAAGTAGTAAGTTCGATCCTCACTCAATACGGCGTAATTTTGGCCTTGTCAGAAAACTAAACTGCATCTAGAAAAATTGTTTATCTGTGTTTGTGCTGTGTTTGTGTTTTTTTTTTTTTGTTTTTGTTATACTGATATAAATTTTGGACACACTAACAAAGCTATAAACTACAACAATTCATAAAATATAATCTTTACAATCATCTAACATTGAGTGTAAGTTTAAACATAGCATTAGCTGAAGTTAATTAAAGGAGTTAAGCCAATACATAACACATTTCCCACGTGAACGACTAAACTTCTTTCTGTTTCTTCACTTAAGAGTAACTTTTCATTTAGCCTCGTTTTCTTTCAGCACATTTCCTAACAAATACACAATGTTCTGTGTCACTGAGGCAACAATTTGATCCACAACTTACCCATCACCGGCTTGCCCTGGTCTAGTCACCGCAAAACCAATGAAGCAATTGCACCCAAGAATAGGGTTAACCTTAACCTTTAGCTGTAATCACGCTGACTGATCTTTGATTCGTTCGGTCGCAGGATAAAACGCGATTATAAATCATTCTTCTCCGTAATCTCACTTGAATTCCCCGCAGCATTTCTGCGTGTGCCATTCAGTTGCCCAGTTTACTTCATTGATTTTCCTATTCATTCTCTCGTGAATTGTCGATGTCTTATTTTTATTTCTGTTTTCATTTCCTTTTCAGAATCATCAAGCAGATTACAAATTCCACTATTAAAACATTTTCCCTTTTTTAAAAGAAATTATAAAACAAAAAGACAATTTATTTGCCACTGAATTAACACACACACACACACACACACACACACACACACACACACACACACACACACACATATATATATATATATATATATATATATATATATATATTTGTTATTTTTAGTACATATTCGCATTTGGGTAGGTGCTCCGTAATATTTTACACTATTTATTTTCATCTACCGGCTTGAATATTCGGGAAATTTTATTACAAATTATTCACACACCGGATCAAAGAATTTATATATATATATATATATATATATATATATATATATATATACTTTTTTTGTTTTAATATTATCACCCCGAGCAAGGCGGTAACGCTACTGATGTGCATGGGGCTACGTAATAATGAGAAGAATGGAAAAGAGAAATCCGAGAACCACATCCTAAATAGGGAACAAGGGATGAGCCTCTTAACCTCTTCAATAGACGTGGGTGGAATGTGAACCGGGCGATATATATATATATATATATATATATATATATATATATATATAATACAGTAGTCAATTTATTGATTAATCGACCATGTTGCGTTTCGTATGAAGTGATTTTTAAGATGAGAAAGGATTGTTCTAAAAGATGAAGAATAAACTTATTTTTTGTCGGGAGTGTAGGTGTAGTGATAGAGTTGGAAAATACAGAAGTAAAAAGTGCAAAGAGTCCAGAATTGGTTATTTTTTAAAAATTAAGCAATTTTTTTTCAAAATTATTCAATCAAAAAATTTGATAATGGGTATTGAGGATATGTTTCCCTAGGTCAATATTCTGACTTAAGAATTACCTGTTCTAACCTGCCGGATGCTGGAAACAAACAAGCTATTGATAGCAGAGAGTATGCTCACTACCCCTCCCCAAAGACTCAGTCGAAATGGACAATTTTTTTCATTCGAGTTGATAAAAGTTATAAAGCGAGGGAGAATTTAACCTCTTGTAACTACACCCTACTACCCTGGTTTTTGTACTTGTTTAATAAAACTAGAACGAAGTTAGTTCGGTCACCGTATTTGGAATGAGGACTTAGAAAGAGATTTGTCCGGGGCCTGCTGCTAATGTAAGTCGGGACGATCGATGAATTGAAGCATACAAACTGAAATAGCCTGCCACAAGAGACAGTCAATCTAAATCCAATCAGCTGAATAAACATTTTTCCCATGAGGATAAAGAACAAAATATTATCATGCTACTGAAATACCAATCAAATGCTATATCTTTTTAGTCACTTAATTTTGAATTCGTCGTTATTCTGTATTTATTTGATATATCTAAATATATAAATATATCACGTGTCGTTGTTGTCTAAAATCTGATTTTCAATATATACCAATCCCTCGGGTGTCTGGGCCAACCTCATCAAGTGACAACAACTAATCCAAGTTTGACTCATCCGCGATCAAGAACACAACGTTGACGGAATCGTCCGGAGCTCAGAAATGTTGTCTAGATTCAGCCAGGGTTTGTGTTATACGTAGACTTATCTTGTTGTATGAAAGCAAAATCGGTAATCCTATCGTTTGGCACCTTTAAAAAGTGGTTGTAATCAATACCACTAATTTCCCCTTGTGATTGACATTGGTTAGACGGATCTACTTCGGAGCTATCATAGATTAAGGTAACAAGGACTTACAAGCCATTGTGAACGAAATGTTTCAGCGTACTGGCATGTTCAAACTATTGATTAGGCTAGTTCATTCGCTCACTCCCAGAACATGTAACTAAGTTTCCTTCAGTTTAGATACAGTATAAACAGATGATATGAGTAGGTATAGTCAAACACAAATTTACCTGAGCAGACGTACGCAATAGGAATTGGTTGGTCGTCACAAAAGACAGGAATACTCTAATACGCAACGATATATATATATATATATATATATATATATATATATATATGTGTGTGTGTGTGTGTGTGTGTGTGTGTGTGTGTGTTACAAATTATAATAATTGCATTTGCATTGAAAATGTCACTCAGAGGACGAAATACGCTGGGCTATGATAAGATTTAATTTGCCTTTATTCATAATCCTTTTATATATATACGCTATCAGAAACCTTTACATACGCGCGTCATTATGCATCTGTGTGCATTGTAAAATTGCTCTTATTACCACAGAAACTAGTGGGTCTGTTTATTTGTTTGTTTGTTCCTTTTTAACGGCCTATCAATATCTAATGGGTTATTTAAGGCTAGAAGCGTATTTCTATTATAAATCACAGTTATTCCCTGGAAACAAGCTCGTTCGGAACACAGCATGCTTTTTTACCTATAGCTAGGAGGAAATGTTAAATTTTATATATCTATGTTGAAGCTATATAATAATGTTAAATTTTATGAAATAGGTCAATTTTCCGAAGGAAGGCTAGAATGTTGTCAATGATGATGTTTTAAAATAACGGTTTTAAGTTCTGTACTTTATAAAACTGTTGACGAATTTTTGCCAGGTCTGTACAATCAATTAGTATATGTCTTATGCTGTTATTCATCTGGCATCTAGAGCATTTGGGCAGATCTACTCGTCTTAACAGCCAAGAGTGAGTAAAAAAGGTGTGTCCTATCCTAATTCGAGATAGTATTACCTCTTCTTTTCTGGATTTCCTCAAAGCACCTCTCCACTCTACCAAAATGGGTTTAATTTAGAAGAGTTTTTGTTCTGACAGGTCGACCAACGTTTTTGCCATTTTAGTTGAATATATCTTTTTATTGCAGGTCTTTGATCTGTAAATAGGAAGGTCATATTGGAGATACCATCTCTCAGAGACTCCTTTGCAGACATGTCCGCTTTCGTATTACCACGAGTGCCAATGTTGCTGGGGATCCAACAAAAGACAATATTCTTGGTTTTGTTTATCAGGTTTAATCGATTTAAAGTTTAATGATAATCGGGTTATTTAGATTCTTGTTGTGGATAGACAGCAGTACAGAAAGTGAATCAGAGCATATAACGAAGCTGTCACTTACATTGTCAGTGATCAGATCAAGTGCCAACTCAATAGCTGTGGTTTCGCCACTAAAAATTGATGCCCCATCGGGTAGAAGTCTTTTTTTTGTGATGTTATCCAGTAAGGCACAGTATCCACATTTCTCACCATTGTTTCGATCCATCTGTATATATATATGTGTTTATAGGAAGGGTAACTATCAGCAATTTTGTTCAGTTCTTCGTAGATATCAGTAGGGTTGGTCTTTGATCTATGGGATTTGGTGAGATTTAGCAATACTGTTGGTTGGATTATTTCCCATGGAAAATGAAATGAGTGATTCGTGAATTTGTTCCAGGTTTATATTGGATTCTCTGATGAATTCTTTCATCCTTAGACCAAATGTTTTAATTGTTTTCTTTTTCCTATCATAGAAAGGGTGATATAATGGGTTTACAATACAGTCATAGGCAGGATTGGATGGGCAAGAGAGGATTTTGGTCAAATATTGTAAAGCTAGTTCGTTGCGGCGAATTGATAATAGCGGTTCACTTGCTTCTGCATATAGACTATCAATGGGAGAAGTTCGAAAGGCTCCCAAGTCTAGTCTAAGCCCCTGATGGTGAGAAGTGTCTAATGACTTTGTGTATGACTTTCTGGCAGCACCATATATGTAGCAGCCATAGTCTAATTTTGATCGCACCAATGATCTATATAACTTCAGCAAGGTTTGTCTATCAGCTCCCCAATCTGTGTGGGCAATAATTCGCATCAGCTGTTACATTTATCTTTTAAGTGCTTGATGTGAGAGAAAAAGGTGAGCTTTTTCTCCTGTATTAGTCCTAATAATTTATGTTGATCTAAATTCCGTCCAGTTTTAACAGAGAATCTGGATGTAATTTTCTAAGCTGGCAAAAGTGCATGCATTTTGTTTTGTTAGTGGAGAACTTAAATCCATTCTTGTTTGACCATTTTTTATTTTGTCAATGCATTGTTGATGCTGCCGCTCAATTATGTGGATATACCTTGAGCTGTAGCAGAATAAAAAATCATCAACATACAGTGAGCAATCCACACCTGGGTTTATATATCCAACAATATCGTTGATTTTTAAGTTAAATAATGTTACGTACAAAATACTCTCCTGTGGGACTCCCATTTCCTGTTCCTTGGAGTCCGAGAGGCATGTCCCGACACGGACATTAAATAATCTAGTGTTTAAAACATTATTGATGAAAATAGGTAGTCTTCCCATCAGTCCAGCTTCTTTGAAATTTTTCATAATACCATATTTCCATGTGGTATCATATGCCTTTTCTCAATCAAAGAAAATAGCAGTAATATGTTTTTTTGGATAAAGGCATCTAATAAACGTTTCTAGCCATATTAAGTTATCTATAGTACTCTGCTGTTTTCGGTAACCACGTTGAAGTTCGGTTATTATTTTATTGATTTCAAAAAACCAAGTTAACCTGTTATTCCCCATTCTTTCAAAAGTCTTACATACACAGCTAGTTAGTGCTATGGGGCGGTAATTAAAGGTGTCAGATGCATCTTTTCCTGGTTTTACTACAGGAATGACTATGATTTCCTTCCATATGGCAGGAATATTACCACTGATCCAGATGTCATTAAAAATGGATAGTATATACTTCAATGGTTGATCAGGTATTTGTTTTAAGAACTCATACGATATCTCATCTGGTCCCTCAGCTGTATTATTAGCCTTCTTTAATGAATCCTTTAGTTCATTAATAGAAAAACGTTTTATTATATTTTCTTCATTATTACTTTTAAAGTTTAGCTAGTTTTTTCTGATTCCTGGGATAGCCTGGGATTTCTTACTGTGATTTTTGGATGACGAGTTATTTGCAAGAGAGTCTGCAAGCAGGTTGGCCATGTGCTTTTCTTGGGTTATTTTGTTGTTGTTTATACAGATGTGCTTGAAGAGGGAATTGATGTTTTTCCCTGATATAGTCCGCACTATATTACATATGGTTTTGTTTTTGGTGTTATTATTAATTTTGGAAACAAAGCTCTTCCATGACTCCAGTTTGGCTTCTTTTATTATTCGGCGCGCTTTAGCTCTGCATATTTTAAAATGGTTTAAATTCTGAGCAGTGGGTCGGTTGTTGAATTTTCTTAATGCAGTACGCAGTAGCCTGATAGCCTTTTTACAATCGTCATTAAACCAAGGCCGGTTGTACTTAGTTGATGGAGTTGTTTTAGGATTACATTTCTCAGCTATAGAAATAATAGTATCTGTAAAATGAGTGATCGGGGTTTTTCATGTTTTCCAGGTAGGAGTTTATATTTGCATAATTGTTTGATTTTATTTTAGTTAGCTTTTTTAAGTTTCCAGTGAAGGATTTCTGAGATTCCACCTTTTGAATGAAGAAGCCTTTTGGGCTCATTCTTCTATTTATTAAATTTTGCCTTTGCATCAGGCTACATTCATATACCAATTTTGAATACCAATTTTGAATTCTTTGCATTCTCTTACGCACAAATACCATTGGGAAAGGTATTAACCCGTTTCTTATTTCCTGTTATGCGTTAAATAATGGGACAGATTGGGTTCTATAGCCTTGGCAAGCAACCAGTCTACCGCGAAAATCAATGGCAACCTACTGCTGGATAATCTTCTGCCCAATCAATCATGTTTTTCGCGACATGATCACCCAAAGCTTTATCATATATTGCACTTACCTGACTGACATATCAGATTTAGTCATAAATAATAATATTATCAATATAAAATATGTATTAATATTTAGTAGATTTGAGATGGGACACACTTTTAAGAATGTTGCACAACACTCAGAAAAATATATGCAACAAACGCTTAAAATATAGTCTATAATAATAAATGAAACTTTACAAAGGTAGCTTCGTGAAAAGAAATTAGATGAATTTATTCATTTGTTATATTTAAAAATTGAAAGGTATTAAAAAATATAACACAGCTGTATTATATAATTAAACACGATGTGAATCATCGATATTATTCAAAGTATCACTTTAGGTGCGATTTCCCAAAAGTGATTTCCATAGACATGATGGCTGACATAAAGTTTGTTCACTTCATGAAGCCAGTAAATCAATATTATTAAAGAAAACAGGAGGGACTTGGTGCGTATTTAGAGTATTTTGCAGACAGTAACATTATATTCCTCTTCAAATTCTCAAGATAAAATCTAAAATATTTTAAAGTAATTGAATAAATGTTGGTCAAGTGCATAAATGTCCTAATCAAGTAACTTGAGTGTATATCCATGCAAGACGATATTATTTATCATTCGGAAAATCAGATATTGTCCAACTTTCTAAAAAATATGAAAAACACAAAAATAATTGAAAAGTTTCTAAGTTTCTTAGATTTAAATCAATCAAAAAATGGTGTCCAGTCATTAATACAATTTATAAAACATCCATTGAAGCATAGAAGACAAATGGGAAATAAGAAAATAAAAAAATAATAATATATAAAAAGGTGAATTGTTAATTAAATCAATGTTTAAAAGTGTTATGTCGTGTTAATAACGCACGGAAAGTGGTAGACACTCCTGTTTAATAACTGTAACTATTTATACTCTTACTGACTTTGTTTAACTGAGTCACCATGTCTCCCTGTAACCAAAAGAGTTAATCCCCTTATTTCACCTCTTAATTTTTCTGGTAGTTTTATTCTTCCTCCGTCTCTCTAAGAGAGTTTCGATATATAATATATCACGGTGTTTTTTCACAGGTTCGTTACACAGACACATTTCATTTTCAGATGTTATACTGCTCTTTATTTCTTTGCCTTATTTTTTTGCGTAGACATGATGATTTGATATTCATTTCTTTCAGGCTCTCTGTAAGTTTTTTCTTCTCTTTCAGGTTTCATTGTATCTTGGTTTTTATTGGCATATATCGTATTTTAATTTTTTCCTATTATCATAGTTTTCTCTTCACTTGGAATTATGAAACTTTTTAGATCAATTTCCTTACTCTGTTTAGACCACATTATTTTGTTAATAGCAAAAGACATGGTCAGTGAGGCTCTACTTTTGGTAGCCATGTATTCGGACAGAATTTTGAATTTTCAGCATATAGCGTTATCCAGTAGCTTAGCACCAATCGGAGCACATTTTTCTTCCTATCGTAGACATTTTCAGTCTGTTTTAGCTGTTTACACTAGCCTTTCTAATACTTCCTTCTATTGCGTACCATAGGGGTTTTATATTATTTGCATACAACTGTTTAACTAATGGGACAATTACTTGTCAATGAACTGTGGGGCGTTGTCGTATTCTAGCGTTTTCAGTATTCAATTTCTTGGAAATATGATCATTAACGCTTGTTTCATGGTCGAACTTCTTTTGTTCGAGATTTGTATTGTTTCTGGGATGCCTAATTGAAATCTACCTGTACTAGTAATAATCCCACTCCATTACCATGAGCCTGAAACATGTGTACTCTCTATCCGAAGCTTAAGACTACTTAGGTTATGTATATGTTTTTGCCAATCTTAAATTACTTATTTCAATGGAGGTTTTGCTGCTATTTACACATTCCTTTACATTTGTAAAATAGCCTGGCTACCATCTTTCTAGCCTTCACCAATTTGACATTGATGTTATTTTGCGATGGACATCGTTGTGTGAGCTTCTTGTAATTTTCCTCCTTTACGGTGCTGGTTGAACGACTATATCTCCAGTCCAAATCACATTTCTGCCCATCAGCAGTTATCTATCTAATCATTTATATCCTGAACAATATACTGTTTCTAGAGGTGATATTGCTTGATCTCCTCAGCTAATTCGTCTATCGACAAATATCAGTTTCTATCTATTGTAAGTACGTATCTTTGAATTGTTCGTCTCTGTCTCATATTCAGAAATAATGAATGTCAATATCGACAAAGCATATATATACGTAATTGTATCACATTACACGTATTTAATTTCGAAATCAAAAGTTATAAGAATTCTTGACAACGTTACTTCAGAAATGTATTTTCTGTGAGTAAATATGAATTCTAAATATCAATGGCTATGTAACAATTTTCTTACCTCTGAAAATGAACCAGCTTTATTTGTCATTCATATTATGGTTAATGCTTTTTTATCTTAACAAAACAGTAGTTTATTTCAGATTGTTCATAACCTTCTATTTTTGAGAGTCATCCATACTGATTTCTTCTTTTTGGATATAAATATACGTTTAAAATATTATTTTTAAGCATTTTTTAACTTTTTTCAAATTACCGGAAATTTTTGTTCTATTCTTTGATCTTTAGAGTCACACCACCTGTACATCATTCTGTCTTTTTTATTATCGTGTATACATCTATTTCCTCTACCAGTTTAAGAAATATTGTTGAGTTTAATTTTTGTATACATTGTTGTTTTTGAACAAATTCGAACACTTGTAATGACAAGTTATAACTGCATAAAAGTCAGTTCAATTTAAACGCTGTTGGCAAATTTTATTTTAATCAAATCCGTTCGATTGACTGGATTTCTTCAAGTTTCTCAAATTCACAATATTTGGCAGCCTGTTTCAAACAATAATTTATTCAATGACTAGTTCATTCACTTTTTGAGAAATGTTCATTGTTGTGAGATCTCCCCCTTTTGTATAAGATAATAGACTCGACTGAATGTACATACACTCCTGGCATAGAGAGAACAGAGTTGCAGTTGTCAATGAGAGTATTTGTAGAGATCCATTACAGTTGATGGAGACTACTGGAACTCATACGTAAGTTACTGAGAGATACCGAAATTACCTAGCGACTACAACATCAGAAGTCAGACTAGCTCTGAGCTCCACTTAGCTAGAATAATATACATGGATATACTATTTTCAACGTCTTCAGTTCAAGACTTGTATATATTGATTTCTTACTAATAGTATTCCTGGATCTGCTAACCTGCGTCCAAATTTGTATATTATGAACAATATAACCTACTTTTCTTTCTCCATATCTGTTTTGTTGTTCATCATTTTGTGCATTTCTTCACCCGGAATCCACAACATTCGTGAACTTAGCTTTCTCTGCATTCATGTTCACTTTATTATTTATTATGTCTTTCGCTATTCACTGACTTCTATTGTCATACGTCATTTCTTTCAACTATGCTGGGTGTGCTACTAACACATAGGAAGTGGTAGACAAAAGAACGTAGTGAATTCATATTTATAAAATGAAATAATGAATCTATTCCCGTATCTTCTTTTACCTGAACCATGTCTCTTCAGGATATAGATGATCATGAACTTCTACTTCACACTGTCTTTAGTCGCTCTCAATATTTACCTCTTGGTATCTTTCTTAAACCTTGATCTGCCATCCATTTGCTCTAGCCTACCAAATATGTCACGCAATGTTCCCATTTTTGTTTCCTTCTTTCACTTTTTGGAGTATTAGATTATCTATGACCTCCCTCCTCATTACTCAGCTGTCTCTTCCTGATGTTAAGGATATTTGTCTTCTCGTTTGCATTCTTCCCAACATCTCATCATTACTCACGTGCTCGGTAGATGATATTTTAAGTATACTTCTTTTAAACCACATTTCTGCTGCTTCGATTCTATCCTTCATCCTTAATAAAATCGTCTAATATTTGCTTCCATACAGAAAGAAAACTACCACATAGCAGTTCCAGAATTTTTTAATTTTTAGTAATTTTTTCTTTTTCACAGGAGGCTGGTTAGCCTTTAAATTGGCAATGCATTCAAATCTCAGTGTTGCACTTTCCATCCTCTGTCAGAAAGCTTCATTGTTATTTAAAATCTTTTAAGTGTTTTATTTTAGATTTTCCAACCTATAGTTGGCATTTGGGTTTTATCTTTTTGTTCGTGACCATATATTAGTTTTGTTCTCGCTTTCTCTTGCTGCTCTCAGTAGAAGTTCCCGCATTTTCATTTCCACATCTGCTATAAGCAGTGTGTCATCCGCGTAATTTATAGTGTTGAGATATTATAGCAAAAACTCACAGAAATATTAAACCCAAACATCATGTCAGCAGAGAATAAATAGGAATATATTTTAAATATTTTGAAGTCAAATGATTTGAGGAGCTATTTTCCGTGCTTCCCTTAATACATCCATTTAAGTGTGTTACTAGATTGACAGTTAGCTTCCACCCGTTTACTCAGATATTATATTTTGTGAACTTCTCGCCTTGTTTTGTTATGACTCTTTGTTTAAAGACTTATGTTATGTATTTTTCTCTGGCTCCCTGTGTACAAAACGCATCAAAATGTGCTTAAGGTAAAATGATTCAAATAAAGTGAATTTAATAAGAGACTAAATTCGAAATAAATATTTATTCATAGCCAAAAAAAAAAATCACCATATTAAAGTAATCTGTCTAAATATGAACTTTTAAAACAAATTTGTGTGAAGATATCAGACATGATTACCGTAATAGAATCGATTATATCTGATATTTAGCTATAATAAACAATTTTTCAAAACTAATACCATTATTATTAATTTCGAATATGGAATAAGTTTTAGTGAATATGAAGAAACAGAAATGGTAGCAACAACAAATAAAAAATATCAACTACAAGGAAACGGATAGTTACAATAAGAAACATTTTGGAAAATGATCAAGAAAGAAAACCTGGAAATCAAAAATCACATGTCATAAGTTAATGAAATGAAGAAAACAAAAACAATGAGTAATCCACTTAAAGAATTATGTTAATTTACAGAGAGCAAATGAGAAATACGGTCAATATTTAGTAAATATAACTGGAAGCAGTAGAGAACCATGATTTTATAAGTCCTATATCATCCTGATATGTAGAAAAACAAGGATAAAAATTTACCACAGTTCAAATAAAATGTGTAAGATCTGTTGTTCAGAAACAAATGTTCTTGTACTCTGACCTAAACTGATCCGATGCAATGGAGTTTGACTTTCAATCCACCCTCGCTTATTCTTTTGGACTTGAGATTGAAGTCTCTTGCTCGAGCCAGAGAGAATCAATCACACACTCAAATTGAATCTGCGAAATTCATTGGCAATGTTCCGTCACAATCTCAAACATCAATCAACTACTGACACTGAACAATTGACACTTAGAATACAACTTTACTTAGACCTACGTATGCATGTGCGTATGTCCATTTAACAGTATGCGCTTGCGCGCACGTATATATCCTATATCCATGCATCATGTTTGAATGGCCAATGACGAGTGAAATTCCATCACTCACTACAAAGAGAAAGTTTATATAATTTCCCGCAATTACAAGTGTGAAGCTTAAGGCGCGATACTTTTCAAATTCTCTTCTTTGGAATCGAGCAATTTTCTCATATATCGATAGTTGAAGAATGCAAATTTCTCACAGACTCGTTACAGAAACACACAATCACATCCACGTATAATTATTTACATCTTGAACACTTTCTCTCGCCTATATATATATATATATATATATATATATATATATATATACCTGTGTTTGTGTCCTTAGAAACATATACTGAAAAGGAATAATTTAATGAATGTTTTGTAAGCATTTAATCACCACCTGGATAAAAAATACCAACAACAATAGACATGTCATTATAATCGTTATCTTTATATATATTAGCATGTTTCTTATCGGCTGCAGTTACTTAGCTTTATCAATGACCAAGAAGTATGTGTCTATACTAAAAAGTTATATCTGTAAAATTTCATTAGCATAATGGAAAAACAAAATGTGTTTTATATAATTACATAAAGCTCTTAAAATCATACTTTAATAGAAACGTGGCTTAATTATTTTTATTGCAAAAAGCATTGATATTTATGTTTGATTCGGGATTCTCTGTCTATATAGTAAGAAAATTGCGCAGTTTGAACAGTAGAAATATCCAACATTGCTTTCAGGAAATTTATTTTCTATTATCGTAAATTGCATTCAGGAAATTACCGGCAGTGTTATAAAGTATTAAACTTCCAATGTATCTTATGTGCGTGCGTAGATAGGTTTTACGACATGCTTTTGAGTAAGAGTTAAGCATACAAAAAATCAACGTGGTCAAGAAGAATTAATTTCTTTGCTATAAAGAATGCAAATTATTCTCAAAATAAACATAGCTGAATGCCACACCAAAAAATAACCTAATAACTGAAGAATGTTTTGTTAAATTTAACAACAAAATTACATTCGTAGAAAAAACTCCCTAAATATAAAAAAAATAATAATTACAGATGTTTCATTTTATCGTAAAGATCAAGTTAGTTTGCCTGTTTGAAAACGAAATAAATGTGAAGATGCACGCGGTGTTTTTTATTGCAAAAGAATTACTGGATTGTGATAATTGCAAAAGTGTCATTAATATTGGTCTACGAAAGCTAAGCAAGCATTCAAATTAATCATCTTATAATCTCTCTAGATAGCTGTTTCATTTGCTATTTTTAATGTTATTTCCTTCCTTCGTATGGGTTATCAGGTGTCTTCTTGGATAGCGTCTTATTGTCTGTGAATTTCTATTACGTTTTGTGAATAAGAGTATAGAGAATTTTCGTTGAGGCATCTTTTTTTTCTTACTTATTTCACCCCAAGAATGCGATAATAGATTTAAGATGCAAGTAGTTACTGATAATGAAAGTAAATAAGAAGACTACAGTGATGGGAAACGAAAATAAATGACCAAGAATCAAAGAAAGATAATACAGCGATTGACGTCGGATTGACATTTTTTGTATATTTTGACAGAAAGGAAACAGAAAAGATTTCCTCATTCGAGAAGTTACAGAAGATATATTTTATTAGAGATTTTATTGTGCTCGGTCTTTGAGGGAATCTATATTCTCAGTTGTGAGTATGACTGATATATATTATCACTTCGATGCTTCGAACTCAGTATAATTCCAAATATCTCTCTGTAAGTAAAAGAAATAGGTGGACGGCTTACAGTTAATTACCCATTTATTTAATAATTTCTTTGTATATAATATAGCCTTGTACTGTTGTATATATTCAGCTAGTCTGACATTTATTTTGTGCTAGAGTTTTCTCGGATGAAAGGATCGGAAATGCGAAAATATGCAAAAATATCCCATATATATATATATATATATATATATATATATATATATATATATATATATAGTAAATTGTAATTGATTTATAGGATAGAGCATTGTAAAATTAAACAAACATTTCCATACCTTTTTATAATTACCTACAGTATACATGGTACTCTACAAAATTAGCAGGGCATATATATATATATATATATATATATATATATATATATATATATATATATTAATTCAGATACTTCAATCCAAGGGAAAAAAGCAGGAAGGTAAATTCCAAAAAACCCGATCCTAATTAATATTAAAAAAATTATTTTAATATTTAAAAATGATACAGGAAGAGAGCTCCATGTAATAAAATATTACAGAGCAAATATATATATTTAAAAAAAGGATTAATTCCAAGATGTTGAATGGCCATTTCGATATGAAGATCCCCACGGGGGACAACACCTTGTGTTGTCCCCCGTGGGGATCTTCATATCATATCATATCATATCTTTGAATTAATCATTTTTTTTAAATATATATATATCCGACTGAATACAGAACGAATAATTCTTTCCACGTCCAATACATTAATTTAAAACTGTGCTCGACATATAATTTTCTATATAGAGCTGTGAATATTTATTACAATTTATATTTTAGAACATGTACATAACTTCTCTATATATAATCGCTACGAAGGCGCGTCCGTTTCTGCATCGGAGTACCGATGCTTCGTCAGGTGATGAGGTTGTAATTATGGGTCGGATTGTTATTAGTGTTGGAGTTATTTTTGTTGTGTGTTTTTAATATTTTGTTTTTATGTACTTTAATTATTGTTTCTAGATTATTGGAGCAGCTATAGCTTAGTTTAATTGTATTTTTATTGAATATTTTATTTAGAGGGTTATTTTTCGGGAAATGCTTATCTATTAGTTGAAGTTAATTACAATATATAATTACATAATTTAAACCCTTTTAACTGTAAAAACCCTAACCAATGCCCCATGAACAACAAATGTCAAACGAAATCCCTGATATATATGCGTTCGATCTCATCCATGGAGAATCCTAAGGATGAAAAATGTATATCGGAAATACTGTGAACGTATTTAAGATGCGATTTTATAATCACCTGTCATCCTTCAATAACAAAGAAAAACCAACATGAAATCTCTCTCCAAATATTTTTGGAAGTTAAAAACGAAAATAAAACTCCTAGAGTTAAATGGAAAATCCTTAAAGAAGCAAGAACACCTAAATCTATAAAGGAACCATGTTTCCTCTGTTTTCAGGATAAAATTGAGATGCTTAAATATATGAACAGTAACAAGCTTTTAAACCAGAGGCATGAAATTCACAGTAAACTGCAAGCACATCAGAGAGTTAACATTAAAATCAGACTAAAAAAACACTACAAGAGACAAGAATATGACCCATACATATAGGTGTATATATACATATGTGTATATATTTTAAATAATTACAAGGTTTAATATTAACGACAAATAATGTGTATAACCATAATTGGTATTGACTAAAAGAGTAAGGTTGGTAACCATAATCGGTATTAATTAAGAGTAATTAGGAAGTAAGGTTAATAGATTAAATTAGTAAAGTTAATAAACATAATTAGAGTAAGGTTAATAATCAATATTAGAATAGGATCAATTAAGGTTAATAACCATAACATAACCAAAATAAGATGAATTATATATTGAATAGATATGAAAATAGAAGTTAAGCATTAAAATAAGGTGTAGAACCATTATTACTTTTAACTAATAAAGTAAGGTTAATAACCACAATTGATGTTGATCAATAGTAATTATAAATTAAGGTTAAAGACCATAATTAGGAAGGTCAATAACCATAATTAGAGTAAGGCCAATAACCATAACCATAACTAGAGCGAGGTTAATAACCATAACCATAATTAGAATAAGATTTATAACCATAAATAAAATTACAGTGAGGTTAATAACCATAACCATAATAAATCGAATCATATATAGACTTGATATGAGAATAGAAATTTATATGAGAATAGAAAATTAAAACTTACAAATTTAATAGTGAAAATGATTTCCAAAAATGATCCAATTAAAAATCAAAGATTCAAAATTAAAATAGAATATAGAAAGCGATTCCCAAACAATGATATAAAAAATCAAAAATTAAAAATGAAACCAAATAACACATTTCCTAAACCCAATATTAAGATTAAACATGCAAACTTACACCGATTGTAAAGACGCAGCAAAAATAAAAATAAACAAAAAAAAATATCCGCACCAACTAATAAATTCTAACGTTCACAGACGGACTACATTATCTTGCTAACACCCACCAACACACACTAACACTCTCCACAAAAAAATCCCAACTGTCAATGAAATATCACAATATCAAAAACCTCCCAGCCAATAACCCCTAACAAAACGACATAAAAGAAAATGAAAAGGATTCCCAGTACCACATCATCTGACGAATCATCGGTACTCCGATGGAGAAACGGACGCGCCTTCGTAGCGATTATATATAGAGAAGTTATGTACATGTCCTAAAATATAATTATAATATATATATATATATATATATATATATATATATATATATATATATATATATATTATAATCGTTTCATTTGATATAGCAATATTTATCGTTTAACTATCTCTAGTTAGGAGACTTTTACACAGTCTTGTTGCGGAAGTTACTCACAAGTATCATGTCTTCTTGGTTTGATTGTTTACTGGGAATATGAAATTTTCAAACAATAACGTTTTTATTTGTCTATATTTCTGAGATGAGGTACTATTTACAGTATTCACATTATTCATACTACTGTCCTTATTTTACTTTTCATTTTTACGACGTTTTTGCCGTTGTATGCCTTGGCTTTCTTCAGTCATTAGGAACTTGGAATAGACGTCTATATCCACTGGGTCATGCGTTCTCAAGAACAAATGGCCCAGTGGATATTGATGTTGATTAGTGAATATAGACGTTGTTTAGTTTCAGTGATATGACTCAACGATTGTGAGATCAATATCAGGTTAGAGCAGTGGTGAAAAGGAGATAACTCATAACTACCAGAAGTGACTTTGCGGAAGGGATGAGTATGATATACCACAATGATGGCAATAAAGGTTTTGTTTTGAAATTCTTAGCACTTGAAGAAAGCCGGAACGTACAACAGCTGAAATGTCTTAAAAATTGGAACCGACATGAGGGCAATAGTCAGAATAATATATATATTCGAAATAAATATTTGATTTAATATATAATTAGTTATTTTGTTTCAGTTTTCTTTAAAATATTCTCGTTGCTTTTGCTATGTTATTATATTGTCGGCATGATTTTATATATCCTCCTTAATTGCCAGAGCTCTTCTTTTCACCCGCCCTGTATACAGGCTGGTATTACATAGAAATAAAAATGAACGCTGAACTGCTAAAAATGTTTCTTATATCTTAATATGCTCTTTACTGTTCGTAATATATCACTTACTATTCAAATTTATTTCTGATTTCGCGCAACCACCTTGTCATCTGTTAAAACACTTTCCATTTTTTTAATCATATCACCTCTAGCAAGACAGAGCTATCACTAGTACTCAGAGGGTTCCAGTGAGAAAACAAACAGGGTAAAAGAAGTATAAAAATAATGATTAAAGGTGTATGTTATTCCATGTGATAAAAGATGGCAGTTGATTTTCCATTGAAATGTTTGAATATTGTATTTATTGAGGAAGCAAGTAAACGGAACGGAGTTTCCCATTTAGATAGTGCCAGAAGTAACTGAATAGAAAAGGCACTTTTATATAATTATTTAAACGGTATAAAGATGGGATATCGATGCCACACTGGTAACACGTTTAAATTGATATGGTCGGTGTACCAGAGGTAAATCTTCTCAGAGTCGTTGCCATAGAAATATTTTAGAAAAAACAGATAGAAGCAATACCATGTCGGTAAGAAAGTTACTGAAATCGAAATGCGAGGCTCGATCATAATGTATATAGAGAACTACGAGGTGAAAACACGACTAGATATATCAACGGTACATAGACGAATGGTAGAATCATAAAATGCAACATAGATTCTGAGGAGAAACATTTCTGGCACAACAGAATCTTGGACATGGATGTGGTTCCCAAAACAATATAATAAAGCAGAATTCCACACGACTTATACTAGACCTCAAGTGAATCAACTGAACTTATCTCCCACGCCTGAATATGCTGCAAAAAGTTAGTTACATGTGCAGTGATATTTAATCTCTGTAATATCCAATTTTGGCATGGAGGATGAATTTTTCATCTAGCTGCCAACCATAGATTCGTATTCTTACAATTGATCTTAAATTTTTATCCATATATTCCTTCATTAACTAGGAAGCTATTATAAGAAATACTGAAGTTCTATCGTTCTTTTAAAAGTTTTTTAATTCTTGCCACAATATTCTTCTTTAATAGCAAACGGTGTAGTGCACTGATTTTAATATCAGCAGTAAGTAAATGTACAGATTTTACTTTAAAGTTTCTGTGCTTATCAATTTATTGTTATATTCTGACATCAGTCACAAATGTTTGGATAGTGAATTCTAAGTGTTATAAGAACCTAAAAGCTTTTACATTTAATTTATAAAAGAAATCCGTACAAGTTTTTAGGCCACTCTTCTTCACGAATTTATATATGTCCTTATGGCTATCTACTTAGTACAGGTATGTTAGCAGACATTACATTTGGAGACAGAGAACGTAAATGGCATGAATATGGATTTCTAAATGTTTTGATTCATCTGTGTAATAGATATATTTCTTTCTTTCTTTTAAATATATATATATATATATATATATATATATATATATATATATATATGCACATATATATATGCATGTGTGTGAGTATATAGATATGCATGTGTGTGAGTATATATATATATATATGCATGTGTGTGAGTATATAGATATGCATGTGTGTGAGTATATATATATATGCATGTGTGTGAGTATATATATATATATATATATAGACACAAAGAAATAGATAGTGCACAAATAATATCTGTGTTTGAAATCTTATTTTATATCTAAGTATTTTGCTTTTTATCGAATCAAGAGATACCAGATATTCTAGTATTGATATTTACATTGCATACTACCACCTGAAGCAAATACTATAGGGTGCTAGAGTTTCTTTTTATAGTCAAGTTGCGAAACAGTCGAGTAATCTTTCGTCAACCCATGCAATAGAAAACTTCTCAAAGAATTTACATTTACATATGCATTACAAAGGTATAGTAGCGATCGTTATTCGATCCTTTTTAAGGACAGGAGCACATATTTGAATCGGAACGTCTCGACTTCAACTTCGGTTACATGAAAAGCACATCTGATTTTTCGTTATCTAACCATACTAAGTTTATAGAGATATCACAGAATTATTTTTAAGGAAATTGTTGACTTAACACTTCATCGTAACATGAAAGTTAGAAAGTCTAGTAAAAAAAAGTCCATATTTGCTGTCGGCGCTGAATGCAAAGTTCTTATTGGCATAGATGACTAACACTGAATATTGCCACAAGAACAATAAATAGATTCAGTATTAATCAAAGCAGCCTACACTCAATAAAACCAGATTTCAATCCAGTCACTACACATTACATTTAGATATATGTTTCTATTGCAGAATTCAGTTTACTCATGTTGCAGCTGTAGGTAGACTGATATTAAATCCTTTAATAAGAATGTTATGAAAGTTGGTATTAAAATAATTGTATGTTAATGTGATTTTATATAGATGATAAAAAATCAGGTTTCCATCAAAATATGTGTGCACTAGTTACCCTCTTTATAATCATGAATAGAATTACACATTCATGATAATTAGACCAATGTAATTATCTAAGAGAAGAATATTAGGATAATGATTTTACCATATTATGGACTAATGATATATTGTCATCAATAGTTTGTAATTTTGTTTTATGTTGAATGAGTACACATGATTCAGTTGTGCAAAACCATCGGCTATTTGCTTACACATAAAATCTAATACATTCTAAACAATAAAGCAAGTATTTTTAGATTTCTGTCCAGTCTCTAGAAAGCCAATTGCTTTGATGTTACAAACACGCATAAAATGGACATTTATTACTTCTGAAATTGTTTGTTTTGGTCCAGCTTTCAGTGTAGTTTAATCACAGTCACATAAACGAATATATGGAGAGAAGAAATTTGAGTATTAGTGTGAACAATCAGCTGATCCATTCTTTCTGAGAACATTTTAACTGCATTCATGAATTAAGTAAACTATTTGCTATATGAATTATATATTTGTTAAGCAAACATAAAAATGTAATTCTAATTCTATCTGAATCTTAAAAAGTATGTACGAACCTTTTAATATATTTGCGTAAGTGAATGCAAGGAATTCAACTGGAATTCGAAATCCGCTCCTCGATTTATCGTTCCGAGTCGATATCCATTGCACCCCAACGCACATCCTATATGGACATATAGGTCCAATAGGCGGATAAAAATATAGATGTTATCCTTTTTTTAGTTGTGTTTTTTACATAAAGTAGGCATTAATGACACGTTCATATATATACACAAACACACACACACACACACACACACACACACACAGAGACATATATATATATATATATATATATATATATATATATATGTACATAGAAAAGATGGAGCTAGATAGATTTGAAATTTAAAGAGATATATAATGAGAGAGTGAAAACGCAAACATTAAATATACAAATTTTTTGAATATATATATATATAGTTTTCATCACTAATTTTAACCACATCCAAAATAATAACTCCAAGAGGACAATAATTAAATTTTTGGGGATTGGTGGATAGTAATGAATCAATATGAGAAGAAAGCCTCATGTATTTGTTACACCGAAAAGCTTTCTAATGTATCCACGGAACAATATATAATTTTTTAGAATATGTATACAAAAATAATATAGATATAAAGCGCTTTTCAATACACTGGTCTACATAATTTTCATAATATTCTTACGAGATTCATTCTTGAATTTCCAATGCATAGACTATTATTGCTAACACTTAACAGAGGCCATCTATACATTTATATTCTGTTTTTTTTTATTTGGAAGATTTTACCTTTAGGCAACTTCTTTTAAAGTAGATTAATGTTATGGAAAAACTACTTTGTAGATGCTTCTTCGAACACTCTTAAAGATTAGGATCAGTCATTATCTTTTCGGGTGCATCCTAAGTAGCAACTAGGGCAGAAGGAGTTACTGGTTGGGGAAGAACTAGGAACAGAAACATTAAAAACTAGCGGAAAAAGCAAGGAGTAATAAAGAGGAGAATATATAGCGATTGAGATTGTATTTAAAATCTTGCGGATTAAACTTGGCTGGATAGCATGGAGCTAGAATGGAGTTCCACAGTCAAGAAAACTCATCCCTAAGAACTTACGGTTACATCTTTCCAACTCAGCTGAAAACTATTTAAATCTTTTCTACAGTCTAGTACTGCGATTAAGTACATAACGTCTAGGTACCATAGCAAAGAGCTAATCCGAAAAATTACCTTGAAATTATTTACAGAATGCACATACATTGTCAATTTTATAAAGATGTGTAAGTGAATGAAGACAAGGTGCCAGATTGACAACATTAATTTTGCTTGTAATTAGGATTCTATTATTAATTGCTTTGTAATAAACGTTTTTAGAATGCTATAAGTAACAATTCTGTTTTTGATATTTTCTAATATGGAAAAGAAATTTTTAAAATTATTATCTATAATGGTCATTTATAATTTACAAAATAAGTTATTTATACAACAAAAATGATTTTAAAATTTTTATTTAAGAATAGCATACGCAATGAAGCTGCTATGTTGGATAAAATGTCAGAGCAGGTCAGCTTTTACAAATCACTGAATCAAACTATATAATTTCAGTTCTCATTGCGAAATTATTGATAATTATTTATGAGCAAATTATTTTTGTCCTCATCAAAAAGTAATCATCATACTTTACATTTTACTAGTGTCAAAATTAATCATAAGTGGAAAGTGTAATAGGGAGGACAGCAGATAAAGATTTACATTTCACAAATCAAAATTGTTAGGAAGGAAAACATACAGTAGGATGTTCTAAAAACAAGATTACGGTTAAGTTTTGCCAGCTTAAATGTAAATTAATGAGTTCTTGACGCTGATCGAGTACTGCGCTCAAATCCAAAAGAACTATATTCTTTCTCACTTTCAACTTTTTCTAATGACATTCATACAACTCTCTCCATCTGTAAAGGGTTACTCTTGAGATTTTAGTATTGATATAAGCAATGATAATACAAAAGTTGAAAAGATTTATTATTGTTAGAAGTAAATAGATTTAAGCCCTCTCTAATGCTATATCATTAAATCACAGATTTAAAAGAACAATTAAAAGTCCCTGTAACCTCCGCCTTTAAATTCTTGGATAAATTTTCATCAAAATTTATTTCAGTGTCTGTGAAATTCGTAGAAATATTTGATTCATTTAAGTTGTCTTTTAATGATGTTTCGATTCTTTGCCGACACAAATTGTCCGCACGCATCTCACCTATCAGGCTACGTTCACTTCGTTTAAACTTTACTAATTTCGGTGAATCACACTCATCCATCTTGCTTTCAACACATTCAATCTTGGACTCTTAGACGTTCCAGACAGTTTGGTCACTCTATTCATCTTCTTCTTTAACGCGTATCTGCCACCGAGGTTTGTCCCACTGTCGAACTTTAAAGGAGATCTTGTCTTGTTGAAAGCATTGAATGTAGCAGCGTTTGTCATTATGACAGTATTTCACTGGTTTAACAAATATATTGATTGACGCTGAGTCGCTTTGATGAAGAAAGTTTTTATATCTCGTTAACGAATTCACTTGGCGATTCTTTTCTCGTTAATAAACATACACTGAAGAATTGAAATGAAAATTAAATGGTGATATGATATTTAAGTGAATGTGGGGTTGGGAGCTTATTCTAATTCTGTCGGCCGTATTGTAGCCTTAGAGATATGGGTTAGGAAAAGTAGCTTTGTTTAAGACAAGTTCCGTATTTATTTATTTATTTAACTTTTAATCATTTCACTAAAAGTAAAGCATTCAACTGCCACTATTGCGCAAGGGATTACATATGGGAAGGTGATGAGAAAGAGTTGTTAAATATAGGAAAAGTCAGAGGGAGATAGATAGACGTTTAGTGATACAGAGGATGAAGGATGGGTAGGTGGGAGGTGTTTGAGACAATGTAGTGAGTTAGTGTGCTAGGAGCTGTCTAATGACTTTATATTTAAACACTTGGAGATTGTAACTGTCGGGGAAACAAGCATGTGGAAGAGAATTCCACAGGCGGGAAGTGCGAGAAAAGAAGCTGTTGGAGTAGAAGTTGTTGTTATATCTGTTTCACTGTAAAAGAGTGGGACCTAGTTGCTAGTCTCGTATCTCCTGCAAATTCGTTCCTAGGAGGCACCAGTAATCTCAGATCATCGGAGCAGAAGCCGTACATGTATTTATAGAAGAGGCACAGAGAAGCCACGTCACGCCGGTGAGAGAGTAACTGCAAGCGGTCTGCCAAGTCGGTATCGATCACATTACAGACTCTCCGTTGTATTTTGAAAAGAGAGTTTTGTATTTTTGAAAAAGCCCGAGGAGAACAGCACGGGCGCCTGACCAGATATGGCATCAGTATTCAATGCACGGGGGAATGGAAAGATTTATATATGTACAGGATAGATTCAGAGGGAAAAAACTTCCGGGCCCTGCACAGAGAACTGATTTTAATAGCAGCAGATTTGGCAATGGATTCGATATAGTCATTCCACTTAAAGTCTGCTGAGAGTGTGAGGCCAAGGAGACGTAGTGTTTTATTCTATGGGAGGCAAGCCTTTCCATGCTAATGGGAGGTGGGTGTGATTGTTAATGATGGTTAATTGATAACAGCTTCGTTTTGGAAGCATTAAAATTTACCTGCCATTTCTTACCCCAGTCCACTAAGGATTGGAGGTCCTTTTCAAGGTAGGCAGCGAGGTTCGCTTTGTCCCCGACACCAGATTTTTGATCGAGGCGAGAGTAAACTGTGTTGTCATCGGCGTACATACCAACTTGGGATCTTATGGCATCGGGGAGATCATTAATGTAGATCAGAAAGAGCGTAGGACCTAAGATAGAGCCTTGAGGAACACCCGCTTTCGTATGGTAGTTCTGGGAGGCATGTCCGTTTAATACCACCTTTAATGTGTGGTTAGAGAGGAAAGACTCGATTAGGTCAAACCAATGTCAAGTTATACCATATTTCCGCAGTTTGTGTAGAAGGCCAGCATGCCAGATTCTGTCGAACGCTTTAGAGATATCCAAGGCAACGGTTCGGGATTCGCCATTCTTGTAGAGGGCCTGGTATATATACTGGGTGATAGTCTTTAGCATATCAGCAGTAGACCTGGTGAAGTGGAACCCATAGTATTTGTCCGAGAGGAGCCTGTGTGCTGTGAGATGCAGAACCATATCAGCGTTGATAATGGCTTCGAACACTTTGCTAAAGATCGGGCTGATAGGGCGGTAATTTGCGGAATCAGAGGGTTCTCCAGTGTTCTTAGATATAAGAACTACAGAGGAAGACTTCCAACAGGCAGGAAAGCAGGAAGCAGATAGGTAGTTGCAGAACTTAGAAAGGACAGAGGGGAGTTTAGGGGCACATTTCTTCAGGACTATGATTGGGATTCCGTCCCCTCCGCTCGCTTTATGAGGAGCAAGTTTTGAGATTATGTTAGAAACCAGCCAGGGTGTAATGTGGACGTCATTCAGTTGAACCTCAGTTCTAGGTGGTTTGTTTGGAGGTTTAACGACCTACCAATCCTTATGGGATCATTTTAAAGTCATAACCATGATTTTTTGGGTCAGGTTATTTCATTTTTACAACATTTTTCTTTTTGAGAATCAAGATTCATTGCGATTTGTTTTTAAGAGCAGGGTCCCTAAGTCCTACACTTGTTATTAACCCATAACTGTAGGCAAGGGACGGATTAATACCTTTCCCATGGTTACCAGTTCTTAAGTTAAAGCAGGGTATTGAACTGGAATTCGAACTCAGCTCACCAATTTCTCTTTCCGAGCCGATATCCACAACGCAGATCCGTCACTATACGCTTACAGCACCTGGTATTCCCAAGCGGTCACCCATCTAAATACTGGCCAGGCTCAAAGTTGCTTAACTTCGGTGATCGAGCGAGAACCGGTGTATTCAATTCGTAAGAGAGTTCTAGGTGGGAAGTCGGGTGTAGAAACTCCAGACGAATCCAGTCCTGGGTAGTTCTTGTATTGTATTTTATGGTTTTTTTAAGGAAGGGTAGACAGTTTTTATTTTTTTTATTTTACTGCTGTCCAAGTGTAGTGGAAGTCGCCTTGCTGTTAATGAGAGCGATGTAAATACATGTGGGGTGGAAGTTTAGAATAATCTTGTCGTCCGTTTCTGGTTCTTGAGGTGACGCTTTGGGTCATGAGAAGGGTGTGGGGTAGCCTAGTTTTGGACAGGTCGCTTTTGCGTTTAGTTTAGGTATTGTATATTGCGATATATGTTTTTTTTGTTTTTTATGCAATGTCGATAGTTTTTATTATACTACGATTTATAGGTGGATAGAATTGATGTTGGTGTGGTGTGGGATTTATTTTCTTTTATTTCTACTTTTTTTGTTCTTTTTAATTAGAGGGTTGATAACGTGTATTTAATGCAATAGGTGGGGGTCGTGTGAATGAGATATTTTTTTGGTTATTTAAATTTTAACGAGAA
Source organism: Ascarosepion bandense (assembly GCA_037127315.1). Taxonomy (NCBI): domain Eukaryota; kingdom Metazoa; phylum Mollusca; class Cephalopoda; order Sepiida; family Sepiidae; genus Ascarosepion; species Ascarosepion bandense. The sequence continues at coordinate 4,192,418 of JBBBDQ010000249.1, forward strand.
ATATTTGCGATGTTTATAAAATACTGCTAATTCATCTCTACGGTTTAATAGTTCGCTACAGTTGGGGTACTTTAGAATGTGTAGCTTTTCACTTAAACATAAAGGGTAGATGTTGTTAAGCGAATTTCAAGTTCTAGTTTTTCTAGGATTTTCCATTTTACTTTTGAGTCTTTTAGTTTCCAAACATAAGCAGAAAGGGATGTTTGTTTGGGTTTAAGTTGTTTTTGAATGTAGTTAAGTTCATGTACCAGCGCTGCTTAAATGTGTTCTTAGTAGATCCGATATACACTTTATTTATAGTAGGATTTTCAATTGATGTTATGTTGCATTGATAGAGTATTGAGTTTATTTTACATTTATTCAGTAGTGGGCAGTTGTTGGGGTTTCTACAATTACATAGGTTTTTATTGTTGTCTTCATAAAAACAGCAGGTAAAAGAAAACTACGAGTTCCACAACTTTGTTATTATATATATATATATATATATATATATATATATATATATATATATATATATTCCGTATATGGAAGGCGGTAATACATACCAGAGACAGAGCTTTTATAGAGGCTTATAATGTAGAGTTAAGGATCAAATGTGTAAACCGTCTTTCACATTCTACGCGATCATTTGACAAGTTCCTCATTATAAATTGACTTCCAAGATATCTCGTGCAGTTCAACAATCATCAATAAATTAGCAAGAGCCTATAACCTTAAATATGTAGACGAAATAGTCGTGACTAAAAGAATTGGGACCTGATTACGCTTTGCTTTTAAACAAATGACAGAACTGTTAGAACTGACATTTTTAACGGTTATATACGAAAAAATTCCCGCTCATTCGAAAAAGTACCCCAAGGAAAGAGGAAAGCGAGGATAAGGAAAAGATAGACGATTGATTAATGCAAAAAGAGAAAAAAGGGGGAAAATGAAAAAATGGAGAAAATGAAAAAGGGTGGGGGGAGAAAAAAGGGAGGGAAAGAAAAAAGGAGAAACAGAAATAAACAAAATGGAAATCAAGAAGAGAAAAACAAAGGACATAGAGATACAATAACAGGAAATACCATATCACGAGAAAGAAATGTTGACACTATTTCTCCTAATAGCGTTTCAAAACTCCTAACTGTTTTCATAGAAAAACGTGGAATAATTTAACTATGAAATTTAATTTAAAATATACTGGGATATATTTACAGTACAGACAAATTATTATATCATAATATTAATACAATTTGGAAAAAATAACTATTATTACTATTGATTTAAAATTAATGCTAATTTAAAATAATTTTAAAATAATTGAAAATACCAAAATTAAAGATATGACTACAGAAATATGAACATGTTTTCACAAACTTAATACAAGGGGAAATACACAAAAAGAAAGAAAGAAAGAAGGAAAAAACACACTATAACGGATTTTAAAATAATAAAAAAAAATGTTAGATTGAAACCGACGTATATAATTTATTCCTCGAAACGTTACATGTGATGTTTAACCTTAAATTAAAATATATCTACTATAGGAAATATTTATGGTTAAAATAAATCATATATCCTATCATTAACTAATAAATTGTACGAAATAGAAGGATAAAAGTCTACTATATCAAATTGTAAAAATGAGGCTTTTTTTCTTGTTCGGAATATTTTGGAACCATGTTATGCTTATCAGAAGAAAATTTCAAGAAATTAGAATTAATATTTCCCTGTACTGATATTACAATCTTTTTAATTATCTTACTAGAAACTAAACCTAATTCAGTTTTAGAGGGATTGATTAGTCTAATTTACAGGCTATTCTCGAAATTTTGTTTATGGTCCTTAAAAAGTAAATATGCGATTTTTGTTTGAATCTTTCCAATTCTATCTGCGATATCTACTCTATTTGCCAATGTAGCAGTTTTCTCATTAATTATGGACAACAAACAAACATTATTATCTTTTTTATAAGTACTAGAGATTTTCTTAAGAATGAGTTTATGATATTCAGATAGTTATATTTTATATATATTACTCGATTTATTAGCGCTCACCCACATCTTATTTGAGTTTCTCATCATTTTGATGTCCCTCTTGAGAAGATATATATATATATATATATATATATACCAAAACAATCTCATTGTTAGAGATTAACACAAGCCAGTTTCCGATTTGTGTAAATGGCGACAAAATATGACATCTATCTTATCTTCACTTAATATACGTCTTTCTATATGAAAGCCCTGAGAAACATACAACTTTAAATTTTTGGTCAGCAATCTTTCTTTTATAAAATTATGTTAGTCTTTAATATGAAAATATAAAACAATACTAATACTAATAGTAATAATAAAAAGAAAAATACGTGAGAATACAGGAAAATAACATATACGTGTTACAGTTTTTTTCTAGTCATCAGATCATCTGCTAAAAAAGCATTCATTAGATAACTAGTTATTTAATTTAATATATCAAGAAATGTTTTAATCATTTATTTGATTAAGCAACTTCAAATTTTCTAAAAACAAAAAACGCTCAAATATCGATAAAATTGTGGATTTATTTTGAATTTTATGAAATATATGACCCGGATGGGCATTCGGTGAGAAAACCTTGAATTGTCTAACAGAATAAATGCCTTAAACTTACATTAGTTTAGTGAATGTTCTTAATTAGAAAGAAGTTGTACGAAATATTAAACAAATTCGACTGAATGATCATTCTGTCTATCCTGCATTCAAAAGCTAAACGTATTAATATATAAAACTAAATTCATACATATATTTTTGTTTTCATCTTCTATATGCTGCGTCCCTAAACAACATAGACAATCAAAACTTCCTATGATTGTAGCACTTGCCAAGCTCCAATTTCTGGCATCCGTTCACAGAAGAAGTTTAGTTAGGTGACGTTGTTTTAAATTCCTGTTAAAGAAGTAAGACTATTACATTTTTCTTTGACGAATTATGTTTTCTTTATTTCCTAAACATTACAAGCTAAACATGTTCAAGTGATGGTTCAGTCATTCTCTATTGTAAATATCCTTAACAACTTTACTTACGTCACCTTACTGCTTCTTCTATAGCATACAACTCATTCATCATAATATTATTAACAGTAAACATGCAAACATTCGAACCTTACACGGATGGATTATTTTTAAACATAATTTCAGTCAGTCACTTAAGTGCCAGACGTGAAACAGGTTTGGGTGATCATGTCTCGAAAAAACATGACTTACTTGGCAGAAGATTAACCAGCGGTAGTTTGCCATTACTTTCTGCGGTAGATTGATTGCCAGCAAAGGCTATAGAACCCAATCTGTCCTGTTATTTTACACGTAACTGGAAGGAAGAGACGGATTAATACATTTCTAAGGGTATTTGCGCGCAAGTAAATACAAGGAATTCAACCGGAATTCGAAATCTACTCGCCGATTTCTCGTTCGTAGCCAATATCATCTGCACCACAACGGACATGCAATAATATACGTGTCATTAAAACATTATACGGCTTCATTTAGGAATTCGTTCGTTTAGAATATTCCACTGATTTACATCTTATTTGTGTATTGTTTCAGGAAATACCCCGCCTTCCAATTTTAATTACTTTTCAACTTTGTCCTAGTATTTACATGCTTTTGGAATATTTCACGAAGTCATCATCATGAACTGATACATTGTCTGTGAATAGATTTATTTCGCCTAAGCAGATGCTAATAGTTTGCATACTTCTCTTAAAAGTGACAGGCTTATCTATAAATTTAGCAGGCGAAAACCTTAGTACTCAAAATTTAGAAGGCCTCCAGCTTTGGTGTGTGTTTTTCATACTGTCACAGGTCTTTCTTGCACTATTTTATCATGCATTGTCGGCTCAAAACAAACTTTCAGTAATTTTGAAAACAGGTCTTCATACTTCGCTTTGCTCAAATTATTTATTTAAACACGTCTTCAATTATCTCAACTTGTGAGAATCGACGAAACCTCACAAAGGGGATAACCTTGAGCATCTCTTCATGTAGACCCATCCCTGTCTCTTAGGATCATCTTCATCAAACGTTACGATTAACGTGCTTTCACTTATTAACCGGATCCTGTAAATATTCGCTTTGTAAAAACATTAAAAAAACATAACATCTACTAACCCTGAATTTCAACATTGTTTCATAACTGGTAGCGAATTCTGTGCACTAAGAAATCTAATTTTTGAAACAGTGTTATCAATTTTTCTAACGATGAAGGCAGTTTTCACTTCATTTTCCTTAATTCTTTCATTACAAATTGAATTATATAGATTTTTTACAGATGATCAAAATTTATTATTTTTATGCTAAACAATAGAAGGAAAGATAGGCGATATCTGATAATTTTTAAAAGTTTTTTGATGAGTTGATCTGGGATTAGACTTGATTAATTACAGTATTAAGATAATACCTCCGTATATCACAAGAAAGGAATTACGTTTTTACCAAAATTAATGTGTCTGTATTTGTGTTCTCAATAAGTGTGTCAGAAATAGTGATTTCAGATTTGTTTTGAAATTCACCTCGCCAAAATTATTAGGTGAGGTTATTTGTCAGCTAAAATAAGTTAATGGTGATAAAAAGCCTTTCGTTTCCTTGAATTAAAATCAGATAAAGAAAATATAGCTACTTTTCAATGCTTTCTGACTTTTGCTGTGAAAAAATATTTTGTATCAACAGACTCTCCGCTCTGATTTAGCTTCGTTGAATGAGAGTATATATATATATATATATATATATATATATATATATATATATATATATATATATATAACAAACAAGAATCGTTAATTCCGACCGCGGTTTCGCACAACGTTGTGCGAAACCGCGGTCGGTCTTGGCGATCTTGCTATTTTGTTAGTGTGTTTGCTCTGCGTTACTGCCTTTTAGTTAAATACTTTTCGGTTGTGTGTATCGAGCACTTTTCTTTTCTGGTTGTTTGTTCCGTTGAGGGTTTTTTTTCTTTTTACTGGGAGGAACCGTATGTATTGTCGGTCCCAAGCAGTTTTCTTTTTTTTCCCCCTCTTTGCCCAAAGCTTTATAGCCGAGGGCAATAACGGATTTAGATTCTGCTGGTCATTCATAGTCTTAGAAATTCCCTTCTATAAAATTTTGAGATTAGAATACACGCAGAGTCGGTTTAATAATCATAGTTATTATTATTGTTATTATTATTATTATTATTATTATATATATATATATATATATATATATATATATATAGTAAAGTTTTTTAATTTGCTTGAAGCATTGCGTAAAATAGTTATGTGTGTTATGTCTTGGAGGCTGTCACATTGCGTTGAGTAAAATAAAAGAAGGTAAAGAAGTGTTTGGGTATTACCTATTTATTAAACATTAATATTTCGTGATCAAAATCTCATCTTCAGATTATTAAAATTATACTTTAAATCTTGACCACTACCTACACATACCCACATACAATCAGTAACGTTCATATATTCTTTAAAAACCCATTGCATATGAATTATAAACCTGATTAACTATTACCTCGAAACATAATCCAAAAATACGCAACAGTTGACTTAAACAAACAAAGAAAAAACATTTATCCATTTTGCAAAATTTAAAACGTCTAACGACTTTACCAAAAATATAATTTTACCTGCAGGATCTATTAAACGCGAAACAATATCATTTAAAATTTACATACTCTTTGATAAACTATATTCATGAACGACCCAATTTCGTAAATAATTATATCGGACATACAACTCAAAAATTGACGGAGAATCTCAAGTTGAATCTCTCAGAAGAGAGCTCAATTCCATCTCATATTAACACGAACGGAAACCTACGAAAACTTAACCGTAACATACTTGTTGACAACTCAAATATCATAAAATCATTCACATGCAAAAAAAAAGATTAAAAATAATGAAAGCTTTATTAGTATAAAAGAAAAACCCAACACTTAATAATATCAACTACGAACCTTTGTGCTTAACGCACTTACCACTTTTAGAACATAAAATATTCAGACTAGTCTACAAATATACGAAACACTACATACATTCTGTTACACACATAATAAAATCCATCCTCACTGATGGCTAAAAGTATAATAGAAGGCGCTTGGATAAACAAAATATTTACATAAATTTTATATAAGTCCTCAAAGGAAACAATAAAACAGCAGGATAATATTTCGGGATAATGTTGATAAATAATCAAGCAGGATTCTAGTAATATCGTTAAAATATTAAAACTGATCCAATAGGGAGCTAATATAAATTAATTTAATTTGCTGAGTAGGTATTTATTATTTTATATGTAAAATGTGATAAAACATGGAAAGGAAAGTGACATTTTCAATATATCTTTTTAAGATATGCATTGTCAACCCCGTTTTTTAAATAGTATGAGGGAAAATATTTATGTCTGAGACTAGGTCTAGTGAAGAAAGTGGTGAAGGAATATTGACTATTATAGGGTTAAGCTAGCGGAATCTTATTAGTAATTTCTTCTATTGTAGTGAGAGGTAAGTGATTTGATCATTGGGTTAGTAGTTTAAGTAGGAGAGAAAAGGTATTTGCTTAGCCAAATTTAAAAATTCTCGTGTGATTAAATGTAGGAATATCATTATTATCGAAATTTAAATTTATTTCTGTGACCACACATACTAATGATCTTTTTAAGTTATTTAATGCATATATATGACAGAGATAGAGAGAGAGAGATAGAGAGAGAAAGAGAGAGAGAGAGTTATATTGGAACGTGGTGAAATTTGTATATGGGTATATATAAAAAATTACTTATGCGTATCTTGATTTTCTTGTATATATGTAGATATTAATCGATATGAAGAAGTCATCAAAGAAAGTATTAACTTTATTTCCTAAACTATTGATTCTTGATTTTCTTTCACTGCAATGAAAAACGAATAAAACGAATATATTTTCGAAAATATTGCCGGAGGTTTATAGCCATCGATTCACTTTACCTAAGCTTTCATTCTCAAGACGTTGTGTTACGTACATTATTCACATTGCAAGATGAAGTGTTTTGCATCATTCGATCAAGCATATCAGCCTCATAACATTGATATCATTATAATCATTTTAGTTACTTCAAATATCTGTTGAATAATGATATCTCTCGATGAAAATTAGCTTGGAAGGGTCATGAAGTAAAAAGGTTGTCTTGCACTCATTAAAATTTTTGTTGTTTACTCATTTCACACTTAGCTGATTAAGTAGTCTTCACTGTAGAAGAAAAGTAAGAAACACCTTTATGTGCACAGACTTATAGTATTTAGAAATTGAATCAGACTGATAGTACATAAACATTGAGTCAGACTGATAGTACATAAAGATTCAGTCAGACTGATAGTACATAAAGATTGAGTCAGACTTATAGTACATAAACTTTGAGTAAGAATTATAGTACATAAACATTATGTCAGACTGATATTACATAAAGATTGAGTCAGACTGATAGTACATAAACATTGAGTCAGACTGATAGTACATAAAGATTCAGTCAGACTAATAGTACATAAAGATTGAGTCAGACTTATAGTACATAAACTTTGAGTAAGAATTATAGTACATAAACATTATGTCAGACTGATAGTACATAAACATTGAGTCAGACTGATAGTACATAAAGATTCAGTCAGACTGATAGTACATAAAGATTGAGTCAGACTTATAGTACATAAACTTTGAGTAAGAATTATAGTACATAAACATTATGTCAGACTGATATTACATAAAGATTGAGTCAGACTGATAGTACATAAACATTGAGTCAGACTGAGAGTCCATAAATATTGAGTCAGACTGATATTACATAAAGACTGAGTCAGACTGATATTACATAAAGACTGAGTCAGACTGATAGTACATAAAGATTGAGTCAGACTGATAGTACATAAAGATTCAGTCAGACTAATAGTACATAAAGATTGAGTCAGACTTATAGTACATAAACTTTGAGTAAGAATTATAGTACATAAACATTATGTCAGACTGATAGTACATAAACATTGAGTCAGACTGATAGTACATAAAGTTTCAGTCAGACTGATAGTACATAAAGATTGAGTCAAACTTATAGTACATAAAGATTCAGTCAGACTGATAGTACATAAAGATTGAGTCAGACTTATAGTACATAAACTTTGAGTAAGAATTATAGTACATAAACATTATGTCAGACTGATATTACATAAAGATTGAGTCAGACTGATAGTACATAAACATTGAGTCAGACTGAGAGTCCATAAATATTGAGTCAGACTGATATTACATAAAGACTGAGTCAGACTGATATTACATAAAGACTGAGTCAGACTGATAGTACATAAAGATTGAGTCAGACTGATAGTACATAAAGACTGAGACATACCGAGGGAGCATAAAAACTGAGACAGACCGATAATTTATAAAGACAGAGACTGGCCGATACTTTATAAAGATTGAGACAGACCGAGAGTACATAAAGACTGAGACAGACCGATACTTTATAAAGACTGAGACAAACCGATAGTCCATAAAGTTTGAGACAGACTGAGAGTTTATAAAGTTTGACACAGACCGGTTGTATATAAAGTTTGAGACAGACCGGTTGTATATAAAGTTTGACACATACCGGTTGTATATAAAGTTTGAGACAGACCGGTTTTATTTAAATTTTGAAGCAAACCGGTTGTATGTAAAGTTTGAGACAGACGGGAAAATGGAGAGAAGAAAAGAAACGCACATAAACCGAGACGAGGAAGATCCGCACTGGGTCTCGCTATTTTCTTTGATATCTATGCTCGATGACAACGTCCATTCATTGTGAGTGTACCCGGTCAAATTTTTGTTCTTACTTTTCTCGAATGGTAATTAGGATCCCTATCTTTTGCGTAGAGAGGGGCTGTTCTGTTCAACACTTGCATAATATCAGAGTTCTTCCAGTGGCATGAGGCACGTGGATAGGCTTTCCTGCAAACGTTCAGGTAGGCAAACACGAGACAACATTATGCTGCAGTCAGCGCCAGCTCCTTTCCTACACATGTCAAAGTCAAAACACTGCCACCACTACGTGAGTTCTTTCCTCACCAACAACACATAAATGAACAATATCATCTCAAAAAAATACAAAGATGTAATCAGATACCAAGTAGGCATCAGCCTTGAAGATACCGCAATTTACTATCGCCTCGATCAGAAACCGCTGAGGCTGACAAGGCAAACCTCTCCAATGGACTTGAAAACGACCTCCAATCTGTGGGGGACTGGGGTAAGAAAAACCTCGTGAATTTTATTGCTTCCATAACAAAGCTGCTATCGGTTAGCTACAACAGACAACAGCTCATACCCCCACAGTAGCTTGGATTAGGCTGCACTCCCTGAAAGCAAAACAATGTGCCTCCTCAGCATAACTTCCTCAGTAGATCTCAAGTGGAATGATTGCACCGCTGATAGGAAGGTCGGTTCATATGTCAGGAAGTTTTTTTTTTCTGTCTGAATACATTCTGCACATTTATAAATCTTCCATCCGCCCGTATATTGAATACTGCTGTCACATCTGGTCGGGTGTCCCTGCTATTCACCTCGGGGTACTTGACAAAATCCAACGAAGAATCTGTAATGTGATGAACTAGATTGGTAGCTCTGCTGCAATCACTTTCTCGCCAGCGTAATTTGGCTTCCCTCTGTCTCTTCTACAAATACATTCACGGCTTCTACTCCAATGAACTTAACTCACTTTTGCCTCGTATGTATGAATTTATTAAACAACTAAATTTTTACAGTTAAACTAATAAAATGTAACCACAACTTCTACTCTAGTAGCTTCTTTTCTCTCACTGCCGGCCTGTGGAATTTTCTTTTTCGTATACTCGCTTCTCTGACAGATACAATCAAGTATTTACATGTAATGTAAATAGTCATCTCCTATCTCAATGATTCGCGTCCTTTCTCCCATGCTCTTTCTTCGTACACTCCACGCTCATCACACCGGTACTTTCATCCTACTCTTACCAATTTCATGATACCCGTATAACCTGTCACTCTTATACAAAGATTTTCTCCTATATTACCCCCTACGAATAATGGCGGTGAAAATGCTTTGCTTGGGGTGAAATGGTTAAAAAAAAGTAAATGTGCCACATTTTTAAAATAGAAGTATTTGTTAATCTGTCATTTGCTGATTCCGTTCACTGGGAATAAGTCGAGATAAAACGTAAGTAATGCCACTATTACTGTGAATCCAAAGCATCGTTCAAACCATTTAACATGTTTTAGTAAATGATCATTCCTTATGTCACCTTCTTCCAAACGGCAGGGAAATTACTAAATTTCTATAAAGGAAATGAGACCACTTACTAACTGAATATGTTCTAATCAACAGAAACAATGTGCTCGTTTCTGTTTATTAAAAAGTATTGAGCGCTTGGTATCTCATTAATGTCAACTTGATTTGACACTTCTGCATGATGTTCGCTCAAAATAATATACAAATAACTAACATTTCACGAAGAGGTTTCAACGCTGTACATTTAATTTTAATTGACCCAGAAAAGTTTATGTGGGAATATATTAAGCATATTTAATTAGAAATTCTTGTTTCAATTTCGAAATTCATACATATACATAACAACTGCGTTTTCAATGCTCGTTACATGATCAGTCAGTTGAGTGTCATACGTGATACACACTTGGGCGATCATGTCTCAAAAGAGACATGACAGACTGAGCATAAGATTCTCCCGCAGTACGTTTCCATTACTTTTTGCGGTAGACGGGTTGCCAACCAAGGCTATAGAACCTAATCTGTTCTTTTATTTAACCCATAAGTGAAAGGAAGAAACGGATTATTACCTTTCCCAAGGTTATTTGCGCGTAAGTGAATGCAACGAATTTGACTTGAATTTGAATTCGGCTCTCCGATTTCTTGTTCCGAGGAGATATCCACTGTACCACACCACACATTCTACATTATATAAATCTAGATATATCAAGTGTGTACAGATGTTATTTTTGTGCGTTTTAAGTTTTATAGACTACTCTAAGAGAAGAGTGAAAATAAAAACAATCAAGACGGTGTACAAAAATAATCATATATATAAATAATATATAATTCTTTATTTTACAAAATGATAGTAATACTTATATGTCTGGTCTAAGTGTGCAAAGAAGAGATTATAATTGTCCTGTAAAGATAAAAGTAAGTTAAATGCATGAAAGCAGTAATGACGATAAGAGTGTATGTAGGATCGGCGGTGTAGTTGTAGTCGAGATGTCTTTGATGTGTCCGCTCAGTTAAAACTTTGTTTCAATTTGTCTTCTTTGTATTTGTCTTTACAAAATATTCTTTGAAGAACAAGGAGAGTTACCGAACGCAGCACAAGAGGGAGTGTAACAACTGCAAATCACTTGGACCTGAGTCCAGGGGAACGGCTACAGGACTTTGAAGAACGAGACAAAATCATGTCTATTTATATATTTTTGAAGACAAAATTGGATCATATTCAAATGCATTATTCTGTTCTATGTTGGGTTAATATATGTATATTTCTTGATAACTGTTTTTCAACCGGAAGATATGTGCGGATCCATGTGTGCAGACATTTAAATATGCCATGATTTTACGTCGTTGAGGATATAACTTCCTTTACATTACAAGTGTATACGATATATGTAATTTCAGTAAGAGTTAAATAATAATGTAATTTATCAAACGGAGTTGTATTTAAAAAGCGTTGAAAACGTAAAAATTGTTTATTAAGTCTTCGTGTCCTTATTTCTATAGGGATCTTGTTTTACGTTTGATATCAACTATAATATCTTAGTAACTTTATGCATTTTCTGAGAAGGTCTACTTTAACGACCTGAAATATAATATTGACAAATACATAAAAATAAGCAGAAATAGAGTAAAAGAAATTGTTACATGATTATATCGAAAACAACTATTTTACTCAAAATAAGAAAAACAAAGAGAGATTTTTCTCATTAGCAATATATGTTAATACGGAATCTCTATCACTTCGGGCGATATCTCAACAAGGGAGAACATTTATTTAAAAAAATATTCATGATAACTCGTACATATTTATTAAATAAATATAAACGTCGGAGATAGCGTGCTGATTTAATGTGATCATTCAAATTCAACACCGATTCATGTATCAGCATGTTACCCCAGTTGGCTTTGCTAAAAACGCCGACAAGAAGGAGCTTTTAGACCTATGAAATATTAAAAGTTTCCAATACTTTATTTTTTTATAACTCTTCTTCGAGATGTAATCATAACTTGATATCGAACGCTGCCTACGACGCTCTTTTGTTTCATTTAACTTTGAAATCTCTCTCAGAATTACATAAAACTATATGTATGTCTTCGTCTGTCACTTCTCAGTTCGGTTAGCTACCTTTTCTTCCTTTACTGTTCCCCCTCATCTCCCAATGTGTCAAAAAATATCGAAATATTTATATGAATTCATTAATTTTTCTTAGATAAGATAAAGTGCATTATAAATCAAATGAAGCAAATCTAAGGAAGACGAAATAAACGTCTCCAATATATCGTTGAGGTAATTGACATTACATAGGTAACTAATATGTGGTGTGTTTTTTCTTTAGCCCCTTAAACGTGACATTTACATAGACAAATCAGTTTCACGATGCAAATATGGAAGTATGTTATTTTTTATGTGTAATTTCTATTCTCTGAGTACATTGCAACTCAACACTAATACGTACGTAGAAAGTGAAATTATATATATATATATATATATATATATATATATATATATATACTACCAACCATAAGTTTGGGACCACCCACATTTTTAGCAGAATCACATTCGCCGAGTTTCAAATTTTTGTTATTCTTATGCAGATATCAAGAAAAAAAGTATTCTTTTCAACTTTAAAGTAAACATTTCCTCAGTTTTCTACTTGACTACACTTATTGTGATCAAGTTTTTTCGAAAAAATTCAGATTATTCAGATATTATAATTATGGTATAATTTATTTTTGTAAACCATATTATTACAGTATAAATGTCTATGAAGAAACACATTAGCATTGAAAAAACAGCTCAGTTTGAAATTCTTTCAAAAGAAGAATGTTCTGAACGCGCTATAGCTAAAAAATTAAGCCTATCAAAAAATGGCGTGCATTATTGCCTTGAACGCCTTCGTGAAACGGAGTTAAATATTGACAGAAAAAGATCTGGTAAGCCCAGAGTATAATCTATTGTAGAGTATAGGCACTTGATCATATCTAGTAAAAGGAATAGAAGAAAAACCGCACCGGAATGAACGATTGAAATGAATTCTACTCTGCAACAGTTAAGAGGCGACTTCATTCTGCTGGGCTTAAAGGTTGTTTAGCAGTTAAGAAACCACTATTAAAGAAAAAGAATAAGGGATGAAATTGATCTTACAGTTCGAAATGGACTTCCTAAAAATGAACAAATGTGGTTTAAATGCTTGCAGGATGGTTGGAAATCACTTTCATCAAATTACTTTTATAAGTCATTAGAAAGAATGCCAAACATTTGCTCTGCAGCAATAATGGCTCGTGGTTGTTTCTTTGATGAAAAGCAAAATATGAATTAACTTTAATTATATTTGAAATTACTCTATGTTAATTTTAGCTTTAATTAGTGTACAATTTTGAGCAACAAAGAAATATATCTATATATATATTTTTTCTAAGACATAAATTTTGTTATTTCTTTCTCTTAGAGAATAAATCTAAGGGGTCCCAAACTCATGTACGGTAGCATATATATATATATATATATATATATATATATATATATATATATATTATTTGTTACAAATCACAGACAATTTGATGTAGTTAAGCTTTTATATGATTTTATGTGGTCTTAATATTTTCATTTAGGTAAAAATTGTCTACAAAGATTAAATGAATATTTCAATTATCTAAGTACTTTCGGCAAGACATTTAGCCATTATCGAGAATGAATTTTATTTTACATTAACTGAATATATAGATTGTTTGATTTATGTATATAGATAAAAGGCTTAATTTACCAACTACTGTTACTATTTTGCAGTCACAATCATAATTGATTTTGAATCAAAGCTCGAACTTTGGATTGATAATGATTCCATTATTTCAGACTTAATTACATAAACAAGAAAATTAAATCGTTTCTTACACACAATTTACCACTGGCTACCTCATTGTGAAAAATACTAATTCACTTGCAAGATCTAAATTACGAACAATTAATATTCTTTACAAATTTATATAACCTTTAAAGAGCTGTGTTCTTGATCAATTAATATTCGTAAATAGTTCGATTAGATATCCTACTATATGTTTAACAGGAAGTCTCTTGTTACATTACTCTTAACATAGCCTTATTATGTCTCATTTAAATAGCCATGGTGACCTACGAATCTCTATATAATGCGATTATTCACATTTTAGAAAAAATGTAAATATAAGGGAAGCATTATTAATAAAAACGAGATAAAAATAACACTTAATAAAATTAAATAGGATCCCGGCCAAAATGTGCTGACCGTGCGTGAAAAATAATTCATCACTAAAACTCTACATACATACATACTTACATACATACATAGATACATACATAAATCAAGCAAAGTATATTTTCAGTTAAAAGTGCAATAAAATCATCCCTATAATAGTTTAAAGCATAGCCGCAAAAACTTTGATAGATAAAAGATTCAGAAAATTTCTATACTTTTTTATGTGATGAAAATAGATACATAAAAATTTTTCATAAATTTGACCACATCAGCTTCTCTGCCATTTTTAATGAAACTTAAATAAAAAGTGATTTCTTACTAATTACATAATATTTACATTATATATATATATATATATATATGTGTGTGTGTGTGTGTGTGTGTGTGTGTATATATAGAGTGAGAGAGAGAGAGAGATTGGTAAAGTGAGAAATAGAAAATCAACTACTAGACGTTATGAAATCTCAGAAAATTTATACATATCATCAATATAGATTTGACCCATAAAAGATATTTAGAAATTCCCAGCCATTTGTTGCCTTTGATCCAGGATGAGTAAACCTAGGCTGTACAACAATTCGTTCAGAAATATGAAAGCTATAGTAATCCATATATCTTACATGCAGCAATACGGATGGATTTTGTAAGAACTGTCATAAAAATATTACGGCTACAGTGTTAGAACATGTTTGCATTGAGTAAGATAACACGGGGTAAATACCAGGTAAATTATTTAGTCAGTTCCCTACCATAAGTGATATACGCTTGGGCGATCATGTATCAAAAGAGACATGACTGAATTGACAGAATATTTTTCCGCAATAAGTTGCCATTACTTTCTTCAGTAGACTAGTTGCCAACCAAGGTTATACAACCTAATATTTTCTGCCGATTAGCCCATAGCTGGAGGAAGAAAGAGCAGAATACTGCCTTTCTAAAGGGTATTTGCGCATAAGTGAATGCAAGAAATTCAACTGAAATTTTGAATTCGGCTCTCCGATTTCTCTTTCCAAGCCGATTTTCGCTGTACCATGAAGTAAATCTTGACAATTATTCATAAAATCTGATGTTAAATCACAGAGAAAGAAGGATTTTAGTTTTTCTTCGGATGATGACCAAGAACCGAAGAAATCCTTATTTTTGTAACAAATTCTTCCTGATTCTGTACTTGCCTTTGTATAATCTATATTAATTTACATTAGAAGCTCTAAACTTCTATTATCGAGACGACATAAAATTATCTCACATGTTCAGATATATAACCTTTTTCTCTATCTGGGACAATAGATAATAAAATGGAGTATTAACCATATATTTACATCGACAAGAAAAGGATCCAAACCATTACTCAACAAAGAGGAACTTTGATTCACGATATATTTACACCTGCATTTGTACTACCGAGTGCAATGGATAAATTTTTATTTAACCTATTCATAAGTGAAAATAAGACCTACATTTCAATTTAACAGATATATTTACCAAAATTACGCACAAATAGCTGAATTACTAAATATTAAATTTATTTAATATAATCACTATTTATTTGAATTCCTTCCTCTAGACGACATCAGAATCTCAAGTGACTTCACTGGACATTTTCCTTGTTTACATTGGCAAATGTTGCTTTAATCCTTGCCTTGTTTAACGTTGGTGTTAAAGGGGTTTTGTTAAACTGACGTTCAGTTGCTCCCAAAAGTAATAATCAAGTGCTTTTTTTTCAGTCTGTGGAGTTAGGTTGCCTGTTATCATTGGAGATGTGGTCTCAGAATTATTCTGATAGCCATGATTGTCCACTTCTGCATGTGTCACATGGTGCAAGATACTAACGCCAAATGTAGGTTGTTCGAGCAGCCACGCATTTGATACGGGGTATTACTAATTACTCAAAGCATTTGCTGTAGGCGTCAGATTTGACTTGTGGTAAGATGAATGGTTGCTTAATATCAACATTATAGTGATGAAGTCATATACCTTCGTAATCAACTTTAGGTACAATTATCTCTTTCCGATTCATGTACACTCCTCAGATTGACAACTAAACATTCTGAAATATTCGGACGGGAGCTTTGAAGAAAACCCTCCATCCTGGTGAGATTTTGCCTCACTGTCTGTACACTACTATAAGGTGTAGTTGATAAAATCAAAAATTGCGCGTAATTGTAGATGTGTGTGAATAGAAAAAAAGTTATACGATAGGCGTACAAATCAAGAGTCAATATCAAACAGCCAGAATGCCTCTAGTCATTTTCAAATTGTGATATGTAGATAGCTAGATGTATATATTATTAATTGTATATCCACTACGTCGAAGACTGCAAACACTAAATCTCTAAACACAGCAACACGTAAGTGACTCCAAACTTAAAATTATATATATATATATATATATATATATATTACATTTAGATAGTTTGGACTTTTTCCCATCTGTTTTGCAGTGATTAAGACTTTTCAGCTGTTTTAGTCTCCAGCCTTCGTCATAAAACTTTGAACCGAAACTTTTATTTCGATCATAAGAGTATATCATTCTCATTCCATATGCTATGCACGTTTCGTTAGCCATGTACTTATCTTCCTTTCATTTAACTTTGTAAGTTATTTGTTCTCGACTGCTGTATGCTGGTATTGAACTTATAACACTATGAGTCAAATTACTGGAACAAACCGATACCTATATCCATTAAGCCATGTGTCATTGACAATGTTATACCCATCGAAATAAAGGCCTCATTTCGAAATTCTCAGTACAGAAAGAAGGTCAGTGCGTATAAGAGAGGAAACGTCGTAAAGATGGCAATAAAAAGCGTACAATACAAGAGAACAATACTCCGAACACAAGTAAATAATGTAAATACTACATCATCTCATAATTCGAGCTTGTATGTGGATGACTAATATATACATCTATCTATCTATATATATATATATATATATATATATATATATATATATATATATATATATATATATAAAATTATGGCGTCTGGTGATATGTTATATGTGGGTTTAAATATATTACAATATGCCTAATTCTTGACTTTACTTCGCTGTCACTCACTATCGTTCACTATATATATATTCACGGTAAAAACAATAGGTAATCTTCTGAAATAATATATTTTAGATGTTATTTTATACTCAGCACTAACGTTATTCTGTTATAATATTTATTAGGATAGATTATATGCGAAAACACAAACACAATTACATATCCGCATGGATAAATTATAAAAAATATCCAAGATAATCACCAAAGATTATTCCCTTACTTTCTGTAACCACTGCCAACGAAAAAAAAAAAGATTGGCTTAAATATGGGAACTCTCACCGTCATTCACGAATGTTTACTTTCAAAATTTCTATTAAAAGGAAGTTTCAAAATCATTCTATCACCAAACACTTATTTCATACATACATACATATATATAGGGGTGTGTATCTTAACCATCCAATTAACTCAGAAAATATTATGTAAGCAGAAATTCTTGACCAAATGAACAGCGTTGAACCTGAAGCCAAATATTCCCTTTCCTTCCCAGATGTCATGTTACACAGAAACACTCGTGAACTCAACTTTGATGTTTAGCGAAAAGCTACCAACTAAAAGAACCAGGTCAATTTTTATTAAAACTACTTCTACCAAATTAATCTGTTATAATTATAGATATTTACTGAAAAGCATTAAGATTTTGCGACGACCAGTATCAATGCAAGAAAGAAATATTCTCAACGTAAACAGAAATAACCAAAAGCACCATTGCAACGAAAATACATACAATATTTTTTAACCAAAAGCAGATGCATAACACTACCTGCCAACTCCATAATATAAACGATCCAGAACATCTCATCCTATTTAAACCACATAGATATAATTGCAACCATTTATGCATATAATCAAACAAAACAATCACATAAATAATTTAAAAGCAGGTATATACATAATAAACAGCTAAAAACGTTCCTCAAAATACATTAGGAAAACATGCATAAAATTAAAAAATATATCTACAAAAACCCAAAAGCACATCACAAATAATTTAATAAATTGCAATAGTAATACACCGAAATAAATCCGATCACACTTTTCATCTAAAAATGGCAACATTGACCAAAATAGAAAGTAATTTACTCGTAAAAAAATTTATCAAGTGTGCCGCCATTGATTATTATCAAAATATTAATCTATGGCCATGATTTTCCCAGTCCTATCTTTCCTGAATAAATTACCAAAGCCAATAAAACAACAAATATGACGAGAACTCAAACGAAACCGATAATACCCATTACTTCCTCCTTTGAATATGTACAACACAAACGCCATTCTCATAGAAAATTATCATAATGACAATAAAATAATATGCAAAATGAAATATTCAAATATTACATGCTTATTTGCTTACATTTGCAAAAATGTTTCTGATAAATAAAAAGCTCAACATCGATTTAAAAATGGGAAGAGTATATATGTTGTAAAAAAGCTCTAAGACAAAAGGTGTGGCAAAATCTTAGTAGAGAAGCGTAATCTTTACGACAGAAATGATGAAAGTATTTTCTGCCTACATAGAGTTGCCAGGCACGCAAGTGCTTTCTCCCGTAAGAAGGAAATGTGCACGCATTATTGCAACAATTAAACCGTAATATATATATATATATATATATATATATATATATATATATATATATAATATTACATGTGTGTGCTGAGTTATGATAATGTTTAGTGTCTAGATTTTTATTTATTCATTGGTTTACTGATAAAAATGTAATTTGTCATGCATATTTTTGGTCGTAAATTCCTAAATATCGGGATACAGAGAGGGCTTTAAATTTAGCAGTGAATAGAAAAGTCATTTTAACGATGACGTAAGGAAATTTCGAAGTCGGCATGACTGCTCAGCTGACAAACTTCTATACAATAATCACACACACACACACACACACACACACACACACACACACATATATATATATATATATATATATATTCTAATTCGGAATATCAGACGATTATGATACCTTGGTTTCAAACTTTAGGCATCATCAGGGGTTATATATTAACGCTTAGCTTATAACGACTAAAGATGCGGAAACATTGAATGCCCGTTAGCGTAATCGGTTATTTTGAATTAGAACATTTAAAAGCTTTACATGCCAATTTTTTTCTTGATGAGTACTTGTAATACAACTGTCTACCCACCTTATTTGATTCTGGCAAATAATTGTTTATATATATATATATATATATATATATATATATATATATATATATATATTTGTGTGTGTGTGTTTCTATTGAGACAATTATAATTTAAAACTTGCATTATTTCACTGAAAAGCGTGCTCAAGTTTAGGGATTTAGTGTATTTACATATATAGTGTATAAATTATATATAAACATACAACTTATCTTTAGAAAGATCACACGAGTCGTATTGAGTCTTCTATTTATATGTCAATCCCTTTCTATCTTGATGCGAGAAGCCGCACACACAAGTAAATATATATATGCATGTATGATCATAACACAACATCTATCTATGTGTTCTGACAGGTTCGCTTATTTAATTTTGCTAAGTGTTAGAAAGATATTTAAAATAATAATAAAATAACTTACCTGCTTTTTATTAATTGTACATTCTGTATTCCCTGGTGTTAACCTCCAGGATATTGACGCATAGAGCCTTCTCGAGTTACATTTTGCCTCTGACATGGACTATATTATATCGAATTAATTGCTAGGTCTGTTGCAAGAAAGACTGGTTTGCTTTGTCCTGTTAAACAATTTTAT
The DNA here is from genome assembly GCA_037127315.1 of Ascarosepion bandense. NCBI lineage: Eukaryota > Metazoa > Mollusca > Cephalopoda > Sepiida > Sepiidae > Ascarosepion > Ascarosepion bandense. The sequence goes on from JBBBDQ010000249.1 coordinate 4,212,711, forward strand.
TGCCCGTATCTACCTTAAATGATTTAAGTCTATCGTTTATCCATGATTCGATAATTCCTGCCACATCTCATCTAATGCTTCTGCTTTATTTTTGAAGAAGATCAATGTGTCAGGGATTTTGTTGGTCCTAACCTGGCATCACAAATTCAGTCTCTTTTCTACCGCCTTAATGTAGGTTCGCTCAGCCTTTTAAATAGGTGGCGCAAATATAATATCAGGTAAATTTTTCTTAATAATTTTTTGTATCTGGGTGAAAAATGAGAAATAATTATCGAAACTTATTCAGGGAAAATGTGAGAAGACAATGGGAAGAGGCTGATTACTAACCTCTTGTATGGATAGTATATACCAACTAAGTTTAAGATGGAATCCAAACTTGATCTAGATAAACACAGTAGTAAAAAAGTAGAACGGAATTATAAATAAAGCAGCTCATCAGAGAATCTCTGATCGCAAATGATAAGAATGACCGATCAGTTAGACGATATTCACAATTGTTAGTATGTAGAGTTGTCTTTCTTCATCCGTGCAAAAATAGACTATGAATATTAAACTAATAAGAAGCGAACAAATATAATCGAATGCACTGCTATCAGCGAAATATCACTTGCGACATCATTAATGATTGAATTGTGGCAAAATTATATTGCTGTCATATAATTTTATACATTTAATGATCCTTTCGGATTCTGATCTCTACAAGTACTAGTTTCTATTTCCAGGATACTGATCAATCATCTAGTATTACGAAGCGCCAAATTATATATCGTATACCTAGATCAATAGTTGAATGCATATTTTAGACTATTCTATCTACTATTCCAGCTGCTCTCACCATTTCTCAACATTCACTTATATACAATGCTAAATTATATATATATACACTATATATATGTATGTATGTATGTATGCATGTATGTATGTATGTATGTATGTATGTATGTATGTATGTATGTATTGTTATATCGCCGAGGTGTTATGACGATACCAAGAAGTATCTGTGCTAAGAGATTCTAATGAAATTAAAACATAAGTAGAGAAAAAATTGGAAAGGTTACGTTGTAAGAGTTGCAGAAAGTCCAGTATGATAGTAATCGCCAATGACACTACTAATTCCCAGACTTCTATTAGACTTTAGTATTATAACTACCTCGTTCCACAGATTATTCCATTCTTAAGTCCGCCAAAAGCGTGTTAATAGTTCTGCAACACATCCGGAATTTTTTTGTTGGATAAATCTCAATTGTTCCAGTAGCTCTCCTTTTACGTTTTTCTAAGCGTATTTGTTGCATATCTGGAGGCATTGACAGCTCTAATAAGTCGTATATTACTTACACTAGATATTCCCTATCCTGTTCAGCAGTGTACCTTTTTGGTTGGGTTAAATTGTCTCCACAAATCTTGGTTGTTTTAGAATGTACACCATATAAACAATTCACTTCTTTATAATACTTTTTTCTCCTAACACTATACCGATTTTGTAATTTTTAGCATATATTCTGTTACCGAGATAAAACCGTTTGCCGTTTAAAAACATCTATATACCTTTCTACCAACCCGTTCGGTCTTGGGTTGCTGAACGCTGATTTCAAATGAGTCACTGTATGAATTTTGCAAAGGTTTGCGAATTCGTTTTATGATAATTGCATTCCGTCTTCCGATGCGATCGTATACGTTCAACTAAAACTCGCAAGCAATAAATTTAGAAATTCTATTATGATTTTTGTTGTCGGTTATTTGCATCTGAATACCTCTGGCTCTTTTGAAAACTTATCGCCCTACAACAAAATAGTAAATACCCCTTGTGGGCCCTGTAAATCTATATATAGCCTAGATCAAACCTTGTCGGTTTTTTGGCTCTGGGGTAAACGTTATGGGTCGTGAATTTGCCGCTACCTAGAAGTTCTTTGCAATTTCTGACCAAGTTTTCAATGTCTATATATCTTCCAATACACGGAGCTTTGCATTAGGGATTTCATACGCGAAATTTCCGGATATCTCGCATGGAAATTTCTAAATATTCTTTTTGTCAAAACTGCCGGAACGACCACCCATTCACCTTACAAAAGTATGTCTTGGCAAATTAAAAGAAACATTTACTTACTTTTTCTTTTTTGCCCATTAACTCTTTCTTCTTGTGAGTTAAGAACATATCAAATTTCGCTTATATCTAATCTCATCAACTGTGAGAGTTAATTCTCTCACCGTATTATACATAACGTTTTTAATTCTGATTTACAAACCGATAAAGCTATTCCTATTTCTTCGGGGGTTTCGGTCATTCCAGAAT